>BSBK01005180.1:2680000-3057500 GCA_027943335.1 Chamaecyparis obtusa
ATGTTGTAAGAGGATATGCGAATTGCAAAGATCAGGTGAAGTAGTTGGTGTAATTTGGCATAGACAAAAGAGAAAAGATAGGTCATTGAGATCAGTATTTATTGGTATTATTCTATTTAGATAATACAAAGATTAGTTGAATAGTGTGTTCAATGATCTTTCCCTTGAAGCTATGTGGACAGTGGGTCCTTCTATCTTCCATAACTCTTAACCGGGTTAGAATCTTTTAACAAGGACTCATATGTACTGAATGTATTTCATAAGGCTCCTAACAAAGTCCATCCTCTCACAAGGGATATTCATATTAGTACATCTTTTGTGGGCATAATTCCCACCGGGGTTTACTCTCTGATCAAGAGGTTTCCTAGTTAACATATCTTGTGTTACTGTGTATGTTTATCTTTCTATGGTTGTTTCTTATATTCATTACATGGTTGAATTCTATTAATGGTGATACAAGTTGTTATTATTTGATAACTACATCAACCCCCCCTCTCTCAGTTATCTCGGTGAATTTTACTGTCTATCAATTGGTATCAAAGCAACAGATCCTTGAAGGAAAAGTTTAACAACTTAAGGAGATCTATGGCGACTCATTTCAGGAAAGAAAGCCCTAAGTTTGATGGAGTAAAATATGATAGGTGGAAGGAGAAGATGAAGACACATTTGTAATGTTTAGGACCAGGATACTGGTTAATCACAAAGAATGAGAAGACTATCATTGAAGAAGACAAAATTGAAGAATGTATTGATACAGAGAGAGATCTATTCATGTGTAACATACTTTCTAGAGAAGCACTTTTGTCAGCACTTCCAAAAAATGAATTGTTAGGAATAGTCCCAAGAGATAACTAAGAGGGGGGGGGGGGGGTGAATCAATTATCTACAAGTTTCAATTCTTTATCCAATTAAGTATACTTAATCATAAAGCATAAACACAATGAAAGAACACTTGAACACAACACCAATATTTTGGTTACCGAGAAACCCAAATAGGTAAAAATCCTGGTGGGAATTGACACCCACTAATAATCTATACTAGTGTATTATGATACTTGTTAGAAGATCCTTAACCCTATTAGGAGTTGTCTTTACAATGCATTTAGTACAGTGACCTAGTTAAGGGTCAGACCCTATTAGGAGTCTTTTACAATTAACCTTGTTAGGGGTGAGGACGCACTGTTCGAGAGCACACTACTTAAAGGGGTGAAGGCTACAACCTTCTGAATAATAGATACACACTATATCTAGATCTTGGTGAACTATGCTTTGACCTTCTATCTAGATCAGTTCTAATGTATAGCACAAAATCTTTACTTGGTCACATAGACCTCCTGCTGATGGGTCAACACTTCGCACACTCTGCTTTTCTCTTCACAATAAACTCTGAACCATACTCTAGCAATCACAAATGACTGCCTATAAATATCTTTCCTCTAAATGATATAATCAAGTCAGCCTATTAGAACCACCTTGAAATCATTAATAGAGAAACAATAACACTCTTCAAGATATCTTAGTCGGCTATACTAAGAACGCAACACAACCTGGGACCTATATAAATCAATAAGTGTAAACACACGCTACACATTATCAGCTCTACCAATTTAAGTCATACTTTCTCATCAAGCTGAATTACTTCATGTGCTCTTAACTGAACATTCTTAACTCTTCTCTAATCACTAATCCAAGCACACATACCAAAATGATAGGCGTAACCCCTGTACCAATATAATGTCTATTGGCTCTTTTGGATACCGACTAATAATCTTTACTAGTGTATTATGATCCTTGTTAGAAGATCCTTAACCATGTTAGGAGTTGTCTTTACAATGCATTTACTACAATGACCTAGTCAAGGGTCATACCCTATTAGGAGTATTTTACAATTAACCCTATTACGGGTGAGGATTCACTGTTCGAGAGCACACTACTCAAAGAGGTGAAGGCTACAGCCTTCTGAATAGCTGGTACACACTATATCTGGATCTTGGTGAACTATACTTTAACCTTATGTTTGGATCAATTCTAATGTATAGCACAAAATCTTTACTTGGTCACATAGACTTCCTGCTGATGGCTCAACACTTCACACACTCTACTTTGTTCTTCAAAATCAACTCTAAACCATGTTCTAGAAATCACAAATGACTGCCTATAAATATCTTTCCTCTAAATGATATAATCAAGTCAACTTGTTAGAACCACCTTGAAATCATTAATAGAGAAACAAAAAAACTCTTCAATATATCTCAGTCGGCTCTACTAAGCATTCAACACAACCTGAGACCTGTATAAATCAATAAGTGGAAACACATGCTACACATTGTCAGATCTACCGATTTAACTCATACTTTCTCATAAAGATGAATTACTTCATGTGCTCTTAATCGAATGTTCTTAACTCTTCTCTAATCACTAATCCAAGCACGCATACCGAAATGATAGGTGCAACTCCGGTACCAATATAATTTGTATACTAGTGTATTATGATCTTTGTTAGAAGATTCTTAACCCTATTAGGAGTTGTCTTTACAATGCATTTAGTACAGTGACCTGGTTAAGGGTCAGACCTTGTTAGGAGTCTTTTACAATTAACCCTGTTAGGGGTGAGGATGCACTCTCTGAGAGCACACTGCTCAAAGGGGTGGAGGTTACAAGCTTCTGAATAATAGATACACACTATATCTGAATCTTGGTGAACTGCACTTTGACCTTCTGTCTGGATTCTTTTTCTTTTTCTTTTTCTTCCTCTTCCTCTTCTTCTTCTTCTTCTTCTTCTTCTTCTTCCTCTTCATATTCTTTTTCTTCTTCTTCTTCTTCTTCTTCTTCTTCTTCTTATTCCTCTTATTCTTCTTCTTCATCTTCCTCTTCTTTTTCTTCTTCCTCTTCTTCCTCTTCCTCTTCCTCTTCCTCTTCCTCTTCCTCTTCCTCTTCTTCTTCTTCTTCTTCTTCTTCTTCTTCTTCCTCTTCCTCCTCCTCCTCCTCCTCCTCCTCCTCCTACTCCTCTTCCTCATCCTCCTCCTCCTCCTCCTCCTCTTCTTCTTCTTCTTCTTCTTCTTAGGAATGAATTCTGTATATATCCTATGGGGGAGTATTTAGAGTCATTATGTAGCAGTTGTGTGTTGCATTCATGACTGTGATTGTCATTGATGTCAACAAAGTGATCTACTGGAGAATAGCAGAGAAGAAAACAATATTTGAATTAGTGCATGTGGAGTATTGTAGATCAAGCTATGTGGAATTGAGGATTTATTCTATATTGTGCCCTGATATTGTGGTCAAGAGCACGTACATAAATTATATTATTCATAACAGTTATGTATAATTTAGTGGAAGTAGTATTTAGACAATGTTCCTAAGAAGTGGCTTGCGGTAACTGGATGATATCTCCTAATCGTGATAGAATCTAGGCATGCAAAGTTATACAATTTTTGAAGACATTTTGGTGGTGACTTGGATGAGACAACATGGTCAGAGGTCACAACTGTGAAGAATTATTTTGTTTTGAAGCTGATAGTTTTATGTAATTATGGATAATTATGTAACGTGTATTTTGTATTTCGTTAAGCCTTGTTGGCCGACTCATTTGTAATTATTTGAGTGTGGTATAAAGGAAGAATTATTTTCCTTAATTGATATGATGATGATGAGAAAGATATGGAATATTATGAATTGTGAAATTGAGTAATATATGTTGTAAGAGGATATGCGAATTGCAAAGATCAGGTGAAGTAGTTGGTGCAATTTGGCACAAACAGAAGAGTAAAGATAAGTTTTTGAGATTAGTATTTATTGGTATTATACAATTTAGATAATACAAAGATTAGTTGAATAGTGTGTTTAGTGATCTTTCCCTTGAAGCTATGTGGACAGTGGGTCCTTCTGTCTTCCATAACTCTTAACCGGGTTAGAATATTTTAACAGGGATTCAAAGTCTCCTAACAAGGACTCATATGTACTGAATGTATTTCATAAGGCTCCTAATAGAGTCCATCCTCTCACAAAGAATATTCATATTAGTACATCTTTTTTGGGCATAATTCCCACCGTGGTTTACTCTCTGATGAAGAGGTTCCCTAGTTAACATATCTTGTGTTATTGTGTTATTATGTATGCTTATCTTTCTATGGTTGTTGCTTATATTGATTACATGGTTGAATTCTATTAATGGTGATAAAAATTTTTATTATTAGATAACTGATTCACCCCCCCTCTTAGTTATCTTAGTGAAGTTTACTCTCTCTCAATTGGTATCAAAGTGACAGGTCCTTGAAGGAAAATTTTAACAACTTAAGGAGATCTATGGTGACTCATTTTAGGAAAGAAAGCCCTAATTTTGATGGAGTAAAATATGACATGTGGAAGGAGAAGATGAAGACACATTTGTAATGTTTAGGACTAGGATACTGGTTAATCACAAAGAATGAGAAGACTATCATTGAAGAAGACAAAATTGAAGAAAGTACTGATACATAGAGAGATCTATTCATGTGTAACATACTTTCCAGAGAAGCACGTTTGTCAACACTTTCAGAAAATGAATTGTTAGGAATAGTCCTAAGAGATAACTAAGAGGGGGGGGGGTGTGAATCAGTTATCTACAAGTTTTAATTCTTTATTCAATTAAGTATACTTAATCATAAAGCATAAACACATTGAAAGAACACTTGAACACAACACCAATATATTGGTAATGGGGAAACCCAAATAGGTAAAAACCCTAGTGGGAATAGACACCCACTAATAATCTGTACTAGTGTATTATGATCCTTATTAGAAGATCTTTAACCCTGTTAGGAGTTGTCTTTACAATGCATTTAGTACATTGACCTGGTCAAGGGTCAGACCTTGTTAGGAGTATTTTACAATTAACCCTGTTAGGGGTGAGAATGCATTGTTCGAGAGCACACTACTCAAAGGGGTGAAGGCTACAACCTTTTGAATAATAGATACACACTATATCTGGATCTTGGTGAACTACACTTTGACCTTCTGTCTGGATCAATTCTAATGTATAGCACAAAATCTTTACTTGGTCACATAGACGTCTTTCTGATGGCTCAACACTTCACACACTCTACTTTTCTCTTCACAATCAACTCTGAACCATGCTCTAGAAATCACAAATGACTACCTATAAATATCTTTCCTCTAAATGATATAATCAAGTTGGCCTATTAGAACCACCTTGAAATCATTAATAGAGAAATAATAACACTCTTCAATATATCTCAGTTGTCTCTACTAAGCATGCAACACAACTTGGGACCTGTATAAATCAATAAGTGTAAACACACGCTACACATTGTCGGCTCTACCAATTTAACTCATAATTTCTCATCAAGCTGAATTACTTCATGTTCTCTTAACCAAACATTCCTAACTCTTGTCTAATAACTAATCCAAGCACGCATACTAAAATGATAGGTGCAACTCCTGTACAAATATAATATCTGTCAGCTCTTTTGGATAAACATATGAAACTATAACTGTTGAATAGCGACTGCATAACTTTACTTATACTACACATTAGACTCTACATCCATGAATGTAGCATCACTAACATGTCTCCATCACATATCCAAAGGTGCAAGGCTCCATGATAACTATGCAAACAATCACACACAGAACACTGCCTGTAACTTTGCCAGGAACACTGCTGACACAAGTTGCTATATAACTATCTGTACTAACTATTAACCTCTATGTCCATGATATCATCCTAATAACATGTCTATGATGCATATAATCAAAGATTACTACATAAGTCTTCTACACATGCTACTTACCATATGTTGTCATCAATGACAAACATACAGTTAGTACTGGCTTGCTGATAAATCTCCAACAATCTCCCCCTTTGGCATTGATGGAAACATATGGGATGAAAAACACCACCAATCCAAATAAAAATTTCTTTTATAAAATTCTCCATTTCCTCATCAAAAACTCCCCCAAGGATGAATCCTCCATCTATTGCAATATTCTTCAATATTGTCTATTTCCTCAATTGAATTGCTTACATGACTGAATACTACTCCCCCTTAGTATATTACTCCTTCTTTACTTCTATTTTTTATGACTATATATTACTCCCCCTTTGACATAATGGAAAAGGGTACCAAACATTTTAAGCACCGGTACTAATCCTAAAGTAGAGTAGTCAACCATCCATCAATCCTTGAGGACTGATGCTCTTTCTTCTTTCTTCTAAGCAGAATCAGGGAAGGGAATTACTCCTAGCTTCTCCCTGAGATACTCAAAAGTATCCTTTGGAAAATTTTTTATGAATATGTCTACCAATTGATCTTTTTTACTCACATAGTCCAACTTGATCTCTTTCTCTACCACTATCTCTCTTAGGAAGTGATACTTAATCTCTATGTGCTTTGTCTTTGCATGCATCATAGGGTTCTTTGACATGTTGATAGTGCTAGTGTTATCACAATGAATAACAATAGGATAATCAATTTGAATTCCAAAATCCTTTATCATTTTTTTGATCCAAACAATTGTAGAACAATTCAGGGCTACTACAACATACTCTGCTTCTACTGTTGACTGAGAAATACAATTTTGTTTCTTGCTTGTCCAAGTGACAAGTTTGTTACCAAGAAACACTGTTCCACCTGATGTACCCTTTCTATCATCAACACATCCTACCCAATCAACATCTGTATAAACATGAAGCTCAACATTATCTGAGTTAGGATACCATAGACCATAATCTAATGCCATGCAAATATTTGAATATTCTTTTTACTGCCATGAGGTGACTTTGTTTAGGCTTTGCTGCAAATCTTCCAATAATACCAACTACATTGGAAATGTCTGGTCTAGTTTGAGTAAGATATATGAGTTTACCAATCATAGACTTATACAATGTTGTATCTACTCTTGGAGAATCATCTTCTTTTGTAAGCTTGCATCTTGTTATCATAGGTGTACCCACTGGCTTTCAATCATCCATCTTGAATTTTTTCAAGATTTCTTTCACATATTTGGTTTGATTTATGAATATACCTTTTTCTATTTGCTACACATTCAATCCCAAAAACTATTTAATAGGTCCAATCGTGCTCATCTCAAAATCACTCTACATCTCCTTAGTAAATTCTACACTAAGTTTGTCATTACCCCCAAAGATAATGTCATCAACAAATATAGCTACAAGTAGTAAACCTTCAGATGTTTCTCTTATGAATAGATTACAATCTACTGCTCCTTTCTTGAATCCAATTTTTTTTAGATATCCATCAAGTCTCTCATACCATGCTCTAGGGGCTTGCTTAAGTCCATAGAGGGCTTTCTCCAATCTACATACCATATCAGGTTTATTTGATAGGGTGAATCCTTCTAGCTGTTCAATGTATACTTCTTCTTTTAGCTCTCCATTCAAGAATGTTGAATTAACATCCATCTGATAAACTTTGAAGTTTTTGAATGTTTCATAAGCTAAAAACAACTTAATAGCTTCTAATCTACTCACAGGTGCAAATGTATCTGAATAATCAATACCTTCTCTTTGTACATATCCTTTAGATACTAATCTTTCTTTATTCCTTACAACTATACCATCTTCATTCATCTTGTTTCTGAATATCCATTTGGTTCCAATCACATTCTTATCACTAGGTCTTGGGACCAGCTCCCAAGTATCATTCTTGTTGATCTGATCTAGTTCTTCTTTCATAGCATCATGCCAATCAGAATCATTACATGCATCCTCAACACTTAAGAGTTCAATCTGAGATAGTAAACATACTACCTCATTGCTTGCTAAATTCTTTTTTTTTTTAATCTTGTTGTGACTTTTCCGCTCTGATCTCCAATAATGTCATCCTTAGAATGATATCTAGATGTAAATTTTGGAACTTTAGGTGATACTGTCTCATCTGCCTTCTGAGTTTCTTATTCACTTGTTTCAGGGTCATTGAACAATACATCAATGTTGTCAAACATCTCTTCAATAATTGTCTCACTAGTGGAAGGTTTGGGTTCTTCTTCAATCATAGGTGAATAATCATGATATCTTTCTTGAACCATAAAATTTTCATCTATCTTAACATGGGCACTTTCAGTGATCTTCTTCAATCTCAAATTAAAACATCTATAAGCTTTTCTTTTAGTAGAGTAAACAAGGAAAATACCTTCATCGCTTCTAGCATCAAACTTTCCTATTGCTTCATCCCTCTTGATGTAGCACTTCCTTTCAAAGATTCTGAAATATTTTACTGTGGGAACATTACCAAACCATAACTAATATGATGTCTTGTCCACACTTGGCCTCAATTGAATTCTATTGATGGTGTAGACTACTATATTGATTGCATCTCTCCAATAGGTGTGTACTACTTTTCCTTCAATCATGTTGGTGCGTGTTGTGTCAAGGATGATCCTATTCCTTCTTTCTACAATCCCATTCTGCTGAGGGGTTCTAGGTGCACTCAACTATCTTTTTATGCCATTTTCTTCACAGTACTCATAGAATCTATCAAAGGTGAATTCTCCTCCTCTATTTGATCTTAGACACTTTATCTTTAGTCCAGATTCATTCTCAACCTTAGTTTTGAATATTTTGAACTTCTCAAATTCTTCTGACTTATCTTTCAAGAATGCAACCCACATCATTCTAGTATAATCATCAACAAACAAAATGAAATACCTTTCACCATAGTATGATCTTGTTTGAGTTGGTCCACATAGGTTTGTATGAATCAGATCTAACTTGTTCTTTATTGAATTATGCTTTCCCCTAAATGAATTCCTCACATGCTTTCCCATTACACATTCCTTGAAAATAGTATCAACTAGCTTTGCTATGCTAGGTAGATCTCTTACTACCTTAACATTGCTTATCTTTACTATGTTATCAAAATTGATATGACATAGTCTTTTATGCCATAGCCAAATGTCATCTACTTTAGCAACAAACAACTTGCTTCTGAATTAAGCTGAAAAACATTACCTTTAGTCTTTGAACTTGATGCAATCATTGTACCATCCTTGTTGGTAATGATGCACTTGTCATCTTTGAACTCCAAATAATAACCTTTTTCAAGAAACCACCCAACAATAAGAAGGTTATGCTTTAAACTATCTACATAGAGAACATCATCAGTGTTGTTCTTTCCATCCAATGTGATAGCTCCTCTACCAATGATAGGTTTAGGAGTGTTATCTCCAAATCTAACCATACCACCTTTGTATTTATCCCGATGAAAAAATCTATCCTTTTCACCTGTGATGTGATGTGAACAACCGCTATCTATAATCCAATCAGTTCTTATGTCTACTTGTGAAATTAGTGCTAGCTCTTGTTACTTATCTTCATCTTTATGATCATGCATCTTCTCCATAAGAGAAATGAATCCAATTTCATCTTCAACTGAATCATCATCTGATACTCCATCTCCAACATAGTAACATTCCTTTGTATACTTAGGTTTGTAGTTATCCTTGTACTTCTTAACTCTTGTAGGACACTTAGATGCAAAGTGACCAATCTTATTACATGAAAAACATTTGAATGGTAATTGACCTTCATATTTTCCTTTTCCTTTCTTTTCTCTTTTAGAAATCATAGAAATGAAGTCATATAGTTCTTTCTCTTCATCATCATCATCAAAATTACCAGAGGTGTTTACAGATTTCTTACCATGGACCAAAGCTTTGAAGGTTGTCTCACTTTTAGGTTCTATCTTCAATCTTGAAATCTCAAAAGCTGAAATTTTGCTGATCAAGGTTTCTCTTTTAAAGTTTGATCTAAGCTTCATGGTCTCATCAAGGATGTTGATCTTGTTTTCATACTCTTTTGTGAGAGTAGTCATCAACTTATCCATAATGTCTTCTTTCAAGATCTCTCCACCATTATTCCTGATTCCTACAACCGCTTCATTAATTCTTTGATTGTAAGCTCTGCTATTTTCTTCAGGTATCATCTCTAATGCATTGTATCTTTTCTTCCATGTTTTCCTGTGCACATCCTTTGCTTGTTTATCTCCTTCAAACATGTCTTCTAGGTGCTTCCATATCTTGTGGGTTTTTTCTACTTTCTTTATCTCTGAAAACTCAAAATCAGATAGGGCATTGATAAGGGCCTCTTTGGCTATTGCATTCTGATGGAACAATTCCTTATTCTTGTCAGTAGCATCATCCTTTGCAAGGTCTGCTAAAGTAGGGATCTTGACTTCTTTGATAATTAATCCAAAAAATTCAAAATCAATGCATTGCAAATGTGTCACCATCTTTTTCTTCTAGTCAAGATAATTCTCTCCATCAAACTTAGGACTTTCTTTTCTAAAGATTTCTATCTGATCAACCTAAAGCTGTTAAACTTTCTCTTCGAGGTACTTGGGTCTGATACCAATTGTTAGGAATAGTCCCAAGACATAACTAAGAGGGGGGGGGGGGGGGGAATTAGTTATCTACAAGTCTCAATTCTTTATCCAATTAAGTATACTTAATCATAAAGTATAAACACAATGAAAGAACACTTGAACATAACACCAATATTTTGGTTACGGGGAAACCCAAATAGGTAAAAACCCCAGTGGGAATTGACACCCACTAATAATCTATACTAGTGTATTATGATCCTTGTTAGAAGATCCTTAACCCTATTAGGAGTTGTCTTTAAAATGAATTTAGTATACTGACCTGGTTAAGGGTCAGACCCTGCTAGGAGTCTTTTACAATTAACCCTGTTAGGGGTGAGGACGCACTGTCCGAGAGCAAACTACTGAAAGGGGTGAAGGCTACAAACTTTTGAATAATAGATACACACTATATCTAGATCTTGGTGAACTACACTTTGACCTACTATCTGGATCATTTCCAATGTATCTAGCACAAACTCTTTACTTGGTCACATAGACCTCCTACTGATGGCTCAACACTTCACACACTCTTCTCTACTCTTCACAATCAACTCTAAACCATGCTCTAGCAATCACAAATGACTGCCTATAAATATCTTTCCTCTAAATGATATAATCAAGTTGGCCTCTTAGAACCACCATGAAATCATTAATAGAGAAACAATAACACTCTTTAATATATCTCAGTCGGCTCTACTAAGCACGCAACACAACCTGGGACCTGTATAAATCAATAAGTGTAAACACACGCTACACACTGTCGGCTTTACCAATTTAAATCATAATTTATCATCAAGTTGAATTAATTCATGCACTCTTAACCAAACATTCTAAACTCTTCTCTAATCACTAATCCAAGTGCGCATACCAAAATGATAGGTGCAACTGTTGTACCAATATAATCTCTGTCGGCTCTTCTGGATAAACATAAGAAACTATAACTAGTGAATAGCGACTACATAAATTTACTTCTACTACAAATTAGAATCTATGTCCATGAATGTAGCATCGCTAACATGTCTCCATCACATATCCAAAGGTGCAAGGCTCCATGATAAATGTATGGACAATCGCACGTAGAACACTGCCTGTAACTCTATCAAGAACACTGCTGACACAAGCTGCTATATAACTATCTGTACTAACTATTAACCTCTATGTCCATGATATCATGCTGATAACATGTCTATGTTTCATATACAAAAAGCTTACTTCATAATTCTTCTACACATGCTACTTACCATATGTTGTCATCAATGACAAACATATAGTCAGTACTGGCTTGCTGGCAAATCTCCAACATGAATATAGTCAGGTAAAAACTCTAAGGACATCTCATGAAATTTGTTTATCTTTAAAATCTAATTTTGAAGGTGATGTACATGCAAAAAGAGTTAGATTATAGAATTGGATATGTTCATTTGAAGATATAAAAATGATGAAAGATGAATCTTTTAGAAGTTATATTGGTAGGATATCAGAGATTGTTGCAGGTATCAAAGCTTGTGAAGGTAACAAGATTGAAGATGAAGTGATATGGAAGATCTTAAAGACATTAAACCCTATATTTAAGTAGACAATATAAATTATTGAACAAGTTATACCTTGTAATGAGAAGTTTACCAACGAAACCCTTCTTGGAAGATTAGAAGCAATAGAGATAGGCTTGAGACAGACAAGAGATCTACCTAGAATGGAGAAAACATTCAGTGCACTTAGTGTTTGCCCTACTTTTTCAAGAAGTATTAGTGTCAGTAGAGATTATGCTAGTTGTAGGATATCTAAGACCGAAGAAGATACAAATATTGAGGAAGGAATTGCCTTACTTGTGAAAAGAGAACCAGAAGGTAAGAAAATCTTTAAATGTTGGACTTCTCAAGAATATGGTCATTTTGCATCTAAATGCCCTAAGAGAGTAAAGAAGTATAAGAAGAAATTTAAACATAGAAGATCTAAATAATTTTACTATGATAATGATGAAGGACTTGAGGCTAGTGTTGAGAAATTCTTAAGTGAAAGTGACAATGAGAATGATGATATAGGATTTGTAGCAATAAAAGAAGAAATTTCTGAAACTGAAGTTAGAGAAGAAAAATATTTAGTTTCCCAAGTAGAAAAGAAAACTAATTGGATCATTGACAATGGTTGTTCACATCATATGACTGGAGATATGATGAAATTTATAAAGTTTAACAAATATGATGGAGGAGTTGTTAGAGTTGGAAACAATGCACCTTGTTTGATAAAAGGAATAGGATCTATTACTCTTGATGGAAAGACTAACATTGATGATGTTTATTTTGTGGATGGATTGAAACATAATATTCTGAGTGTTGGACAATTAGTTGATAAGGTATATCAAGTTTGGTTTACTGAGAAAACTTGTGTAATCAAGGATAAGGATGGTAATTTGGTTGGAACTGGATCAAGAACTAGAGGTAATGTATTTTAGTTGAATCTTGTTGAGATGACATGTTTGATTACTAAAATTGATGACAGTTGGTTATGGCATAGAAGGTTTTGTCATATAAACTTTGATAACATTGTGAAAGTTAGTACTACATTTTCAGTAAGAGATTTTCCTAAGATTATGAAACCTACTAACATGATTTGCAAAGAATGGGTTATGGCTAAGTAGAAGAGAAGTTCATTTCCTAGTAAGAAGTTCACTATAGCAGAGAAGTTGGAAATTTTTCATACAAATTTGAACGGTCCTACAAGGACTAGAGGATTCTATGGTGAAAGGTACTTTATGATTCTTGTTGATGACTTTACAAGAATGATGTGGATTGCATTTCTTAAAGAAAAATCTTAAGCATTTGATAAATTTAAATTGATTAAGAACAAAGTTGAAAATGAATCTTGAATGAACATTAAATTCTTAAGGTTTGATAGAGGTAGATAATTTAATTCGAAGGAATTTAATACTTTTTGTGAAGTGAATGGTATTAAGAGACAACTTTCAGCCCCTAGAACACCTGAACAAAATAGTATTGTAGAAAGGAGGAACAAATCAGTAACTGAAGCAACAAGAGCTATGTTATTTGAAAATGACTTGGTGAAGACATTCCAGAGAGAAGCAATGAATACAACAGTGTATACAATGAACACATTACAAATCAGAGAAGACACAAACAAGACACCTTATGAATTATGGTTTAGACACACACCATCAGTTACATATTTCAGAATCTTTGGAAGTAAGTGTTATATTAAGAGAGATGATGATATTGGAAAGTTTGATCCCAAAAGTGATGAAGGTATATTTCTTGGTTATTCATTGAAAAACAAAGCTTATAGATGTTTCAATAAAAGAACTAAGATTACTGTTGAGAGCGCAAATGTTAAAATTGATGATAAGTTCAAAATTCATGAAAGAATGCTTGATTATGGATCTAATGAAGAATTTCATCCTAGAATTAATCAAAAAAATGTGGAACTATTTTATGAAACTGATAGTGATTTGCAGAATGAAAGTTACATTGAGGAGATAAGAGAAGAACCTAGAGCATAAAATGGAGTTGAAACAAGAACGAAGACAGTGACACCTAATATGAATCTAGCAAGAAATCACCCTATTGATCAGATTATTAGGAGCATAGAAAAAAGAGTTCTAACAAGGAATAAGGTACAAGAACTATGTTTGATTTCTCAAACTGAACCTAAATCTACTGATGAAGCTTCTAAAGATGAAAATTGGATTAAATAAATGAAAGAAGAACTAGATCAAATTGAAAGGAACAAGACTTGGGAGTTGGTCCCTAGACCTAAACACAAAAATGTTATAGGAACTAAATGGGTATTCAGGAACAAAATGAATGAACAAGGAGAATTTGTAAGGAAAAAAGAAATATTGGTATGTAAAGGATACTCACAATAACAAGGAATTGATTATGAAGACACTTTTTCACCTATTGCAAGAATTGAAATGGTAAGATTATTTTTGGCTTATGCAGCTTATAAGAAATTCAAAGTATATTAGATGGATGTGAAGTCAACATTTTGAAATGGAGAATTAGAAAAAGTCTACATTGAGTAGCCTGAAGGTTTTCCCTTGACTCATGAAGGAGATATGGTATGTAAATTAGACACAACTTTATATGGACTGAAACACGCACCTAGAACATGTTAGAAAGTAAAGTCCACCAAGATAACTAAGAGGGGGGAGGGTGAATTAGTTATCTGATAATTATAACTTTTATCATCTTCAACAACATTAAACCATATCAGTAATATAATTACTAACCATAGAAAGATATTCATAAACAATAATACAATGACACAAGATATGTTGACTAGGGAACCTCTTGATCAAAGATTAAACTCCGGTGGGAATGATGCCCACAAAAGATGCACTAATATGAATATTCCTTGTGAGAGGATGGACTCTATTAGGAGTCTTATGAAATACATTCAGTACATATGAATCCCTATTAGGAGATTTTGAATCCCTGTTAAAAGATTCTAACCCTGTTAAGAGTTATGGAAGACAGAAGGACCCACTGCCCAAACAACTTCAGGGTAAGATCACTGAACACACTGTCCAAATAATCTTTGCATTAATCAATAGAATAATATGTTACCTCTTCTTTAACTATGCAAAACTACACTCACTGTTACATCAGATCTCAATTTTAGATCTCTGAACTTCGCATGTCTTCCTTCACAAATTCGCTTTCATACTTAGCTCTTTTCTTCACTTCATGCATATAGCATCACAACCGCTACTACCATATCATAATTACACACTTTCACATTAAAAATCACTACAAAAAGGAAATAAATTCCTTCCTTTATACCACACTCAAATAATTACAAATGAGTCAGCATGCAATTACAAAATAAAAGTTTCCACACACTACACCAAAATTACACAAAACTGTCAGCTTCCAAATACAATAAATCTTCACTCGTGTGACATCAAATTCTACACTATAATCCACACCACTATCAATGTGTCTTCAACTTCCCTTTAACTATGAAAAACTAGATTCCATCCTGATTAGGAGATATCATCCGATTTCCACAAATCGCTACTCAGGAACACTTCCTGAATATTGCTTCCACCAAAATGATCATAACTTCCATGAATTAATGAATTACTATCTACACTCTTAGCCATAGACATATGACATATCAAAGAGTATAACCTCAAAATCACATAGCTCCAACTGCAATAACCCATGTGCACTAATCCAAACTCTGTCTGCTTCTCTGCAAATCTTCGATAAATCACTGTGTTGACATCAATGACAATCATAGTCATGAATGCAACAACAACTTCTACATGATGTTTGCCAAACATTTAGCATTCATTCCTAACAATCTCCCCCATTAGCATTGATGGAAACATAGATGAAAAACATCCAATGTTCCAAAAATATAATACTGCAACACTGCTTCTTCAAATCCTCTTCATCAATCAAATCTTGCTTTGTTATCCTATTCAATTCTCTCCAACAGATGTTCTAGATTGTTTTTCATGTATACTTCTCCCCCATTAACATCAATGACATAAATTTCATCACTATGTCAACAACAACTCAATGTAAAAAGACACTTTTCAGAAAATACATTTACTAGAGTCCTCATGACTCAGCTCAGATACACATACTCCCCCATAGAGGAAGTACCAACATCCAGTCTAGAAGAAAGATAAGGCTCATATACCACTAGATGGATGCAACCAACTGCATCACTTCTCAAAAGTAGGCTGGGGCATAACCCCAAGCATACCTCTCAGATACTCAAATGTATCCTTAGGCAAAGGCTTTGTGAATATATCTGCTATCTGCTCCTTTGTACTTATGTACTCAAGTCTGACTTCTCTCTCAGCAACTTCCTCTCTTACAACATGATACTTAATCTCTATATGCTTTGTCTTAGAATGTAATACAAGATTCTTAGACATACTAACTGTACTAGTGTTATCACAATGTATAACAATAGGTTCAACAAATTTTATACCAATATCCTTCAGCATCTGCTTCATCCAAATTATTTGGTTACAATTGTTTGCTGCTGCTACATATTCTTCTTCTGCTATGCTTTGTGAGATAAAATTCTACTTCTTGCTTAGCCAAGAAACCAATCTTCCTCCAAGGAAAAATGCTCCACCACTGGTGCTTTTCTTATCATCAACACTACCTCCCCAATCAACATCTGTATATGCACCTAGGGTAAAATCATCAAATTTTTCATACCATAATCCATAGTCCATTGTGCCTCTTAAATATCTCAGTATCCTCTTTACTGCTACATAATGTGATTCTCTAGGTTTAGCTTGAAATATTGCTACAATTCCAACTAGATGTGCTATATCAAGACTTGTATGAGTCAAATACTGTAATCCTCCAATCATGGATCTGTATTTCTTCTTTTCTACTCCAGGAGTCTCATCTGTGCTAGATAACTTATGTCTGGTCACCATAGGTGTTCCAACTAGTTTACAATCCTCCATTCAAAATCTTTTCAACAAGTCATTCAAGTACTTTGTTTGACTTACAAAGATACCATCATAGTTTTGTGTTATCTGTAATCCCAAAAAGTATTTCATCTCACCAATCATACTCATTTCAAATTCAGTCTTCATTTCATTAGCAAATTTATCACTAGCTTCATCTTCTCCTCCAAAGATAATGTAATCAACAAAAATAACTATAACTAACAAACCATTTTCAATTTCTTTTGTGTATAGATTGCTATCAGCTATTCCTTTTATAAATCCCAATTTTAACAAATACTTATCCAGTCTTGCATACCAAGTTCTAGGTGCTTATTTAAGTCCATATAAAGCTTTCTTCAATTTACATACCATGTCTCCTTCTTGAGTTAAAGGAAAACCTTTAGGTTGCTCAATGTAGACTTCTTCTTCCAATTCTCCATTCAAAAATGCTGACTTCACATCCATCTGATATACTTTGAATTTCTTGTAAGCTGCATAAGCCAAAAATATTCTTACTACTTCAATTCTTGCAACAGGTGCAAAAGTTTCTTCATAGTCAATTCCTTCTTGCTGTGAGTAACCCTTACATACCAATCTTGATTTGTTTCTTACTACTCCTTGTTCATTCATCTTGTTTCTGAATACCCATTTAGTTCCAATAACATTCTTGTCTTTAGGTCTAGGGACCAATTCCCATGTCTTGTTCTTTTCAATCTAATCTAGTTCTTCCTTCATAGCATTAATCCAACTTTCATCTTCACAAGCTTCATTAGTAGTCTTAGGCTCAATTTGAGAAATCAAACATAATTGTTCTTGTGCCTTATTTTGAGTAAGAACTCCTCCTTTGATGCTCCCAATAATCTATTCAAAAGGATGATTCCTTAACAAACTCTTGCTAGGTGTCACTATCTTAGATCTCTCTTCAGATGTAGGTTCTTCAATAACTTCACTGTGGCTTTCATTCAACAAATCACTGTTAGTTTCAAAAAACAATTCAGTAGTTCCAGTATTAGGTTTAGGATGAGCTTCTTCATTAGATTCATAATCAAACATTCTTTCCTAAATTTTGAACTTTTCATCAACTTTAACATTTGTGCTTTCAACAATAGTCTTAGTTCTTTTATTGAAACATCTATATGCTTTTCTTTTCAAAGAATATCCAAGAAATATACCTTTGTCACTTCTAGTATCAAACTTTCCAATATCATCATCTCTCTTTATATAACATTTTCTTCCAAAAATTCTAAAATACTTAACTGAGGGTGCATGTCCAAACCATAATTCATAAGGTGTCTTATTTGTGTCTGCTCTGATTTGTACTCTGTTCATTGTATACACTGCTGTGTTCACTACTTCTCTCCAGAATATCTTTGCCAAATCATTTTCAAACAACATAGCTCTTGCTACTTTAGCCACTGATCTATTCCTTCTTTCTGTAATGCCATTTTGTTAAGGTGTTCTAGGGGCTGAATACTGTCTTTTAATGCCATTTTCTTCACAAAAGTTGTTAAACTCTCTAGAAGTAAATTCTCCACCTCTATCAGATCTCAAACATTTAATCTTCATTCTAGATTCATTCTCAAATTTATTCTTAACAATATTAAACTTATCAAATGCTTCAAATTTTTCTTTAAGAAATGCAATCCACATCATTCTTGTAAAATCATCAACAAGAATCATAAAATACCTTTCTCCATAGAATCCTCTAGTCTTGGTAGGACCGCTCAAATCTGTATGAACAATCTCTAGCTTCTCTATAGATGTAAAATTCTTACTAGGAAAAGAACTTCTCTTCTATTTAGCCATTACATATTCTTTGCAAATCATGTTAGTAGGCTTCATAATTTTAGGTAAATCTCTTACTGCAAGAGTAGTACTTACTTTCACAATGTTATCAAATTTTATATGACAAAACCTTCTATGCCATAACCAACTGTCATCAATCTTTGTAATAAAACATGTCATCTCAGTAGGATTCAACTGAAATACACTACCTCTGGTTCTAGATCCAGTTCCAATCAGATTTCCATCTTTATCCTTTATCACACAAGTTTTCTCAGTAAACCAAACTTGATATCCCTTATCAACTAGCTATCCAACACTCAAAAGATTATGTTTCAATCCATCCACAAAATAAACATCATTAGTATTAGTCTTTCCATCAAGAGTAATAGATCCTATACCTTTAATCAAACAAGGTGCATTGTTTCCAACTCTAACAACTCCTCCATCATATTCATTCAACTTTATGAACTTTTTCATGTCTCCAGTCATATGATGTGAACAACCACTGTCTATAATCCAATCAACTTTGTTTTCAAATTGAGAAACTAAGGCTTTTTCTTCCTTAACATTAGTTTTAGGATTTTCTTCTTTAATTGCTACAAATCCTATGTCATCATTATTTTTAGTATCACTTTCACTTAAAGTTCTTTCTATACTAGCTTCAAGATCTTCATCATTAGCATAATAACATTCCTTAGATCTTCTAGGTTTGAAATTGCTTATGTACTTTTTAACTCTCTTAGGACACTTAGATGCAAAATGACCATATTCTTGACAAGTCCAACATTTAAATATTTTCTTACTATCTAGTTCTCTTTTCATAAGAAAGGAAATACCTTCTTCAATCTTCTTGTCCTCTTCATTTCTAGATCTGCTGCTGCCAGCATAATCTCCACTCACACTGATGCTTCTTGACAAAGTAGGGCAAACACTAAGAGCACTGAATGCTATCTCCATTCTAGGTAAGTCTCCTGATAATCTCAGGTTCATTTCTGCTACTTCCAATCTTCCAAGAAGAGTCTCTCTTGTAAAGTTTTTTGTACAAAGTATCACTTGTTCAATCATCTGTGTTGTCTGCTTAAATATAGGAGTCAATGTCCTCAAAATTTTCCATATCACTTCATTCTCTATCTTTGTTCCTCCACAAGAGTTTATACATGTAATGATCTCTGACATTCTACCAATATAACTTCTAATACATTCATCTTCCAACATTCTTATATCATCAAATGCGCATATCCAATTATGTAATCTAACTCTTTTTGCATGTTCATCACCTTCAAAAGTAGAGTGTAAAGCATTCCAAATTTCATGAGATTTTTTCAAATATTTTACCTGATTGTACTCATTCTCTGGAAGTGCTATCAAAAGTGCTTCTCTTGCAAGTATGTTACACATGAATAGATCTCTCTCTTTCGCAGTACATGTTTCAAGATTGTCCTCTTCAATGATAGTCTTATTATTCTTTGTAATCAACCAATAACATGGTCCTAAACATAATAGGTGTGTCTTCATCTTTTCTTTCCAACTATCAAAATTTACTCCATCAAACTTAGGGCTTTTTTTCCTAAAATTCACCATGGATCTCCTTAAGCTATTAAACTTCTTTTTCAAGGACCTGTCGCTCTGATACCAATTGTTAGAAAGTAAAGTCCACCAAGATAACTAAGAGGGGGGGGGGGGGTGAATCAGTTATCTAATAATTATAACTTTTATCATCTTCAACAACATTAAACCATATCAACAATATAATTACTAACCATAGAAAGATATTCATACACAATAACACAATGACACAAGATATGTTGACTAGGGAACCTCTTGATCAAAGAGTAAACCCCTGTGGGAATTGCCTAAAAAAGATGCACTAATATGAATATTCTTTGTGAGAGGATGGAATTTGTTAGGAGTCTTATGAAATACATTCAGTACATATGAATCCCTGTTAGGATATTTTGAATCCCTGTTAAAAGATTCTAACCCTGTTAAGAGTTATGGACGACAGAAGGACCCACTGCCCAAACAGCTTCAGAGTAAGATCACTAAACACACTATCCAAATAATCTTTGCATTACTCAATAGAATAATATGTTACCTCTTCTCTGACTGTGCCAAACCACACTCACTGTTACATCAGATCTCAATTTTAGATCTCTGAACTTCACATGTCTTCCTTCACAAATTCGCTTTCATACTTAGCTCTTTTCTTCACTTCATGCATACAACATCACAACCACTACTACCATATCATAATTACACACTTTCACATTGCAACTCACTACAACAAGGAAATACATTCCTTCCTTTATACCACACTCAAATAATTACAAATGAGTCAGCATGCAATTACAAAATAAAAGTTTCCACACGCTACACCAAAATTACACAAAATTATCGGCTTCAAAATACAATAAATCTTCACTCATGTGACCTCAAAGTTTGCACTATCAATGTGTCTTCAACTTCCCTTTAATTGTGCAAAACTAGATTCCATCCCGATTAGGAGATATCATCCAATTTCGACAAACCGTTACTTAGGAACACTACCTGAATACTGCTTCCACCAAAATGATTATAACTTCCATGAATTAATAAATTACTATCTACGCTCTTAACCATAGACATATGACATATCAAAGAGTATAACCTCAACATCACATAGCTCCAACTACAATAACCCACGTATGCTAATCCAAACTCTGTCTGCTTCTCTGCAAGTCTTTGGTAAATCACTGTGTTGACATCAATGACAATCATAGTCATGAATGCAACAACTGCTACAAAATGTCTACCAAACATTTAGCATTCATTCCTAATAGAACATGGTATACACGATTAGATAAATATTTGATATAATTGGGATTTACTAAAGGTACAACAAATAATAATTTATATCTGAAAGAGATTGAGAATGGTTTGTTGATTGTAGTTATCTTTGTTGATGATATTATCTTTGGTGGAGAAGATGAAGCTAGTGATAAATTTGCAGATGAAATGAAGATTGAATTTAAAATGACCATGATTGGTGAGATGAAATATTTTTTAGGATTACAAATAGCACAGAATAGTGATGGTATTTTCTTATGTGAAGAAAAGTATCTGAAAGAATTTTTGTAGAGATTTGGAATGGATAATTGTAAGTTGGTTGGTACACCTATGGTAATTGGACATAAGTTATCTAGCACAGATGAAACTCCTATAGTTGAAAAAAATAAGTACATATCTATGATTGGAGGATTGTAGTATCTAAGTCATACAATTTTAGATATATCACATGTAGTTGGAATTATTGCAAGATTTCAAGCTGATCCTAAAGAGTCACATTATGAAGCAGTAAAAAGAATACTGAGATATTTGAAAGACACAATTTACTATGGGTTATGGTATGAAAAATTTGATGACTTTACCCTATGTGCATATACAAATATAGATTGGGGAGGCAATATTGATGACAAAAAGAGTACAAGTGGTGGAGAATTTTTCCTTGGAGGAAGATTGGTTTCTTGGTTAAGTAAGAAACAAAATTGTATTTCATAGAGCACAATAGAAGAAAAATATGTAGCAACAAAAAATAATTGTAATAAGATAATATGGATTAAAAAAATGCTAAAGTATATCAGAATTAAATTTGATGAGCCTATTGTTATACACTATGATAACACTAGTACAGTAAGTATGTCGAAGAACCCTGTATTGCATTCTAAGACAGCATATAGAAATCAAGTATCATGTTGTAAGAGAGAAAGTTGCTGAGAAAGAAGTTAGACTTGAGTATATAAGTACAAAAGAGCAGATTGTAGATATATTTACAAAGCCCTTACCTAAGAATACATTTGAGTATTTGAGAGGTATGCTTGGGGTTATGCCCTAGCCTACTTTTAAGAAGTGATGTAGATTATTGCATTAGTCCAGTGGTATATGAGCTCTATCTTTTCTAGACTGTATGCTGGTACTTCCTCTATGGGGGAGTATGTGTGTTTTTGAGTTGATTCATAAGGACTCTTGTGAATGTATTTTCTAAAAAGTGTCTTTTGACATTGAGATTGACATAGTGATGCTTTATCTATCATTGATGTCAATGGGGGAGAAGGATACATGCAAAATCATCTATTGAAAAGAAAAGAAAAGAGAAAAAAGGGAGAAGGATACATGAAAACATCTATTGGAGGAGATGAAGCAATATAAAATGGAAAAACCTATAAGATTTGATTGATGAAGAGGATTTGAAAATATTTTAGAGCAGTAGTGTTGTAGTTTGGTATTTATGGAACTTGGATGTTTTTTCATCTATGTTTCCATCAATGCCAATGGGGGAGATTGTTAGGAATGAATGTTGAATATATCCTATGGGGGAGTATTCATAGTCATTCTGTAGTATTTTTATGTTGCATTCATGACCGTGATTTTCATTGATGTCAACATAGTGATCTATTGGAGAATAGTAGAGAAGCAAACAATATTTGAATTAGCACATGTGGAGTATTGCAGATCAAGCTATGTAGAGTTGAAGATTTATTCTATATTTTTTCTTGAGATCATGGTCAAGAGTGCATACAAAAATTCTCTTATTCATGATAGTTATGTATAATTTAATGGAAGCAGTATTCAGACATTATTCCTGAGAAGCAACTTGTTGTAACTGGATGATATCTCCTAATCGAGATAGAATCTAGGCATGTGAAGTTATACAATTTTGAAGACATTTTGGTGGTGACCTGGATGAAACAACATTATCAGAGGTTGCATGTATGAAGAATTATTTTGTTTTGAAGCCAACATTTTTATGTAATTATGGATAATTATGTAATGTGTATTTTGTGTTTGGTTAAGCCTTGTTGGCCAACTCATTTGTAATTATTTGAGTGTGGTATAAAGGAAGAATTTTTTTCCTTAATTGATATGATGACGATGAAAAAGATATGGAATATTGTGAATTACAAAATTGAGCAATATATGTTGTAAGAGGATATGCGAATTTAGAGATCTGGTGAAGTAGTTGGTACGGTTTGGCACAGATAGAAGAGAAAAGATAAGTTTCTTAGGTCAGTACTTATTGGTATTATTCTATTTAGATAATACAAAGATCAGTTTGATGGTGTGTTCAGTGATATTTCCCTTGAAGCTGTTTGGACTGTGGGTCCTTCTGTCTTCCATAACTCTTAACCAGGTTAGAATCTTTTAATAGGGATTCAAAGTATCCTAACAGGGACTCATATGTACTGAATGTATTTCATAAGGATCCTAACAGATTCCATCCTCTCACAAGGAATATTCATATTAGTACATCTTTTATGGGCATCATTCCCACCGGGGTTTACTATCTGATCAAGAGGTTCCCTAGTTAACATATCTTGTGTTATTGTGTTGTTGTGTATGTTTATCTTTCTATGGTTGTTTCTTATATTGATTACATGGTTGAAATCTATTGATGGTGATAAAAATTTTTATTATCAGATAACTGATTCACTCCCCCTCTTAGTTATCTTGGTGGAATTTACTTTCTAACACTTCTTCTTCTTCTTCTTCTTAAGAATAATAATAATAATAATAATAATAATAATAATAATAATAATAATAATAAATGAAGTTCCTTACACCAAAGTTCCTGTACAAAAAGACAATGGATAAACATATGATCAATAGTTTCATCACTAGATCTACAAAGAACACATTGGTTTAGTAGTAGAAAACCATGCCTAATAATTTTATCCTACATAAAAAATTTGGTGTTCATAGAAGACCGATAAAATAGGTTTATCTTAGGGATGAGTTGAGGGCTTCAAAATATTCTATGTAGATGTCTATTATTACCCCTTCATAAAAGCAGTAAATAAGAAGAACTCAAAGATAATTCTCTATTTTCTTTCCTTCTCCATATTTATTTTCCTATCTATGTAATATAGGAATTATCACCTCTTTAAGCATTAACTATAAGTCCCAAGCAAGAGGTAATAAATGTTTTTGATCCTAGCAGAAAAGTGATATGTTCTTCCAAGAATGAGTGTCCTTGAGGTAGTTGGCTACATGATCACCAAAGAAACACTTAGAAACCTCATAGAGGCCAAGGAAAGTTGGGTGGGATGATAGAGTAGAAACTTCTAGTCAAATATCATCCAAAAAAAATCATGTGCCCGTCCCCCAACCATCATTTTAGGCCCAATTGGATGATGTTTTATCCTTTGAGAATGTTATTCCAAATTTTGAATCTACCTAGGAGATGCTACATCATAAGGAACTCGTAGAACCTTTCCTTGTTTGAATATTTGGTAGACACTTTATGATTGACAAACAATGGAAGCCCCATACTTTAAAATTTAAAGATATAGTCCCAGTTAACTAGGTCCATCCAATTTTTTTCCTCCATACCCATCCATAGAAATATTTTCCATATTATCTCAAGTTTTTCAGCCATCAAATTAGAGATTTGAAAGAGGGAGAGAAAATAAATATGAAACCCTTGAAGGGATGCCCTTAGGAGCTACAATTTTCTAGCACTGTTGAGAAGGTGACCTTTCCAACTAGCTAATTTTCACTGAGTTTGATCAAGGATAGTATTCCAAAAGGTATTTTTGAACTAGTTTACCATAAGTCAAAGCCTTAGGTAGGTACTAGGAAGGAAAACACATTGGAAGCCTAAAATGTTCCTAATTTTGATATGCAAACTATCGAGGGCATTGAAGAAAAAAGTGTTACTTTTAAAATAGTTGATGGATTATCCTAAAACATAGAAATATTTATTGAGGAATCATTCTAAAGCTATAGTATCAACCAAAAAGGCCATACCAAAGAGGATAGGGTCATCAAGAAATTTTTTAAGAACGAAAGGAGGTAGGGTGGAGGTTGGAAATACTCCAAGGATATTACCTTCATCAATCATTCTTAGAAATTTTCTCCCCAACACTTAACCTACAATAATAAAGAGATATGGGGGAAATGAGTGCCCCTATATAATACCTCTAGGGGTTCCAAAGAAACCTTGTAGGATACCATTGACTAGAACTAAATAATAAATAATAGTCACACATTCTTTAATCAGGATAATAACCTTCCTGTCAAAACCAAACTTCTCTAGGAATTTAAAGAGGAAATAACATTTCACCCTATAATAGGCTTTAGAAATGTGTAGTTTGAAATCCATCCTTAGCTGATAACACTTCTCTATTGAGTGAATAAATTCATGTGCGGTGATGATATTAACAAGAATTAGCTTCCTAGGGAGAAATTCTTCTTGTTCACAATTAATAATGTTTTCAAGCATGGGTTTAATTATGTTAACTAGGACTTTAGAAAATATATTATAAATTGTGTTGTAAATTTTTATTAGCCTAAAATTAGAGAGATGTAATGGTTCCTAGAACTTGTGGATTAGGGAAATATATTTGATTTTTAACTCTTTGAGTTGTCTCCATGTCCTAAATAAGTCCCTAGTTGTAAAAATCACATTTAGACCAATAATATCATCCTTAAAAAAGTCTAGGGGGAAGCCATATTTGAAAAGTCCCATGGAGAATGTAACAATTATAACTTCATCCTAGGAAATAGGGGCTAATAATAATCATTGTTAGTAGCAATAACAAATATTGGGAGGCAACTAAGAAACTATGTTTTTCAGATTCATGTCCAAGGCTAGAAGTTGTTTGGGTTTCAACATATATGAGCAATAAAAAATATTAAGATGATGTAGAAATAAGAGAAGATAGAAATAAAATAACATAGAGATTTAACATGGTTCACCTAATATGGTCTACATCCACTAGGGAAACAATTGTCCACTTATTTTATCACCCAAGAAAGAGAAAATTACAATTTGATGATTTCACATTGCACAACCACTTATTTATCAATCCTTTTGTAGTTTACAAGGTTAGTTAACAAAATAAACCCTAGCCATACAAAAATACATGAGGGTGAATGTCCAAAAACCCTCATAATTGAGGACCAACTCAACCAAAAACCCTAACAAGTAGACATAATGAGTGTATAGTACTTGCATGATCAGTCACCACATACCAACAATCTCCCACTTAGAGACTAATCTTGTAGCAACACTATTTCACCCCTATAAATCCCATTGGATTTATGTACCTAGGCTTAGCTAGTTCTCATTTAAACTATTATCAAGCTTGAAGGCGAACAAAAATTGAGTAGGAAGTCAGTTTCTCTTGAGTTACTACCTTGGTCAACATATTTGCAGGATTCTTGATAATGCGTATCTTCTCAAACTTCAACTCTCCATCTTCTAAAAATGAGTGTATGAAATGGTACTGAAGTTGTATGTGTTTGGTCTTAGGTTGAATGAACTCTATAGTGAAAACATATTCTAATTCATTTATGGAAAGTGCTACAACCTTTTGCAATCTAGAAATTAGTTGATTGTTGTGCCTCTACAATAAAAATACATCATAGTGCTCAACCTTCTATTAATATATCTTGATAAATAGGAATAAACATAGCTTTTTTGAGTAGAATGAGAGCCTCCAAAACATAAGGATTGAGTTTTTGTACCTCTCAAATACCTAACAATCCATTTTATTGCATTCCAATGCTCTTTTCTAGGATTGTTCATATACTCATCCATAACCCCCACTACATGTGCAATATCTAGCATTGTACACACCATGGAATACATCAAGCTACCAATAGCTAAATAGTATGGAACCTTAGAAATGTACTCCATATCCTCTTGTGTCTTTGGGCTCATCTCTTGTGACAATTAAAAATGACTAGGCAAAGGTGTACTAACTAGTTTTGCATCTTGCATCTATTTCTTTTCAGCACTGTCTTTATGAAATCACTTTGTAGAGACAATGTCAATTTGTGATTTTTCATGTCTTTGGTTATCCTCATACTAAGGATTTTTTTGATGCACCCAAATACTTCATAGAAAATGACTATGATTGTTTCTATTTAAGGTCACTTATATGTTGCATATTAGACTCGACAAAAAGCATGTCATCAACATATAATAATAGGATAATATAGCTACCATTATCTAATCTCTTAAAATAAACACAATGATCATAATCACATCTATTGTAACTTGTTCAACCATAAACCTATCAAATTTTAAATACCATTTGCAGGGTGCTTGTTTCATCCCATACAAGCTCTTCTTTAACCTACACACTGAGTCCTTACCTTTGACCTCATATCCTTGTGGTTGATGCATGAAAATATATTCCTCCAAATTTCCATGTAGAAAAAATATCTTGAAATCTAATTGTTCCAGATGCAGGTATTTTGTAGCCATAATGCTTAGAAAAGATCAAAATAAAGTTATTTTAACAATGAGAGAAAATATTTTACCAAAATTGATACCTTTTTTTATGCAAAACCTTTTACCACAAGTATAGCCTTATATATTTTCTTGCCTCCATGTTCTTCTTTAACCTATAAAACCATTTGTTATGCAATGATCTTTTACCTACAGGAAACTCAAGTAACTCCCAATTTTAATTTTGTATCAAGGAACCCATCCCCTCTTTCATTCCTTGCTCCCACTTCTTTTTGGTTTCAATATACATTGCTTCTACATAAAATTTTAGCTCACTTATATCAGGCAATAATACATAATATAATGAAGGATACTATCATTTAGGAGGTCTAGTTATTCTAGAAGAAATATTATGAGATTTCAAGGAACTTGTTATGGTTTTGGTTGTTCAATATTTTCTGGCACTATTGGTACTACATTTACTAGGATTTCATCATGCACCATGTGTTCTATATGTTCCTTTTCTTTCTTCTCTCCATGTATCTAATCCTTGTACATGACTTTTTCATTGAATATGACATCTCTACTCCTAATAAATTTATCAATCTCAAAATCCCATAAATGATAACCAAAACCATTAACTCCATATCTATTGAAATTACACTTGTTAGATTTTTACTCAATATTTGATCAATTTTCTATATCAATATGGACAAATGTTTCACAACCTAAAGTTTTTAGAAATGAGTAGCTTACCTTATTTCCTATCCATGCCTCACCTAGAATACCACCATCCAAGGAACTTGAAGGCCCTCTATTTATTAAGTAAACAATAGTCTCTAAAACATCTATCCAAAATTCTGAGGGCAATTCTAAATGAAATCTCATCCTCCTTTCACACTCCATGATTAATTTATTCATCATTTAAGACACACCATTTTCTTGTGGTGTTCTAGGTACTGCCTTTTGTCTATGAATCCTATGGTATAAACAATAAATACAAAAATTTCTGCTTTAATATTCACCTCCATTATCTTATCTTATACACTTCAACTTTTATCCCATCTCATTCTCAACCAAGGATTTTCATTTATTGAAGATTTCAAATACATCAGTTTTCATAGTTGTATCATTAATAAAAGTAACATAATAATAATAGGCATCAAGAGATGATACCCAAGCTATTCCCCATACATATCAATGGACAAGTGCTAACTTTTTACTCTTCTTTTCCTTCCCAACTCTGAGAAATATGACTCCTTTTTATTTTCCATAAACATAGTTTTCACAAAAATCCAAATCAACTTGTTTCAAACATGGCAATAAATTAATGGAATGAAGAATCTTTATCCCATTCTCACTCATGTGCCCATTTGATTGTACCATATATTTGTATTCATTCTTATAGAAACTAGGGAAATGGAAATTATCTTTACCAGTACATAAATAAAATGTACCTACCTTTTCCCCTTTTTCTATTATGAATGAGCCTTTGGTAACCTTCCACAAATTTTCTGTGAATGTGATTGTGCAACCTTCACTTCCCATTTTTCCTGTTGATATTAAACTACTTCTCAAATTAGGAACATGTCTCAACTCTTTCAATAACCATTGATTTCCACTTGGTTATTTTACCTTATGTTTTCCTTTCCAATAATTTTGCATGGTTCATCATCACCTAAATAAACCTATCCAAAATCACCTTGAACATAGCCTAGAAAATATTTTCTATAAGGTGTGGCATGAAAAAAAAAATCTCGTAACAAAGAAAGAATGAAAGCATCTTGTAACAAATCACCTACTATATTTGCTTCCTTTTTATTTTCTTGTTGTCCATTTCCTTGTTAATCCTTTCAAAACCAACAATGTTTCTTTAGATGTCCTTTCTTTCCATAATGCCAACACTCAAGATTTACCCAAGATTTCGATTATCCCTTCTTATATTTCCCATGATCTCTTTTCTCTTTCCCCTTTTTATCCCTTGTTCTCAATAGTCAAATATTTAATCAATGTATCACCTATGATTTTTTGTTGCATTTCCTCGCTAAGGATACCACCAAAAATATAATCAAATTTTAAAGTGTTTGAACCAGAGATAAGTTACTTATAACCATGTTTGAACCAGAGTCAAGTTACTTATAACCATGACCAAGCCATTCTAGCTTTTAAGAAATGAGCATAGAATCAAGAGAGCCATAATGTCATGATCATAATTTACTTTTACAAAACTTAACTAACTAGTAACTATGTTAAACTCATTCAAATGATCACTAAGAGACCCACCTTCTTCCATTTTCATATTAAATAAATGTTTCATAAGAAATATCTTATTTGACATTGAGGGTTTCTCATATAGTTTGTCTAATGACTTCATTAGATCCTTTGTTATTGTTTCTTTTACTATGTTGAAATCCATCAATGATTCCAGACACAACCATATTATTTTTAGTACCTTCCTATTAAGAACTTCTCATTTTTCATCTGTCATAGTTTCATATTTCTTTTCTTTTCCACACAAAGGTAAGTAAAGATCCTTCTGATATAGATAATCTTCCATAACTAATTGTTTTGGTCATTAAACTTATTATCCTTAAGCCTTCCTTTATCTGCCATTGCTCCCACTCAAATATAGGATTTATAGCCAAATATATACTACTTTGATACCAATTGTTAGGATTTTTGCAGATATGAGCAACACACAATATTGAGATAATGTAAAAATAAGAGAAGATAGAAATACAATAATATTGATATTTAACCTAGTTCACCCAATATGGGCTACATCCAGGGGAGAAAAAACCATCCACTTATTTTATTATCTAGCAAAGAGAAAATTACAATATGATGATTTCACATTACATAAACCCTTATTTATCAAGCCTTTTAATGAAATACCCTTACCATAACCCTATATAGGATACATTATGAGTGTACAATACTTGCATGATCAATTGCCATATACCAATAAAATATCTAGTTTGGCATCATATATTATAAGACCATTATTCTTATCCCTAAGTTGGAGAATAGTATTCCTTTTCTTGTGCATGCTAGCTAATTGATGAAAGAAGGTTTAATTATGATCTCCTTCTTCTACCCACTAAATCCTAGATTTTTGTTTCTAGTATATTACTTCCATATGTACATTTTCCTTCCATTTGGTTCTTAACGCTTCTTCCTCTTCGTGAGTTGATGTAGAGAGGTCACCTCTAGCCATTTGTTCCTTTATTGATATCAATATTAAATTGATTATTTTTTTCTTCTCAAATATAATTCCAAATGTAAATTTATTCCATCCCTTTATATTCTTTCCAATAGTATTTATTTTTGGACCACACAATACATTGGAGTCCCAATTACAATGGAATTCCACTAGGTTTGAATGTAGTTGTATAAATTAGGGTGAGTATTTCACATAATTTCATAGTGGAATGGAATGTGTCTCTTTTGTAGTGGGTATTCCAATCCAAAAGGATAAGATTACAGTCAAACATAGTTCTAGGGAGGAAATTTAGCACAAAGTTGAACCCAATGTCACAATTGGTAGAGCAAAGAAATATATCAAGCCTTACTTGAATGAGGTCTTTTCCTTTCTTGTGATTTTTAGATCTATGTCGACCATACTCATGTCATTAATGAAACCTGGTAAGTCAAGAAAACTATTAGAATATTCACCTAAACCTCCTATTTATTTTTTAATGGAAAATTGGGAAATTAAAATTACCAATGAGAAGCTAATGTGAGGTACAATATTATTGGATAAAGGAAGAGATCTTATCCCATGCCTGTTTCCTACTAGTATGGGATTTATGAGAATACATATTGACCATAGACCATACATTACCATAGGAGGCTAGTTTGAAAACTAGGAAGTTTTGGGAAGAGAAAATGAGTTTCACATCTACCTTTTGAGGATTCCATATGGTAGAAATGACACCTGATACAAAATTAGCATCACTTATGCAACCAAAAAATCCAACTGTAGAACCCTTACAAGAGTGTTTAAAGAGGACTTTATCATCTTTATTTCTTGAAAAGGGAGAACATTAATACTACACTAGAGAATGCAGCTTCTTAATTCATATTGTTTCTAGGGTCCATTCAACCCCCTCATGTTCCAAGAAAGGAACCTCATTTATTTGTTTTTTTGTGTGGATTCCATGGTCTTCTACCTTCCATTGGTGATTTCCCTTGTAATTTGTCTTCTCCTTGTGATATGTTGTGATGGTCATCTTGCCTTAGTGTCTATTCCCAAATCTTTCTTCTTGTTTTTGTTCTTCTTTTTCTAAGTCATCCAACCATCCTCATTCCTTGAGGTGCTAGATGATGCACCCAATGAAGAAAATGAGTTTCTTAAAGGAGGGTGAGTGAAGTATTAGATGATGTCATGAACCCAACCTTGCATGAGGTGGAAGAAACCTCTCTAGTATAAGGTATTACGTTGGGGGGAGGGGTTATTTCTCCTTCCTCTAATAAAGTATGTTCCCTAGTACCAAAAGCACCACTCTGTAATAATCTTTTGTGGGTGTTGCCATAAGTTCCATAAATCTCTCCATAAAGGGGTATTCATCACTCTTAGTGTCTAACCACCCACTAGGGGGTATCTTGACCTTAAGGGGGAATTAGAGACCCCTTTTATTTTTTTTGGTTCCTTTTCAGGGACTTTACAATTAACAATAACATGGCTTGGTTTTGAGCATATCTGATAGAAGTTCATGGTATTTTCATTTACTAGCACTTGTGTCCAATTTCCCAATTTGGATTAGAGGGTAATAAATTGGGAAGGGTTTTATTAATAAAAAAATTAACACAAAGACAAATAAAGACTAACTTAGATTAAGTCTTCATTACCTCATCAATAAGAAATAGTTGCCAAAGGTGTTGCCGATCTAGTGGAAGATGTATTCATCCTAGAATTCAAGAGGGAGTCCCAAAATTATAATCAAGACTAGGGTTGTTGGACTAAGATCAAGTAGAGGATTAAAGATCTGATTATATCTACAAAGAGGAAGAAGGTTTATCGCATACACCCACAATCTTGATAAAACAATCATTACATCTTCCACTGTAATAATCTTAAACAAAAATATGACATCATGAATTTCACTAGTTGTAACACTCAATTTTGAGTTTCCATATCTATAAAATCCACTTTTTGACCATATCAATAGTTAGCCAAAAAGAGAAGAATTGACCAACTAAGGTTTTATTTATTGAAGTAACAATACGATCAACAATGGCATCGAGAACCATGATAGTTATTCCTTCCTTTGTTTGTGTGGGCCCAGTAGAAGAATCTTGGACCGTCTCTTTATGCCAATCACCCATGAGGGATTGTTTCCATCCCTCCACCAAAAAATCATTACATTATTTCTCTTGATCCACATTGTCTAGACTTGTCTTGGGGAGTATAGATACATCCTCATAACCTACCTTATGGGTCTCCAGTTCCATTATTGAAGCACTAATATTGGAGCATGTGTTTATTGGTCTAGTGGGACCCTTGGTAGAAATTTCCAATAATTCCACCTCTATTATTGGAGGCTCCCTAGTCAGGGGAATCTTTCATCTATCTCTATAAATGACCATGAATCCCAAAGATTCAAATATCAATAAAGCGGAAAGTTCAAATTTTTTTTTTGAATAATTTGTTAATATTTTGGCAAGATTCTAGTATTTTTGAACCATTGTGAATAATTTGTTAACAATTTGGAAAGCTTCTATAGTATTTAAAATTTACATGGTTATTTATTAAGTAAACAAAAAAGATAGAGTGAAGTCACCTTAAGATAAGCTGAAACAAGATTAGATACGTTCTTGAAACCTATACAAGGGTGTCATATATCATTTTCAATTATAAATTTTTTAAAACAAAAATTGCTAATTGTTCAAAACTTGCATTAGTTTATTCAAAATAGTACAAACAAGAAACTATTTCTTTATCCTAAAAAGGGTGACATCTCATATGCTTAAATTGAACGATTCATGTGACTAGAAATTAAAGAAATACTTTATAAAAATGTACGATAAATTTTAGTCAACTTAATCAAGAGGCCCTTTGGACTTCAAGGAATGAACTTTAGATTTGTTAAATTATCTAAAGAACTTATTCATGTTGAGACCATAAAATTACACTAATTTAAATGTGCTTAAAGAAAAGAAATGATATTCTACATAAGAACCCATGCAGGTATGCATGCATGGGTTAGGCTTCTTGTGTATGCACACTTGCGTAAAAGTGTAATACTTCGTTCATAAATATAGAAATTTTAATTAAAAAAATTAAATTATGAAATAACATTAGTATATTTTCATGTGAGGTTAAGGTAAATGAACTTTGCTAGATTAGAGGATAAAATTTACCTTAGAGACTACATATTACCTCAGCCATTGATATAATGCAATAGAAATTCAATAAAAACTAGATTCTACCGAGTCTATAGAACCAAAAAATTTGTAGTATAACAAGTTGTCATGCCCAAAAGTTGAGCAAAACACAACTACAATTTTTTTTAAAACCTACTAACTAACTACAACCATATCGACATACACAACTAAGTTGTGAAACACTAATAGGCAAAGTCCTAATGTGCATGCAAACGGTGCAAGGAGAAAATAGATGACTGACAACACAGAAGTGTTTATCAACACCCCAAGGGTCAAACCATAGAAGGCTAACCAAGTTTGACCAAAAGTCAAACCTCATCAAATAGCTCTAAACCAAGCTACATGGTTCCCTAGACTACTAGCTATGACTAGAATGCAAATCGAGGTAGTTGACTAGAAAGTGAACTAGAGTTGACCCAAAAGTCAACTATGCATAGAAGTACATGCAAATAAGCTAAAAGATTATTAAACGCCATAAGGAATACTTGGGCACACAAACTGAGGCATTTGACCGTGAGTTGACCAAAAAGTCAATTGAGCCCAAATATGTCCTACATAGTCCTACTAAGACAAGGACAAGCTAGGGTAGGAAACATGCACGTGAATCGAGTCAATGTCCAAGGTTTGACTAAGCTTAACTGAAAAAGTCAACTGTGCAATGAAGGCTTCCTAGAACACATCTAAGGTATAAGACTCACCTAGAAGGGTATGTGCACGCAAACTAAGACACTTGTCTTAGGTTTGACTAGAGTTGACCAAAAGTCAACCGTGCATAAAAGTCAGTCTTCAAGTCTAAAGAGGTCAAATAATAAGGTTGAATATGATCACAGGATTAAATTAATCTTTTCGTAATTCCAACATTAATACGTCCAAATAATAGATTGACTAAAATCACTAAATTTAATAAATTTGAATCTTTAAATCTAATTTCTTAGAATGCTAAAATCTACTAGTAAACATAATTGAGAAAATTATTTTCTTCTAGTAGCATATATATCCTTATGATATTAAAAACAAAACTAATTTAACTTAAATCTAGTACCCATTTTATTTTAGCTCATTTAATGTATCCACACATTAGGAAAACATTGAGATAAATCTAAAATTATATTTATTGATTACCTTGAAATAATTACATTGTAAGACACAATTTCAAATTTACCAAATTGAACTTACCAAATTCGTATATAAATGTATAAAGGTCTAACTAAATAACTTGTATAAAATAAGTAATTGGGATTAAAAAAAATACATACAAATATATATATATATATATATATATATATATATATATATATATATATATATATATATATATATATATATATATATATATATATATATATAAGAAAATAAAAAGAAACTTTAATCTAAAATAAAATAAAAATAAAACCAAATGATTATATAACAACATAAAGTAATTACTAACATATGTTATTAAATTGTTTTTAAAGAATTAAACAAAATAATAAAAAAAAATCCAATGAAAAGTCTATGCGTTGATTTGTTTTTTTTATCTCACACCATCACAGTAGGGTTTAACGCACACAAGGGAGGCCGAGATGTGGCCGCATGCGGAGAGAAAAGGGAGATCGGGTGGCCGAGCAGAGGATGGAGCGGTGGTCGTGGCAAAAATGGGGGGGCACTCGACGAGTGTGCCGCCCCACCACCACCGTAACACAGTGGTGGCGTGAGGCTCGACGCTGCCGACCTCCTCCCACTTGCTACCGCATGGGGGACGGGGTTAGGGCTTCGCCCGCCCCGCCTCCCTAAAATAATTAATTTTTAATTTTTTTTAAAGGATAGTGCTAAGCGCTTAATAATATATTTTTTTCTTTTTTAAAAGTAAATTTAAATTAATATATTTTATATTTACATTTGTATATTATTCTAAAAAAACAATAAAATATAATATTGCATCTTATTTACTGGTAAGAAAAAAAAACCTGAATTATGAAATAGCGGGCATTTAGCCTTACTTTTTTTAAAAAAAATTACATAATTGCAATCCATACTTAATGCTAAATGTTTCATAGGAATCAAATTTCCATTTTGGGCATTTTATGTTTTTGATAAATTTCAAAAATATTCTAAGTAAAAATAATATTATTTAAAACTAAAATTCCTCATTTTAACTAAAAACAAATAAAATTTATTTCTACACTTACACAAAACAAAATATGCTAATTCAATATTTAATAATAAGTATAATTTCACCAATAGTTCTATGAACCATACTTTTGCATATAATCATTAATTCATTATTTAGAACTAATTGCAATGAATTAAATAACAATTAAATCCATCTTTTCTCAATTTGCTAGAGAAAATGGACAGATAATTTTTACACATAAAAATCAAGGAAATTATAAATTTTTCTTTGCATCATGTTTTGTAACTTTCCTTTCCAATAGATTAAATGACAGTAATCATTACAATTTCAAGGTATAAGTTTACAAGGAGGTTCCAAATTCCCAAATTTTCACGAAACATGAAATGAAAGATTTGCAATAATTTTAAACTAAAATTTTCTTCAAGTCCACAATCCACAAGCCCCGTGTCCAGCTAGGTACATGTACAAGCAAAGTTGACCATGGAGGCTCACCTCCCAACCTAGGCCATTTCATGGCCACCCCCAAGCTAGGGGATCCAAATTGGAACGGGAAACAAACAGAAACTCAAGCATGAAGAAAATAGACAAGACACAAGACATTAAAATGATATTCCCAACAAGGTTTTACAAAAGGAAGGCCTCCAAGAGACATTCCTAAAAATGGGGTAGAGGTGGACTACCAGGTGAAGAAGTCGTAGAACAAATGCAAAATTACCAAGCCACACATGGACTTGGGAAGATCATCTTCAACAAGATTCAGTCTAACTCTCCTTATGCCCCCAGGTGCTCGTAGGCCATACTAGGCATCATGGGTATTGTGGAACCCCATGTATTTCCCTCCACACATGGGAGACTCTACACATCCTGGGTCTACTTCCTTCTACCCCCTTCAAGGTTACTCCACCCTCCCTAAGGTGAGTAAACCTTGAAGAATCCCTTCCCAAATGCATTCACAAATTTAAAACAACATTTACAAAAACTTAAATTTTCAAACTAAAAACCTTGAAAAAGCCATGGACTCCATTAATGGAGCTCCAAGCTCAAACACAAGCAAGAAATATCAAAACATCACAAGGGACTACCTTTTCCAATCCAAGGTTGAAAGTATGAATACTTTGAAGCTCCTCCCAAAGCTAGCCTCTTTCCTAAGCTTTTTCCAACAAGAGTGGTCTCCAAATCTAAAGAGTGGGTGAACAACTTAACCTTACTCCAAGCTTCTCCTAAATAGGCAAACCTCCTAAAATCTAGGAGCCAATCAAAAGAGGGGAAGAAAATTCCATTCCCTTCTTCCTACTTTCCTTCCTTCACCATAAATGGAGTTGAATGCAAGTTTGGGAAGAAGAGAGAGGTTAACCAAAGCCTCACAACTCTTCAATTTCGACCAAAATGAAAATCTTGACTTTAGGGGGGTCTTAAATGAGTTTTAAGGCTCTTAATGGGCTGAAAATGACCCCTAACCCCTAAGGTATCAACCAAGGTAGCTAAAATTGACCCCAGTTAACCTATGGGAGCCCAAATGGCCCTCCTAAACTCCACCTAAAGTTTACACATAGATTTCTGGTCTTGGTTGACTTCTAGAAACTTCCCAACCCAAGGTTAGTTGATCCTACCCTAAGGCTACACCCTAGTCAAGCCCTTGACCCAATCAAATACAAAATACTAACCATGCCAACACTTAAGCCATAATTTGCCAAATTTGGCACATTTAATAAAATAATGACATAGCTAATTCACATAGACATTAACTAAATAAATTACACTCATGCAAACCACATTTACGAATAAAAGACTATATAACGAGGTCCATGTTTCTTTTACAAAGAGGACCTTGGAATGCACAGTATAAACATAGGTTCCAATACTGGATCCCTGCATTTAGATACATGGTCAACTTATCCTACACACTCATTGCACACATCGGTAGGTCCAACCAACATGATATAAATACAATACATCATCATTACTGCATGGTTTAAAAACTATGTCTGTACATCAATCATTTAAGCATAACTTCAGTTTCCTAAACCAACTTTTCATCGCAATAGTTTTAAACATGATATAACATCATATGTAACATAATCATAACTGAAACAAAAAAAAATTGTAAAGTATCTCGAGTGTACCCTGATTACATAATCAGATACCAAACATATAACATAGGATTCATCAGATCCTTAAATACATAAGTGTCTCAAATATTCAGGTGTGTCTGTGAAATAAGTACTAAAAGCATGAAAAACTAAGTAGTAATAATATGACTATCTAGTAGGTCTCACACAAGTAGGGTGGTGAATAATGACTGCATGTAAGACATGGTCATATATATAAAGCCTTTCCCAAGGTAGTGCATTTCCTAGTAAGCACTTGTTAGTTCACATGACCTAATTTACACCTCTAGTTAAAAAGGTCATACTAGAGAGGATTTAACTTAACGCGTGACCAACTAGAGTTGTGTAGGGTTGAAATAATAGAGATTAGATGACAATAGATCCTTCATATGTTACATCTTTGTTACATCATATGATCCATAAAACTACAACAAGTTCTTAATCTTTCCTTCAATACTATAATATGCTCATTAATATAAGATAGTGATAGAAATATAATTTATATATTAATTTCAAATTCTTGTCAAGTTTCTTTTACTTGCTACAAATATTAGATGATGTTTAGTTTGTTAGCATTGATAAACTAATAGGGAAAGACAACAAACAATGATACCTATCTGATCAAATGTTGTCATTGATGTTCATGCACTAAACAATCCATCAACACAATTGTTAATGAACGATAATGCAAAATGTAATCCGAACAACCTATAAAATGACTAAGTGACACAACTGGTAAGTATGAAGAACAACAATATAATGGAAAACTGATGAATGAATATGAAGATTAAAATATTATGAGGAGTAGTTTCACAGGATGATGTATTACAACATGTTAGAGATGAATTGTACGATCGAATCTTAAAATGTTAATGTCTTATTTGGATTTGAACGATTAATCAATATTCTGTAATAAACATTGCAACATTATTTCTTTGATTTCTAAATAGAAAATCAACACAAATTTTGAGGTGAGGTTTTTTATGAAATTTGTTTGAGTTATCAAGATTCTATTAGTTTAACTGTATGAATGATTTATCTAAGGTTAACAATGATATGGAACATTCTACAAGGAGTTGAACCTAAAGTGTAAAATGACTTAAACGAAGTTTGAATTCCAAGATCAAAATGTATTATTGTCTCAAGATTGGTGATTTGAGTGGGAGGAGAGCTAAACACTTAAGAGGAAAAATCAATGGTGTTTTTTAAGTGGAAAAAATAGTAAGGAATCATATACAAGATTATTTTTGAGAAGGATACAAGAGGTTAGATAGTTTTGTGAAGAAAAGCTAATTGCAAGATCAATCAACAACTGATACAAAAGATTGTGATAAGATTGGAAGGAGAGGTTTGAGTCACAGATAGTATGGAAGTGTAAGAAGCTACATGACTTAAAGGATCTTACAGGAAAGGAGTGATACTATAGATCATTTACTTGTTGTTCTCTCACAATTTTAGCAAGTTAAATCCTTTCACTAGGTAGACTCTTACAAGTCTTAGTTGTTAAATCCTTTTACAAGGTGAATCTCTAGATTGAGGTTTCAATCCTCACACGAGGTAGACTTTCAAAGGTCTTTATTTTACATCTTGTAGTGTACTAGGCATATATCACAAGATGAATGACTCTCAGAAAGAGTTTTTGTAAGCCTTTCACATGGTACCTTCCACAGTGCAGTAGAGAAGATTGTGGGTTTCATCCCCACCATGGTTTTCCATCTTAAAAGGGTTTCCATGATACCAAAATAATTGTGTCACATGTGTTTATGGTATCAGAGCATTGGTACTCTGAAGGAAAGTCTAACAACTTGAGTAAAAGGTCTTGAGTTGAGCACTATAGAAAAAGGAAATAGTCCCGAGAAAGTAATTGAAGAATTGAAAGAAAGATTAAGGAAATCCCTTTCTATAAGAAAATAGTTAATTGAAAGGTTAAGAGATACACAGGAATATTGTGACCAATTGTCAGAAGGAAGTATGTATGATGAAGCACACGAAGCCCTAGATGAAGTCATGAAGGAAAATGCAAAATTGGAAAAAGAGCTGTCAAATGTGAAGAAGGAATTTGAAGGATAATCAATAACTACATGTGAATATCTTGAACAAAAGAGAGCTGTAGAAGATGCAAGGAAAGAACTTGAAGAGGAAATGAAAGTAAATGAAGAAGAATGGTATCATATCAATAGAGAGAATGCTATAATACATGAACATTTTCATGATGCACATGAAGAAAATGAACAAGTTATCATTGAGAATGAAACCTTCAGAGAAGTGAATGCAAAACTGAGAGATGAAAATGAAATGATGAAGAATGAATTGAAGAAAGCATAAGAAAAACTTAAGAAAGAAACAAAGGAACATGAACATCTTAAGATAGGACATGATAGTACCTTGAACATCCTTGAACAACTTAATCATCAAAGGAGACATAATGACACATTTGGATTGAGATATACTGGAGGGAGTACACATGAAACAAGAGAGCAATTAAAGACCAAGGACAAACAAGAAGAATCCAAGTCACCTGCTAGTAGTCAAGGAATAAAAAAATCAAAACCTACATGCTACAAATTTGGAAAGTGAGTAAATACATCAAATGTTTGCAATACAGACCAGTAAGTCCTAAAACTTAATCTTTTAAGGGATACTGTTATAAATGTAATCAACTTGGACATAGAGAAAGTGAATGTATTCCTAATGCTAAGTACAGAGAAATATTTGAGGGATATTGCTAAAATTTCAATAATTATGGACACAAAGAAACAAAGTGTAGGTCATCATTGAACAATTCTAGATCACCTAAGCCATCAAGAAACACTTATGGTAGAGAACAATAATTTGGTGAAATTTGTGCAAACTATGGAATTCATGGACATATAGCAACAAATTGTAGAAGAATGAACTTGAGAAATTATCGTGGACCATGGAGATCAACTGGCATGATCTATTATGCATGTAATAGAGTGGGTCATCTAGCAAGAGATTGAAAAAATAGTCCAATGAATTGGTCACCACAAAATGAAGGAAAGACAATTGTAAATTTTGAAGAAGTAAGAAGTAATATTAAGAAAATTTGGATTAAGAAATAAGGAGGAATAAGTTCATATGAATTGGGATCTCAACAATCGAGTGTTGAGAATTCATCATCTAACTAGGTCAAGAAATTGACTTAAGGGGAACAATACAAACGTCCTATCCACCGGTCCCCTAAAAATTAGTAGCAAGTAATCCAAATTAGCATACTAAGATGCAAGGTGATGTCATTGTACCTATCCTTAATGGTATTATGAAAAATTTTCATACATTGTAAAATATTACTATTGGAAGTGAACCGAATGGTAGAATTATGCATTTAATGAACATACAATAAGATGTTTAACCATTTGAACATGTAACAGTAACTAGAATGAATGATAAAACCCTAGTAGAATTATAAATATATGAGAAGAGATCATTTTCACACTTTCCTTTCATGAGAACTACTTATGAGCTAGTGTGAACTGAGATTAAGCGACCATCTACTTGAATTTTGTGAGTAACAATTGAATTTGGAGAGTGAGAGTGTGATCAGGATTAAATTGGGAAAATACTAAAATCTAATTTTTCAAAATTTCCTATGTTTTAGTAAATTTCAATTTTGAGGGTCTTCGGTGCATTTTTGGGCTTGGATGGTGCCTGGAATACCTTTCCAATGCATCAAACGGTTCGCAATTCGGAGCTAGGATGAGAAAGTTATGCCTTCTCCAAGTGGACCTAAATTTTATATATAGGTTTTTGATAAATTTTGATAGTTTTAATAGTTTATTTGTAATAAACATTATAATGACTCTTCATTTCGATTCCAAGGGATTTGTGTGACCCTTGGGATCCATCTGACTTGTATAAACTCCAATTTTGAATAGAATGGAGACACTTTTTGGCTTGCAATCTTGTTGTTAGTCTTTTGAGCTTTTGTGTCAAATTTCACAATACTACAGGTTTCACACCAGGTATTATAATCTGATTCATAATTTAGATCAGAGTGCTAAACCCTACACAAATAGAGATAGAGTTGAAGCAAAGAATCTAATCGATTGAAGTTGAGTTTTTGATTTTGATTGTTGAGGAGAGTTGAAGATTTGACAAAAGATTGATACTCCTATTCTAATTACACATGTTGAAGAACCATGACCACAACTCAAGTTGCATCCTATGAAGCTGCCAAGGTTGAAAAAGCTAGAGCATTATCATCAATCCCATCTAGAGCCCTATTGGTTGAGGAAATCTATTGTTTTACTCAGAACAAGATGGATGAACTTGGAGAAGAAGATATCAAAAATAGGATATGTAAAATTATGTGAAAATGGAAGTTTGAAGAACAAATATGCACATCTGATGAACAATGGTATTCTGAAGGCACTTCATTTACCTAATTGCTTTCATAATTATTGGAAGAGATATGTATTGAGAGGGTTTCATGATCAATTATTATGGTTGGATGAGAACCACAATTTTACTGGAAAAGTAATTATAAGAGTTATAGGTTTTAGTGCCTCCAGTGAAATGCCTACCCAGAGGAAATTTTTTGGAGAATTAGTTTCAAAATTGACAAAATCTCAAAGAGACAAGAGAGCCATTACTATGATGGATATCATTGATGATGCTGTGAGATTTTAGTAATGGTTGTTGGTTATAGGGTTTATCAGTCAAGAAGATACAACAACATTCCTCATGGAGTGGTACATGTTGCATATAAATTGGTAAGTGAGAATGCACCATACAACCTATGTGAAGTTCTAGCTAGTCAGATGTTGTTAATAGGGAAAAATTACAAATGATAAGAATAAATCATTCAAGTATGGGTCATTTCTAGTATGTGTATTCTTTATTTTCAAAAATATTTCCCTGGTAAAGGTCATGTTGAATGGAAGGAAGATAGACATGTGGTAACACAAATCTCTGATTATATTAAGGAATTGAGAGAGCAATTAGATACTCACATGTGGGAGTACTTTAAAAGTTTCAAAACTGTAATCCACAAGAGGTGGAGGATAACACCTGGTATGGTTCAAAAGTATAAGTATGAAATATGTTTCTTAGTAGATACAAGCACATGTATACTTCAACCTATTGTGCCTACAACATTTTGGATACCTACATTGGTTTAAAATATATGAAGATGAGATTGAAAAAAATGCAGAGGTATTGCTAAGTAAACCTATATATAAAACAAAGAAAAGGTTTGGATCATTTGAAGAGGCTATCTCTAGAATTAAGTTTGAACTTAAGAAGCCAGTAATAGAAAGAAAAACAAAGAAAATGATAACAAGGTTAGCGGCTAAGCTTCGAGATGAAATTTCTACATCACAAGCATCACTCAAGGCCCCTTTAACATCATTTGCACAAATGGTAGAGGCAACAACAACAACACCCAAGAAAATATATAAGAGAAAGGTGAAGCAACAAGAAAAGAAGACTTCTAAAAAGACCTCATCGCCGATGCCTATAATAAGAACACCAACAAGAGAAAATAAAGGTACTGAATCTTTATCAACTAGATAAAAGGCTAAGTCAACAAAGGTTGATGATGAGGACACCCCTTCAAATAAGGATGTGAAAGAGGTAAAGGAAGAAGGTAAAACTTATAAAGGAATTTCTATTGATGAATTTATACAAGCTATTGAAATTTTTGGAGGATTAGGTGGAGTTTATAGGATGTATGAGGGTGAACCCACAATAGTGGGTTACACTTTTTTGCCTGAATGGACACTGAACTCTACATTTTGAGAAAAACTTTCAGATTTGGATGCATATTTCCATTGAACTATTCAAAATCAGAGGATGAAGTAAATTAGAGTCTTTTAGGATTTTTTGTCTAGTTCTAAATATTTTATTTTTTATTTTTTTTGAATTTATTTGAATACTTTTTTCTTTCTCCCACAAAAACTGGTATGGTGCTGAAAACGTCATTTTCAAATAGTAACATTGTTTCCATAGAGCATACCTTTTTTTGTAAAATAGATATGAATGTGATTCTTTTGAATTTAGTTTTGTAACATTCATACAAAGGGAATGCAATTGGTTTGGTGAAATTATCATGATTATTGCATATTTTATTAACGTTTGAAGTTGACTAAACCATAATTTTGAATACCTTAACTACATAGCTTATAACTTGTGTATTTATCGAATTTCAAATACTTTTTTTTATATAGAAAGTAGACTCGAATATGGGGGGCACTGTTATGTTTCAAATTTTTTTCCCTTTTTGACTATTTTTCATTGAACGTCAAACTCAGAGGTTTATATTTGATTAAAAACCTACATTCGATTAACGTCAAAAACCATACACATAATAAATTAAAAAATAGTCAAATATATAATCGTTAGAAAGCTAGTTCCGAGTACTTGTTGTATGCAAAATGACATCTTCTTATTCTTCCATTTGATCACCGTGCTTGAGGCTCGAAGCCATGAAATTCTCAGAATTTCTTCAAAATTTGCAACCATGGCCTAAACCAAGTACTTTCAATAGAAAGTACTTTCTATCATAATTTTGATCAAAAATTTTGGATTTCGATCAAATGTACTTTCTATCAAAAGTACTTTCATGAATAATGCAAATTCTAGTCATTACTAAACTACTTTTGATCGAAAGTCAGTTAGTTTCAATCGAAAGTCAAGTTTGACTTTTGATAGAAACTCAGGTCGGCCTTTTTGGTGTCATTTCAAATTAATAAGGATTAGGTATAAATAAATGTATATTTTTTTCATTTCATTAATCTGAAAGCTGTAAAATAATTCACATTTAGGAGAAGGAAGACATTTTGGCATGGAACAAATTTCTAAGTTGTGATGGGAAATAAAAAGAGAAGGCTAAATAAAAGTACACAACATTATTCAGAAGAGACTGAACAAAGACTACATGAAGAATCACGAAAAATATATTATCGTCATAAACAAGGTATGTCTAAGATGTTTCTCTCTAGATATTTTAAGTTGATGGTCAAGACTTGTCTTAATGTTCATCATGTAAATCTATTAGGACTTGTTAGTCTGACCTATTCTAGTCCTACCAATTAGATTTATTAGGACTTGTTAGTCTGACCAATTAGATGTATTAGGACCTATTGGGTCCAAATAGACCTAACTATACCTATTAGGACCAATTAGATAGGTAACTGGACCAATTAGGACCTATTAGACTTAACTATCTACCTAACTGTAGACCTATTTGGTCTTATTAAACCAATTAGGACTGGAATTCAACCTAACTATCTACCTAACTAGGACTTATTAGGACATATTAGATCAATTAGGACCAATTACCTGACCTATTTGGACCTATTAGATAGGTATTAGTCCTCGACCAATTAGAGGTTTAACTATCTATTAATTAGACCTAACTAGATAGGTATTAGGACCTATTAAACCTAACTAGACCTAACTATGACCTATTAGTACCTATTAGACCTAACTAGATCTGGCTAGGACCTATTAGGACCAATTAGACCTAATTAGGACCTAATTAGACCCAACTAGGACCTAATTAGACCTAATTAGGACCTAATTAGACCTAATTATACCTAACTAGACCTAATTAGGACCAATTAGGACTAATTAGAACCAATTAGGATCAATTAGAACTAATTAGGACCTAATTAGACTCAATTAGAACCAATTAGGACTAATTAGGACCAATATGACCTATTAGGACTTGCTATGACCAATTAGGACTAATTAAGACATAATATGACCTATTAGGACCCAACTAGAATCAATTAGAACTAATTAGCACCTAATTAGACTCAACTAGAACCAATTAGGACCTAATATGACCTATTAGAACCCAATTAGACTCAATTAGAACAAATTAGCTCCTAATTAGACTCAATTAGGACCAATTAGATCCAATTAGGACCTAATATGACCTATTAGAACCAATTATGACCTATTATGACCTATTATGACTTAAATCTAGACTAATTAGGACCTATTATGACCAATTAAGACTAATTAGGACCAATATGACCTATTAGGACCTATTCTAGGACCAACTATGACCAATTAGGACTAATTAGGACCTAATAGGACCCAATTAGAATCAATTATAACCAATTAGCACCTAATTAAACTCAATTATAACCAATTAGGACCTAATATGACCTATTAGAACCCAATTAGACTCAAGTAGAACAAATTAGCACCTAATTAGACTCAATTAGGACCAATTAGGACCAATTAGACCCAATTAGGACTAATTAGAACTAATTATAACCAATTAGAACTAATTAGGACCTAATTAGGCTCAATTAGAACCAATTAGGACCTAATTAGACTCAATTAGAACCAATTAGATCCAATTAGGACCTAATATGACCTATTATAGCCAATTAGGACCTATTCTGACCAATTAGGACTAATTAGGACCAATATGACCTATTAGGACCTATTAGGACCAACTATGACCAATTAGGACTAATTAGGACCTAATAGGACCTATTAGGATCCAATTAGAATCAATTAGAACCAATTAGCACCTAATTAGACTCAATTAGAACCAATTACGACCTAATATGACTTATTAGAACCCAATTAGACTGAATTAGAACAAATTAGCACCTAATTAGACTCAATTAGGACCTAATATGACCTATTAGAACCAATTAGATCCAATTAGGACCAATATGACATATTAGGACCTATTAGGACCAACTATGACCAATTAGGAATAATTAGGACCTAATAGGACCTATTAGGACCCAATTAGAATCAATTAGAATCAATTATCACCTAATTAGACTCAATTAGAACCAATTAAAACCTAATATGACCTATTAGAACCCAATTAGAATCAATTAGAACAAATTAGCACCTAATTAGACTCAATTAGGACCAATTAGACCTAATTAGGACTAATTAGGACCAATTAGAACTAATTAGTGTATGCACCCTAAAATGGTCGCCTAAACTTTGGGCCCCCATTTAGCAATTTATCAAATCCCTGAATCAATATTTTCAAAATTCAGTATTTTTTCAATTATATCAACTTCCTTGATCAAATTCTATTTTGTCATTTTTGATTATTTGCCTTGGGCTAACAATTTTATCCTAAAGTCTTTATTTATTTAAAAGGAATATTTCCTCCCCTTTTAATAAATAAAAAGCCCCCACTTTTCCTCTTATCCTAAGTTGCACAAATAAAGCATTATTCTTATTTTATAAAAAGAAGAAAAGTACTTTTTGTCTCATATGGACATAAAAGTCAACTCTTATTTTCTCATTGGAGGATATTTGTGCACATGGATTTCTCCTCTATAATGCTCCACCCTTGATTAAATCTTTTGGCTCTTAATATCCATGGTCCATTCCTTTTCAATTCCTATAAAAGGAGAGCTCTCTTCCTCATTTGCATATTAATATTTTTATGCTAATGTTATGCTGCAGGTTTTCTAGGTCACTTTGGAGCTTTTGAAGATTTGGAGCATTCTTGGATTTCATATTTACATGCTTTCATAGTTTCATTTCTTGCATTCTAGTTTCATTATCATGACATACATAGCTTAGTTTCCTTTATGCTTTAGATTACTTCATCTAGCTTAATTAGGAGGCTTTGTAATACTTGCATATTTCCTTTCATAGCATAGCTTGTACTTTCATTTCCATAGACTAGCTTGCATCCTCATTCTTAGCTTACTTGCATTGCATTTCATTTGGATTCTTGGGGATATTGGCATTCTTGCCCTTGTCTTCATTTGAATCTCTCATTGTGTGGTTGACTAGCAAGGTCATTAGCTTAATAGCTCTAGCTGAGAGCAAACTTAAAAATCTTGCAACTTCATACATAGAGAGCTCTAGGTTATTTTCTAAGGTATCCCATTCATCGATTCCCTTGGATATAATGACTTAGAGAAGTGCACATAATTTGAGTGTACATTTTTGGCACCCACCGTGGGGCAGAGCATTATTGTTTTATCCTTAATTTGCTGCATTTTCGTTAATTTTTTGTGAATTTTTCACTTCATTTTCAGCTCTCTGGTTTTTCAGTCTCAGATTATCATGCGATACTTTACCAGTATCACATGATAGTTTCTGTATGGTGGTGCGATACTTCACCAGTTAAAGTATCACACTGTTTGAGACATTCTATCGCACTATTTGAAACATTCTATCACCTGCAGGTATAGTAAAGTATCACCTAGAAATATATTATCACCCCAATATACTGCAAAGTATCGCATGATTCTTCTGGCAACAGAAATATCACACAGACCTGGAAGTGATTGTTTTTAGCTCTTTTTTTATCTTGCAAGTTTCAAGTTTTCTATTATTTTTGAGAAATTTTCACATACAGTATCAAAAATTTAAGTGTGGTATATCGTTGGAAAGCTCTTTCTGAGCCTAATCCAACCATGTTGGTTTCATTTTCAAATTTTTCCATTTGATCAGCTATTTTACTTGCAGATTATTTAATTTTTGATGTGCTAACCATTGTGGGGCTAACAAGTTGTGCTTGTAGGTGCTCTCATTGCTTGAAATATTTTTTCAAAAGAACGTATGTCAAAGCTTCAAATGCACAAGGGCTACTAATTATTTTTGTAGGGCTGCCCAAAGCATAGAAAACCAAATAAAAGTGCTTTTTATTTATTTCATTTCAAGTGTGGCAATTACTAGTTGTTTCATTTCATAGGAACATAATATCTTGTTGTAGGAATTCTTGGGTGGTAGAAGTATGCTCTTCACCCTTGTGGTGAACTAGAAAATCTTGACCCATCTTTGGATTTTGAAAGAAAGAGGGTAATTGAACATTTTCTTGGTGTGTTTGGGAGAAAAATTTGAGATAGGGGAGTATGCTCTTCACCCTTGTGGTGAAACAAAAACCTTGAACCTCATAAGTTTATCCACTCTTTGTTTAGATCTTTAGAATCTTTTAGCGGGCCTGCTCTTGAGCAATCAAGAGGAACGACCCAAGTGGGGACAAGCTAATACCGAGCTATTTCGACCCACTATAAACTCAAGGCTATCAAGGACACAAAACCTTGGTAGATGTAGTACTTGTCTTTGCTTAATGTGAGTACTTATGGGATTGTGACCATGAGAAAAGTGTTGAGCAAGAATGCTTAAGGTACTCTTGAGGCCGTGAGGTCCTAGTCCTTTTTGACGAGCAAGAGGGGTGCTACGAATAGAAGCCCTTACTAATAACCATAGATAGAGGCCACCCTATTTTTCCACTTAGCTTCTTGGTGCAAGGATTGATCCAAGTGGAATAACCCAAATCACCCCAAGATTACTCACCATCTGTGTTCCTTTGGTTGTGTCATTGGCACTTCCACGAAAAAGCCAATATCTATTGTGGGCAACTAATTTGTGTGAGGCAATGGAGCATCAAGTGTGGGCCAAGTTGTTAAGTATTGAGCCATTGTCTTTCTAGGCTAGTAAGTGCTTGAAGTGTTCTCATTGTGATCTACCATGTAAATGTTCTCAAACATCAAACATCATGGTAGCATTCATAGAATTTTTTGCTTTGATATCACAATTGCTTGTCTTGGTAAGGTTTCTTTCACCCTTGTGCAAGTGTTTTGTGACATGTTTGATCACCTACTATTTGCAAACTTGTCTGATTACTGCTAGTACTATGTTTGGAGTCAAAAAATTGAACCATCAAACTAAAACATTGACCGAATTGCCTTCAAAACTGAGTTTTTTTATGTTCACTAGTCAAGAGTTGTATGATATTGGAAAACCATCGCACACCCTCCTAAGAAATATCACATGATACTTTGTCACTACTATTGTATCACTTGCCTATTATACATTCTGTCGCACCAGCTACCTAGAAATTATCACACTGCCTTATGAAAAATATCGCATGGAGAAATTATATCACTCTATTAGCCTAGAAACTATCGCGTAGAGTCCTTTTGTTGTCTCACTGTTGCTTGCAATCTAAAGTTGATTTGTGTCACTTCCAGTCTTCCTTGGTCAATCCAGATCTTAGATCTTAGGTGCTATGACATGTTGCTTAGTATCCAAATGAATTTCAATGGTATCAAATTGAAAAAAATGACTCTTAGTCTTCTTTCTTCCGCTTCTTCCATGTCTTCCTAGTCTTCCATTTTCATCCTTTCTCTTCTTTCTTCATGATTCTTCCTAAATTCTTCATGTCTTCTTGATTCTTTTCCTCTTATTATCTAGTCTACCTTCTTCTATTTCATCTCTTCTATTCATTTCTTCCATGCTTGATTCCTTCTCTTCTACAACTATGAATTTCAACTATCTTGTTATGGAACCTCTCTTGAAAATAGATGATCTCAAACTTATTGCTCAATTCGAAGAGTTTTATTCCTCTAATAGTTCTTTTAGATATGACATGGGTGATAAAATTACGGCACAAATAAAAGAAAAGATGATTGAATCAGATGCCTTTGCTAGAATCATCCACATGATTCTGTCATGATCTTCTTCTTCCAAACATTCTTCATCATCTAAATCTTCTCATTCTTCTTCACCTTCCAAGTCTTACCATGATTCTTCTAGACATTATTCACATTCTTTATTATCCAAGTCTTCTTCTTCTACTAGGTCTTTACTTTCCTCTTCTTCACAATCTTGTTCCTCTTCTACTTCTCCCAAGAGTCTTACTTCTCAATATGAGCAATATAGTAATCCTTGTGATACCTCTCCCACGAAGAGTGACACACCCATCTTTGATGACTATGATGACTATTATGATGGCTATGATTATGAACCATATAGTCATACCTATGAAACTTCTATTCCTAAGAGTCCTTCTTGTCGTGTGCTCATTCTTGCTAAAGGGTCATCCTATTGGGTAGATTGTGATGGTGATTTGTATGATTCTGATTTTGAAAGAGATTTTGATGATTTTTGTGAAAAATAGCTTGATGATGATCCATCTACTACTATTGAGGACTATAAAATGCACTGTGCTAATTTGAAACATAAATACTATAAGAATCCTTCCTCTAAGGACTCTCTTGTTGAAAATAAAGATTACACTCTTAAGCAAGATTGTGTTAGTGATGTACCTTTATCTTGTGATGGTTCCCTTCCATCCCCTACTTCCTCCAATAACCATACATTTCCTAAAGCTTTCGAGTCTCCCAAATCCTCCACAAATCCCTCATTCAACAAAGATCCTAATACTTTTCATGCAGTTCCCTATAGTTATCCTCAAGGGCTACCTCTTAAAGAAACTCAAGCTAACCTTCACTTGGTTGCAAATACTTTCAATAATTCTAAACCTAAAGAGCCTAAGCCTTTATATGCTATAATGCCTACTTCAGATGGTCCTTCACCATCTTTTCTAAAGTCTTCCATGCAAGTCCAACATGCTTCCTTGTCTTTAGAAGTAGCTCCATGTCAAGAGGACTTTAAAAATGATAAAGAAAAGAATATAAAAAAAGATCAAGATCAAGAACCCTCCATGTCATCCAATCCTTTTCATGATGTCTCTCATCCATTTCATGGTTCTTTTGATCCTCTACGCCCTTCCTCATTTATTCCACCATGTCTTAAATCTTCTCCTAAGCAAGATCAAGCTACTAATCACACCATTGAGCTTATTGACAATCAAGATGACCTTACTTCCATTGAGGTTATTGAAAATAGTGTTGTTACTTCCAATGTTAAGCCTATTGAAAATCAAGAAAAAAATTATGCGCTTATGCTATCCAAAGCTCCTTATCAAGATCAAAGTCTTCCATCTTCTTGTTCTACCACTCCATGTTTGCTTCCACTTTCTACTCTTCCTAAGTCTTTGCAAGCTTTGAAAAATCCTATCGAAGAAGTTTCTCATATTCAAGATGTTCACGATCCTATTGAAAATCCTAATGCCCACTCTAAAGATGCTGATGTCCTTGGCTATCATATAAATATTGATGAATTGGTTGATTATCCTTTTGTGTCTTCCACATCCATCCTTGGACTTCCTCCACCAATACCAAAGGCTTCACGTCTTCCTTCCATCTTGGGCCCTTATGTCCCTTCACTTTCCCCTCCTAACTCTCCTAATTCATCATCCATCTTGGGTCGTTACGTCCCTCCATCCTCACGATCAACATAGATGCATACCCTTGAATCCTTTTCATCCACCCACCCATCTAAACCATTCATATCCTTCTTCTTCCACAAGTCCCAAGTCTTTTGGAAGTAACTTGAATGTTCAATACAAGAAAAAGAAGCAATACAAGAATCCATCAAAAAAATAAGATCACCATGTCTCCTCTAATTGACATGGAGGCATAAAGTCAAAAGAGACATCTAAGAAGAAAATTACAAGACAAGTATGGGTTCCAAAATCCATCATTGAAGATATTCTCTCTCAATCACCAAAAAGAAATAAAAAGCCTAAGGCTATATGGATTCCAAAGTCTCTTCTAAAAGAGTCTAATATTGAACAAAAAGTGAAGTTGACATTCAAGTTTCCAAAGGCTTCCGCCTCATCTTCTTCCAAAAACATTCTTTCATTCCATGTGCCTGAACCGCAACCTCTGCTAAACATTCACCATATTCCTTCTTGTATTCCTTCATTCACATTTCCTCCATCCTCTCACCACCCTTTAAGGTGTGTGTTGATGTTGATCTTGCCTTCCTTTCCATCTACCCTTTCACATTACTTCCATTCATTATCCTTCTACCTTCTATCATTTTCTCTCATTTTCCTATTTCTCCTATCTTCCAACCTCACTTTCTTTACATACAACCTTATCCTCCATTCTTTTCTCTCCCATCTTCCTTTCCCTATCAGCATATTTGAGCATATCATTTTGAATCCTTGACATGTCATGGTTTATCCTTTCAAGGAGAATTATCTAAAAAGCTTGCCTTCTTCCAAAGAAAAAAAAATTCAAAAAAAATAGAAAAATTTAAAAAGAAAATAAAAAGAAAAAAAATGAAAAAATTGAAAATGTGCCTTGGTGGAAACCTAGAAATAGGTGCCTTGGTAGCAAAAGTAAAGAAAAATAAATTCATCCTATGCTAAAAACCACTCCCTTGTGGCACCTTGGATAAGTACCATGATGAAAACCTGGCAATCAGGCATCATGCATAGTTCTTCTACATATTTCATCCATTCCATCTTCTCTCTTTGATCTTGACAATGTTGACCTATACAAGAACATTTGGCTATCTTGTGAGCTATCTTACAATGATCTTGCTTTCATTCCATTCATGTTTAGCCTTCATATTTATTTTCCTCCATTCATTCTAGTCTTTCGCTATCCTCTTCCCCTCTGGTCTTGATCTAATAAAAAAGAGTAAAAAAAAATGCTATGAAGCCTCTTGACATGTCTACTCCTTTGGACTGCATCCTTTTCTTCTTTTGCATTATGCTTTTGTGACTTATCCTATATTGGCCTTTCATTGCTTGTCCATATGTGCTTTACATGATAATTTTTCCCTAGCTTGGGTACTCTTGAGGAGTTCGCCCTTGAGGATTTCTTCCCTTCATTCTCCTTCATTCTCTTGTCTTCCATCTCCTCCACCAACTTGCTAATCCCTCTTGTTCTCCACCTTGCTAGAAATTGGGACTACATGATGTGATCTTTCTTGGGAGTTTGATGCCCATTCTGTTTGGGGGCATCCTTTGTACATACTTATTGATCTTGAAAAAATTCTAAAAAATTCATATATGATGCTGAAAAAATCCTAAAAAGCATAAAAAGTACTAAAAAAATGAGCATCCTAGTGAAAACCTAGCAATAGGTGCTTTGATGTCTCACCAAAAAATAAATAAAAAATCAAAAAATGCAAAAAATTCAAAAAAATAGAAAAAGTGCCTTGGTGAAAACTTGGAAATAGGCGCCTTGGTAGAAAAAATACAAAAAAAGTGAAAAATCAAAAAAATAAAAAAATCTTCAAGTGGTGAAAACTTGGAAACATGCGCTACTTGAGGCCTTTGCACCCTTGTTTCTTAGCATACGTCCTCGACACTTCGCCTTTCTCCATAATGCCTTGACATTGTTGCCTTGGTTTGGAGTTGGTCTTTGTCTTTGTCTAGGGTGCATAACTATGTTAGCTTTGGTCTCTAAGATGCATTGGTCTTTAGGACATCTTGCAAATGGTACACCCAAACAGTGTTTTTCAACACTACCCTAGCGTCAAGTGTTTCTCAACACTTATCAGATATCCTACCCTGCAGTTTAACATGATATGATATTTCTCACTGGTAGATGTGATACTCAAAAATTGATTCTATGACCTACACACATGCACTTAAACACTTGACTCACTGAGACTTGTTTGACTTTATTTCTTTGTGTGCCGTCTATGATGATTTCTTTGATGAGTGTTCTCTCCCTAATAGTTTTCAATGATGCTGAGCTAGAAGACTGGGGGCATGAGGACATGTTTTATTATTTTTTCTGCTTGTGGGTATATTTTGTTGGTCCTAACTGTCATTAGCATTTATGCTTGTTCCACTTGACAATGGGATCTACAAGGTATTATCCTTGACTATTTTTGCAAGTGCATACTTATAGCCATCTTGACTTTCCTTGTGTCTCGATGTGAGTATAATCTTGCTATACTAAACTTAGGTAATCTCACTGCACTAGTCATCTTGACCTATAAGTCTTTGATGCTTAGGTGGGATTCCCACATATCTATTTGATATATATCATATTCATATACCCATAGTCATACTAATGTGTATTGTATGATCTTGAGATGCTACCAATAATGCTTGATGATGAATATTAGAGTCTAAAAGCTTTGTGACCTTGCAAGTAAACCACTGTTCATAGTAGCTTGCATTTTTAGGTTCATGTTAGTTAGTTTTGCATCTTGCATATGGAGAGAGCTCTCCTTTCATCTTTCGTGGACTTGTTAGACAACTGTGCTCACCTTTCTTTTTTTTGATCATATTTTTTGCTCCTTATCTTTCACATCACGTCCTTTTCTTGTCATCAAAAGGGGTTAATCTTATCATCTTATATAGCATTTTGACTTTTTGACCTAATTTTCAAAACACCTCAGAATTGTGAGAAAATTGCACCCCTGGCTAATTTTGACATCCTAGATCCATTTTCGGACTCAAAATCAAAATCTAAGTTCATCTTGATAGTCAAAATCACATTTCAAAACTTTCCCCTTCTTCTGCATAGTTGGCTAACCTTTTGAGGCCTGATCCTTCAATCTTTGCTGGGGCATTTTCATTTCTTCACTCCCATCTCTTTCAAAACTTCTAATCTTTCATTCATTTTCATTCATCTTTATCTCTCTAAGGTTTGAATTCATCTTTATCCTATATCTTTCGCAGTCAAACTGGGGTATATCTTCACTGCTTAATGGTTTTCCTATCATGTTTTCACCTTCGATTATGATTTCTAGTGACTTGATCAAATCTATCAATTTACTATTTCTCCTCTACCTAATTTTGATTCCAATTCTGAGGGGGTAGTACCTATCAACTTCAATCTTTGATTCAACTTTATCATTTAGTTCAGCCTGAGATTCTTATTTTGAGACTTGATTATCACTTAACAGCAACGGTGTTGATCTTGTCTTTTGATTTCAGACTTGACTATCACTTAACAACAATGGTGTTGGTCTTGTCTTTCAGTCAGCTTATCTTTGTCTTGATGTGTTCCCATCCGTCGAACACACATCTAAGTTGTCTTGTGATCCCAAATCGATCTCACATTTCAATTCTTCTTTGACCAAATGTGTTCTTAGAATGATCACACATTAGTCAAAGAGGGGAAAATGTATGCACCCTAAAATGGTCGCTTAGACTTTGGGCCCCCATTTAGTAATTTATCAAATCCCTGAATCAATATTTTCAAAAATCAACATTTTCAGCTCAATATCAATTTCCTTGATCAAATCCTATGTTATCATTTATTCAATTATTCCTTGGGCGAACCATTTTATCCTAAAGTATTTATTTATTAAAAGGAATATTTCCTCCCCTTTTAATAAATAAAAGTCCCCACTTTTCCTCTTATCCTAAGTTGCACAAATAAAGCATTAGTCTTATTTTATAAAAAGAAGAAAAACACTTTTTATCTCATATGGACACAAAAGTCAACTCTTATTTTCTCATTGGAGGATATTTGTGCACATGGATTGCTCCTCTTTGATGCTCCACCCTTGATTAAATCTTTTTCCTCTTAATCTCCATGGTCCATTCCTTTTCAATTCCTTTAAAAGGAAAGCTCTCTTCCTCATTTGCATATCAATCTTTTTATGCTAATGTTATGCTGCAGGTTTTCTAGGTCACTTTGGAGCTTTTGAAGATTTAGAAAATTCTTGGCTTTTGCATCTACATGTCATTCTAGTTTCATTTCTTGCATTCTAGTTTCATTTGTCATAGCACTCATAGCTTCATATTTAGCTTAGATTCCTTTATGCTTTAGATTACTTCCTCTAGCTTAACTAGGAGGCTTTGTAATACTTGCAGATTTCCTTTCATAGCTTAGCTTGCATAGCTTGCATCTTCATTTCTAGTATAGCTTTGCATTACATTTCATTTTGATTTTTGGAGATATTGGCATTCTTGCCCTTGTCTTCATTTGAATCTCTGATTGTGTGGTTGACTAGCAAGGTCATAAGCTTAATAGTTCTAGCTGAGAGAAATCAAATAATCTTGCAACTCCATACATAAAGAGCTCTAGGTCACTTTCTAAGGTATCCCATTCATGGATTCCCTTGGATATAATGACTTAGACAAGTGCACATAATTTGAGTGTACATTTTTGGTGCCTCTTTTATAGCATTTTGACTTTTTGACCTAATTTTCAAAACACCTCAGAATTGCGTAAAAATTGCACCCCTAGCTAATTTTGACATCCTGGATCCATTTTCGAACTTGAAATTGAAATCCAAGTTCATCTTAATAGTCAAAATCATACTTCAAAATTTTTCCTTCTGCATAGTTGGCTGACCATTTGAGGCCTGGTCCTTCGATCTTTGTTGTGGCATCTTCATTTCTTCATCTCCACCTCTTTCAAACTCCTAGTCTATCATTCACTTTCACTTGCTTTATCTCTCTAAGGTTTGACTTAATTTTTATCCTATATCTTTCCCAGTTAAAACCTAGTCAAATTGGGGCATGTCTTCACTGCTTAATGGTTATCCTATCATCTTTCATCTTTGATTATGATTTCTAGTGACTTGATCAAGTTTATCACTCTGCTGCTTCTCCTCTACCTAATTTTGATTTCAATTTTGGGGGGCAGTACCTATCAGCTTTAATCTTTTATTCAACTTTATCATTTAGCTCAGCTTGACATTTTTATTTTGAGACTTGATTATCACTTAACAACAATGATGTTGATCTTGTCTTTTGATTCTTATCTCTTATTTTGAGACTTAACTATCACTTAACATCAACGGTGTTGGTCTTGTCTTTTAGCCAATTTATTTTTGTCCTGATATGTTCCCATCCATCGAACACATGTCTGGATTGTTTTATGATCCCAAATTGATCTCACATTTCAATTCCATTCTTTGACTGCATGTGATCCCAAATTGATCTCACATTAGTCAAAGAGGGGCAAATGTATGCACCCTAAAATGGTCACCTAGACTTTGGGCCCCCATTCAGCAATTTATCAAATCCCTGAATCAATATTTTCAAAAATCAACATTTTTTCAATTATATCAACTTCCTTGATCAAATCCTATTTTATCATTTTTTATTATTTGCCTTGGGCTAACCATTTTATCCTAAAGTCTTTATTTATTTAAAAGGAATATTTCCTCCCCTTTTAATAAATAAAAAGCCCCCACTTTTCCTCTTATCCTAAGTTGCACAAATAAAGCATTATTCTTATTTTATAAAAAGAAGAAAAATACTTTTTGTCTCATATGGACACAAAAGTCAACTCTTATTTTCCCATTGGAGGATATTTGTGCACATGGATTGCTCCTCTTTCATGCTCCACCCTTGATTAAATCTTTTGGCTCTTAATATCCATGGTCCATTCCTTTTCAATTCCTATAAAGGAGAGCTCTCTTCCTCATTTGCATATTAATATTTTTATGCTAATGTTATGCTGCAGGTTTTCTAGGTCACTTTGGAGATTTTGAAGATTTGGAGCATTCTTGGCTTTCATATTTACATGCTTTCATAGTTTCATTTCTTGCATTCTAGTTTCATTATCATGGCATACATAGCTTAGTTTCCTTTATGCTTTAGATTACTTCATCTAGCTTAATTAGGAGGCTTTGTAATACTTGCATATTTTCTTTCATAGCATAGCTTGTACTTTCATTTCCATAGACTAGCTTGCATTGCATTTCATTTGGATTCTTGGGGATATTAGCATTCTTTCCCTTGTCTTCATTTGAATCTCTCATTGTGTGGTTGACTAGCAAGGTCATTAGCTTAATAGCTCTAGCTGAGAGAAAACTTAAAATAATCTTGCAACTCCATACATAGAGAGCTCTAGGTCACTTTCTAAGGTTTCCGCTTCATGGATTTCCTTGGATATAATGACTTAGAGAAGTGCACTATTTGAGGTGTACAATTAGAACCAATTAGGACTAATTAGAATGAATTAGGACCAATTAGAACCAATTAGGACCAATTAGAACTAATTAGGACCTAATTAGACTAAATCAGAACTAATTAGGACCTAATTAGACTCAATTAGAACCAATTAGATCCAATTAGGACCTAATATGACCTATTAGAACCAATTAGGACCTATTATGACGTATTATGACTTAACTCTAGACTAATTAGGACCTATTATGACCAATTATGACTAATTAGGACCAATATGACCTATTAGGACCTATTAGGACCAACTATGACCAATTAGGACTAATTAGGACCTAATATGACCTATTAGGACCCAATTAGAATCAATTGGAACTAATTAGAACTAATTAGAACCAATTAGGACTAACTATGACTAATTAGAACCAATTAGGACCAATTAGAACTAATTAGGACCTAATCAGATCAATTAGAACCAATTAGGACCTAATTAGACTCAATTAGAACTAATTAGGACCTAATTAGACTCAATTACAACCAATTAGATCCAATTAGGACCTAATATGACTTATTAGATCCAATTAAGACCAATTAGGACTGATTAGACCCAATTAGGACTAATTAGGACCAATTAGAACCAATTAGAATAAATTAGGACCAATTAGAACCAATTAGGACTAATTAGCACCTAATTAGACTCAATTAGAACCAATTAGGACCTAATATGACCTATTAGAACCCAATTAGAATAAATTAGCACCAAATTAGACTCAATTAGGACCAATTAAGACCAATTAGACCCAATTAGAACCAATTAGAACTAATTAGAACCAATTAGAACTAATTAGGACCTAATTAGACTCAATTAGAACCAATTAAATCCAATTAGGACCTAATATGACCTATTAGAACCAATTAGATCCAATTAGGACCAATTAGGCCCAATTAGGACTAATTAAGACCAATTAGGACCAATTAGAACCAATTAGGACCAATTAGGACCAATTAAAGCCAATTAGGACCAATTAGCACCTAATTAGACTCAATTAGAACCAATTAGCACCTAATTAGACTCAATTAGAACCAATTAGGACCTAATATGACCTATTAGAACCCAATTAGACTCAATTAGAACAAATTAGCACCTAATTAAACTCAATTAGGACCAATTAGGACCAATTAGATCCAATTAGAACTAATTAGGACTAATTAGGACCAATTAGAACCAATTAGGACTAATTAGAACCAATTAGGACCAATTAGAACTAATTAGGACCTATTAGGACCTAATTAGGACCTATTAGGACCAACTAGGTCCTATTAGGACCAACTATGACTAATTAGACTCAATTAGAACCAATTAGGACCAATTAGACCCAATTAGGACTAATTAGGACCAATTAGGACCAATTAGAACCAATTAGACTAAATTAGAACAAATTAGCACCTAATTAGACTCAATTAAGACTAATTAGGACCTATTAGGACCAACTATGACTAATTCTAGGACTAATTAGGACCTAATATGACCTATTAGGACCCAATTAGAACCAATTAAACCTGTTAGGACTCAATTAGACCCAACTAGACATGTTAGGACTCAATTAGACCCAATTAGACCCAACTAGACCTGTTAGGACCTATTTTGATTTAATACATGAACCTTGTTAGACCTAACTTCATTCAAAAGTTTTGTTTAATAATTTTTACTTCATACATGTAGGAAATGCTCAAGAAGCACAACCTTTAGAAGTTGGAGAAGGGTCATCACAAGCTCAACAAGCCCAACCTTCAGAAGTTGGAGAAGGGTCATCACAAGCTTAACAAGCCCAACCTTCAGAAGTTGGAGAAGGGTCATCAAAAGCTCAAAAAGCACAACTCTCAAAATATCAAACAAGTACACATCTCTCTCTCTCTCTCTCTCACTAACTCTCTCTCATTGTCTCTTATTGGTGAATATACATTTTGGGTCTTTCCCCTTAAGAAGTTATTGTTTTTGTTGTGTATATGCAGCCTTTGAATGATGAAAATGTTGGACAAGGGGCATCCCAAGTTGAATCAACCCAAGGTAAAACAAGTTTGTGTTTCTCTCATTAGTTTATAAATTATTATAGGTTTGACATTGAAGCTTGTAAATACTTATTTCACGAAGGTCCCCTTAAGATGAGATATTAAGATATTTTTTTTTTAATTTGCAGCAGAAGTGCAAGAAACATATGTGAATGATAGTCTACTCCAACAGTTGAAGAGAAAAATTAATCGTAAAATCATAGATCATTTAATTGAAATGGATTTGGAAAAATTGGGAGATTATGCCAAACAACCCATAAATATTATGAAGAGGGTATTGAATAAAAAGTCTAAGCAAATAATGAAACAATTTGATAATCTTGGTACACTTGAAAAAACTCAACTATTATCAATTACACTTCTTAAAGATCGGTTAAAAGAGCCATTAAAATTGTTGGATGTAGATGCAAGTTTGAAAAAGTTAAAATCATGTAACGTACAAAAAAATATTGTTGACAATGTTAAGGAAGGTTTGCATTCCATTGGAAAAACAACTAGCACTACTACATTTGGGGCCAAATTTTGACAGAAGTTTTCGACGGGTAACTTTTTCTTACGAATTTGGTATTTTTTTAATGTAATAGGCCCCGATGATGTTGGTATTCTGATGGGTGTTTAATTGACCATCAGAACTTTGACAGATTCAGGGTATACATTTAAAAAAAAAGTGAAACAACCTCATCATTTTTATTTCGATTAGAGAGCGGGAGAAAAGGAGAGAAAGCTAAGCGCGGGAGAAGGTATGTGATTTATTCATCTTTTGAGCCTTTGGCATCATATTTGAATGCATTTCATTTTATTGTTGAGGGAGTTGCTCTCTGAAATGATCGCATTCTACTGGTGTTGTGCCCTAGCTAGTGCTATAGCTCTATTATTTGATGTTATTGGTGCTTGTGCTCAAGGATATCGATTCATTGTATTCAAATGTTTGGATTCACATTTGTTGATATTACTGGCATATGTGTTTAATGATGCCATTGTATATTGCTGTCACTAAAATGACTACATTCTACTGGTGTCATGCCCTAGCCCATGCTTTAACTCCATTATTTGATGTTATTGGTGCTTGTGCTCAAGGATATCCATTTTTTTGAAATGTCAACTGTGGTTATCAAATGGACAGCCCATGAGCTTCTAGCTAGGTGCCATTTGTATTGATAGCTTAGGGAATCAAATGTATTGTATCATTGATAGTTGAGACTTTGTTATAAGGAAATAGGACAAAGAATGATTTTTATTTAGTTTCTCTATTTTGATCCCTAAGTGGCTTACAACCCTAGAGAAGTATATGCAGATTTATGGATCCAGTTGTAGGATACATAGCAGCTGATAATTCACAAGAAATCCATGCATCCAATTTGAATAAAAATTAATACAAAGAACTAGGGTCCTCCAATGGCCCAATCATCCAGACCTTGACTGTCCCCTCAACTAGTGACCCTTCAAAACTAGGTTATCATGCAATCAGTGAGTGATCCTTCATTCTCCTGGTCTGCCCTGCATCCAAACATATTGGAAATACATAATACAATGATAAAAAGTCTTTCAAAATCCCCCTTCCCCCAAGGAACACTATCAACCATCCCTTCCACATAGAATTTCACTATTTTATGAGTGGATTGTGTAGAACAATTAACATTAAACAAGGAGCGAACTCCTCAACACATCTTGAAAACCATTGAATTCAATAATAAATGAAACCTAACACCAACACTATTCCTTTCATAGTTGCAGGATACATAGCAGTTGATAATTCACAAGAAATCCATGCATCAAATTTTTATAAGGATATCCTACTAATCAATAGGAATTTTCTTGATATGACCAATGATTATGCATTTTGATGGCAGTGTGCTAGTTCAAAAGGATAATATAAATATGAAACAATTTTTTCTGATTTTCTCAAACTATAAATGTGGTTAAAGGGAAAATATTATGTGGAAAACCCACAAACCAAGCTAGCAAATGATTGTACATCAAATTATTCCTATATTCATTCAAGTATTGCTATGCTTCAGCTACCTAACCTTTGAGCTTCATCTAGAAGAATGTGTAGCTTTAAGATAGAGTTACTTCTTGGGCCTTACAATAGGGTGGAATATGATCAAGATTTGTTTAGGCTATATCTTTCTTAGTCCCATTGTTAGGTTCTTACGGTTCATGGTTTAAATCTATTATGGTTGTGTAAGGGATTTGTAGATGCTTTTTCTAACATAATTATTGGACACCATGATTGGAACAACTGGTTGTTGGCTATTATACACATGAATCATAACTATCAATGGTTCTTTGTGTTCAAGAATTCGTTGATCAATCTTTGAGATTTATTGTCCCAGCTTTAAAAGAGTGATAAAAGATATAGTGAGTGCTATCTTTTCCAAGTATTTTGTGGGTGCCATTATCTTCTAGGAGTAATTTTTGGAACCAAATTATGTTCTTTGCCTCTAGTAAATATTGAAGACACAATCATCTTCTTGGTGAAGGGTTGCTTCCATCCCCATGAGGCACTATTGCATGGTTTCCATTCCCTTGTAGTATAGTGAACCTAATTTAATACAAGTGTGCACTATTTTGGGATCCATAATTTATGGCCCCTACACTATGGTTGTTAGCCTAAGACAGGCCTACCTTTGCATATAATAAGAGACCAACATGAAACAAACATCTAGAAGTTAGGGGGTTGTTCCCTGTCCATAATTTATTATTTAAGTGCTAAGTGATGATGGGTATATTGTGTAATTCATACCTAGTGGTCTCTTTCTTTCTCTCCACATTTCACATTAGGAGTATATGCTATAAAATACCAATGAAATCAACTATTGGTCAAATCTAATCAAAATTGTAGTATAAAGATTAAAATAGATCTTGAAGAAATATGGGAACCATTTTTGACAGATATTATACAAACAAAGAGAATACTCCCAAGAGGAAATGCTTCAATGTGGAACAATTGAAGGACAATATTTTACTTTTATATGCACATCTACAATGTTTTTGATATATTTCTGAGATAACAAAACCATAGAAAAAATAGCATATAGAAGAAAGTAAAGAATAATGATCATATTTTGAGATATTGTGGAAACTTAAAGGAAAGAATGCTTGGTGGGGTTATCATGCAATCAGTGAGTGATCCTTCATTCCCCCCTCTTCCAATGATCCTTCAAAACTAGGTTATCATGCAATCAGTGAGTGATCATTCATTCTCCTGGTCTGCCCTGCATCCAAACATATTGGAAATACAAAATACAATGATAACAAGCCTTTCACAATCCCCCTTCCCTCAAGGAACACTATCAAAATCTAGACCTTGACTGTCCCCTCAACCGATGAACCTTCAAAATTGGGTTATCGTGCAATTAGTGAGTGATCCTTCATTCTCCTAGTCTGCCCTACATCCAAACATATTGGAAATACACAATACAATGATAACAAGTCTTTTACAATCCCCCTTCCCTCAATGAATTACTATCAACATCCAGACCTCGACTATACCCTCAACCAGTGACCCTTCAAAATTGGGTTATCATGTGATCAGTGAGTGATCCTTCATTCTCCTAGTCTGCCCTGCATCCAAACATATTGGAAATATACAATACAATGATAAAAAGTCTTTCACAATCCCCCTTCCCTCAAGGAACACTATCAACAAGTGACCCTTCTTCTTATCAGCCATATCCAATGTTTCATTGAAGTCACGACCAAGAATGAAGGTCACCTTACCCATACCATTCATGGATTCTGAAATGTTGTTCCAAACTCCTGAAATTTTTTCTATTGCTTCTTGTTGCTTCTTTAAATACTTCTTCTACCGCAATGTCCTCCTGCCCCATCTTCTTGATCTTCCTGACTAAAGCGGATGAATCCACACACAATAACGCAAAATGAAGGGTTTTGTATCCTTTAATGAATTTCAGTCACTGGTAATGCATGGATAGTCAAACTAGTAGTCTCCAAAGCATTCAATAAGTGAATATGAATGTTTGAAAACTTTCCTCTCAACTTCCCCAACCACTCCTAATCAGTTAGAGGGATATTTCTAGAATCTCCACTATTCCTATCCTTACCAAAAATTCTTAAACATACTTTATCTAATATGATAATAACATGCTAAACTAAACCAATGGCATGTTCTTCATGTGGTACAAGGAAGATTTGGCTATCAAATCTTCCTTCGTGCAAGTTGAGCATGAGAGAAGGTATGTGATTTCTTCATCTTTGATTGGTATCTTTGATGAGCTATGTCTTTTGAGCCTCTGGCATCATATTCGACTACAAATTTCAAATGCACTGCATTTTATTTGATCATGAATGCTCACTGAAATGACTGCATTCTACTGGTGTTGTGCCCTAGCCCGTGCTTTATCTCTATTATTTGATGTTATTGGTGCTTGTGCTCAAGGATATCGATTCACTATTTTCAAATGTTTGGATTCATGTTTGTTGATATTATAATTCATCATATCAGATAAAGTATGTTTAAGAAGTTTTAGTGTCTAAACACTCAACTAATCCCTCTAACTGATTAGGAGTGGTTGGGCAAGTTGAGAGGAAAGTTTTCAAACATTCATATTCACTTATTGAATGCTTTGGAGACTATTGGTTTGACTGTCCATGTGTTAATGTTTAGAAGAGATCAATGAAGTATTTAAAGACATTCTTACATGTTTGGAGAGGTTTAAGAGGCACTTATCATGACTATACCCTCACAAACAATGACATAGACTAGTTTTACTAAGTTTCCTTTCTCTATTTTGAGGTTTCCTTTCTCTGCCGCAGGGGTATAGTCAGAGGGTTCATTGACAAAACAATCCTTTGAATGGTTACTATGAATATGAATGATTTGATATAGTATATTGCTCATTTTACTTGAAGTTTGGAATAGCTTGTGCAAGGGTGAAAGTAGTTTTGATCATTTTGGTCGTGACTGTTCCTCTACATAGTCAGAAAATGTAACTGTCTAATAATTATATGTAATGTTGAATGGATTAAATGCTTTATTCTTGGTAGAAGTGAATGGAAGGAATAGTGTTGGTGTTAGGTTTCATTTATTGTTGAATTCAATGGTTTCCAAGATGTGTTGAGGAGTTTTCTCCTTGTTTAATGTTAACTATTCTTGCACAATCCATTCATACAATAGTGGAATGCTATGTGACTGACAATTTCATACAACTGGTCCTTTGGCATGTATTAAATACAATCTAGTCACTTATTGAATGCTTTGGAGACTACTAGTTTGACTGTCCATGCGTTACCAGTGTCTAAGATTCATTAAAGGATACAAAACCCTTCATTTTGGGGTTATTGTGTGTGGATTCAAATGTAGGTTTGATTTGGTTAATGTTTAGAAGAGATCAATAAAGTATTTAAAGACAATCTTACATGTTTGGAGAGGTTTGAGAGGCACTTATCATGACTGTACCCTCACAAACAATGGCATAGACTGGTTTTACTAAGGTTCCTTTCTCTGCCGCAGGGGTACAGTCAGAGGGTTCATTGACAAAATGATCTTTTGAATGGTTACTATGAATATGAATGATTTGATATAGCATATTTCTCATTTTTCTTGAAGTTTGGAATAGCTTGTACTTGAAGTTTGGAATAGCTTGTGCTTGTGCTAGAATTCTTGGTAGAAGTGAATGGAAGGAATAGTGTTGGTGTTAGGTTTCATTTATTATTGAATTCAATGGTTTCCAAGATGTGTTGAGGAGTTTGCTCCTTGTTTAATGTTAACTATTCCTACACAATCCACTCATACAACAATGAAATGCTATGTGATTGACAATTTCATACAACTGGTCCTTTGGCATGTATTAAACAAAATAGAATTTTTAGCATATTATTATAATTCTATTTCTTTGTTGTAAACATGCCATTGGTTCAGTTTTGTAAAAAAAAATTCGTGTACAATTTTTTTTTTCTATTTTTTCCATTTGATAACCACAGTCAACATTTCAAAATAGTGAATAACATCAAATAATGGAGATAAAGCATGGGCTAGGGCACGATACCAGTAGATTAAAACTGAACCAATGACCTGTTTACAACAAAGAAATGGAATGATAATAATATGCTGAAAATTATATTCTATTTAATACATGCCAAAGGACTAGTTGTATGAAATTGTTAATCACATAGCATTTCACTGTTGTATGAGTGGATTGTGCAGGAATAGTTAACATTAAACATAGCCAGTGTTCTCTTTACTTTCTCAAATCTCTGCAAGTCAAAAACTTTAGAGTTGTATAATACATTGTTAGTATCCTTTTTCCATGGGTCCTAGGTCTTTGGGTCCATGGAAAGGAAATAGATTACAAAATACACTTCAAAACAAAGGAAAAACTTAGCAAATTCAGTCTAACTCACTGTAGATGAAGGAACATTCATGATAATAGTTCCTCTAAGTCTTCCAAAATATTTATTGAACTCCCCTAAAGTCCTATTGGATCCCCAAATTGCTTAATCCAATCAACTTACATCAGGATCATGAGAAACTTCAAAGGATTAAAAACATTACTTGGAATAGTCAAATCATTATGCTTTCAAATCAATTACCTATCGACATATCCCTTGTGAGGGAGAGAAGCCAAACACATAAAGAACATGCACATAAACATGGCAGCTAAAAAACTTAAATGGAATACACCAAGAAGTACCAAATGATGAATGCTCAATTGTTGTAATGGCACAGCATCATAACCATCCATTTCTAGAACTTGATTTTATAGTCTAAATGATTTTTCTATAGTCGTAATGATTTTTCTAGAACTTGATTTTTTAGTCTTAATGATTTTTATATAGTCCTAATGATTTTTCTATAGTACTCTTAATGATTTTTCTAGAACTTGATTTTCTAGTCTTAATGATTTTTCTATAGTCCTAATGATTTTTCTATACTCTTAATGATTTTTCTTTCATCCTAATGTTTGTTGCTCTTGATAAATTAGGCCTTGAATTTGAATTTTTGTTCACTATTTTATTTCAGCTTGATATTTCATTCATTTTTCATATACACAGAGAGTACACATGTTGATAAAAAATGAGCTATTTGATTAAGGTTAACTATTCATGATTGTAAATAGTCAATATTTCTGATGGTACTCCTTGGTGTATTTCATTTTAAAATAATCATGTTTCTATGGCTATGATAAATGTCCCTTTTTGTTTAAAATAATCCATCTTACACTAACACTAAGGTACTAATCAGGTTCTCCTCCGCACCTTTGTTAGTACAGTTGGAGACATATAGACTGGAGTATACTTGGTTGATATCCGGGTATCTTCTATCCCTTCTTGTTTACTTTATTCTATGTTTAGCTATGTTAGATCTCTATAGTTTGTTCATTCCAGAGTAGAATTTGAAATATATCAACAAGAGATGATGATTCAGTAACCTACATCTAGAAAACCTTCACAATTATCCCTTCTTTGGCCTCCACTTTTTCTTCTCAAAAATGGTTATCTAGAAACTTTGGAGCCTACTGATTCTTGCCATACACAACCTATGCGTGTTGATGACAATGAGGACATGCATCATAGTAATACAAGTAAACATCTTAAATTGATTGGTGTAGTAATACAAATTTAATTGCGATTGGTGTTTGGATTAATGTAACAATTTGTATTGTAGCTGTAGAGAGTGTAGAGGCCGTTGTTAATGAGTAGGTTGAGGTTGAGGCTGAGGCTAGACAAACTGACCTCGATGTTGATGATGTGAGTAGATCAGGTAAAGAGCTATATGATTATGAATGCTGTCAATGCCTTTATTACCAAGGAATCACCGCCCGCCATTAATGAATATTAATGAACACTTACACCATGAAGAAGACAAATGATTAAACAGAAAGAGAGGACCAACTGAACCATCTTGTGGTCAGTCTATATCACATTGAGAAACAACGTCAAGACTTGAGAATCAAAACAATAAAAAGTTTCTTCAAGACCATGAATGATCAACAACATTCCATCAGAAAACAAAACACTAATCTATGTTATCATTAAGCCATAAAATATGTCTTTAAAGTTTAGAAGCATCACAAAAACTTTCAAGAAACATAGTACTATCCAAAATATGTCTTTAAAGTTTATTTCTAATGATTATGATGATGTTGATGTTGATGTCTATAATTTATTTCACTTACTGATGCTTGCCTAGATTGAATTTTGAATTTCCAGGTTGGAGAACGCTTTCAAAGTTTAGGGTCTGTTCCACATGATACTCTTAGTTACAACTCAAATGTAACTCAACATATTTTTGATGCTGGGCAACCCACTGCAAAAAATCATCCGCAGGTGAAATTTAATGCTATGAATCTTGGCATTGTTAATGTTATTACTTTTCCTCACGTTTCATATTTGTGAAAATGTTTCTGGCACTATCTTCTTTTTCAATTCCTATATTTGTAGCTTTTTAGATCATTAACTTAAGCATTACATGTCTTTGTTCAAAGTTTATTCTAACACTATATTATATTTTATTCTTATTACAATGTTCTTTGTTGTGGGGCAAGAGGTCAATCTTCATTGTCTTCATTGTGGGGGACAGTGAAGATTTCTCTGACAAATAGTAGGTCTTCTTTAGTATCTTATAATAACATGCTAAATTGATAAAGGTGTTATGGGCATTTAATATGCAATTAATAATTGATTAAGCATATTATTACTATACTTAATATTCCATTTAAATGCATTTAACACAAAAAACAAATTTATAAAAATGAACCAATGGCATGTTTACAACAAAGATGTGTTGAGCAGTTTGCTCCTTGTTTAATGTTAACTGTTCTTGCACAATCCACTCATACAATAGTGAAATTCTATGTGGAAGGGATGGTTGATAGTGTCCCTTGAGGGAAGGGGGATTGTGAAAGACTTTTTATCATTGTATTGTGTATTTCCAATATGTTTGGATGCAAGGCAGACCAGGAGAATGAAGGATCATTTATTAATTGCATGATAACCCAGTTTTGAAGGGTCACTGGTTGAGGGGACAGTCAAGGTCTAGATGATTGGGCCATTGGAGGACCCTATTTCTTTGTATTAATTTCTATTCAAATTGGATGCATGGATTTCTTGTGAATTATCAGCTACTATGTATCCTACAACTGCATTTGTAAATCTGCATATACTTCTCTAGGGTTGTAAGCCACTTAGAGATCAAAATAGAGAAACTAAATCAAAATCGTTCTTTGTCCTATTTCCTTTTAACAAAGTCTCAACTATCAATGATACAATACATTTGATGCCCTAAGCTATCAATACAAATTACACCTAGCTAGAAGCTCACGGGCTGTCCATTTGATAACCACAATCAACATTTCAAAAAAATGGATATCCTTGAGCATAAGCACCAATAACATCAAATAATGGAGTTAAAGCATGAGCTAGGGCATGACACCAGTAGAATGTGGTAATTTTAGTGACAACAATATACAATGGCATCATTAAACATATATGCCAGTAATATCAACAAACATGAATCCAAACATTTGAAAACCAATGACATGTTTACAACAAAGGTCTAATAGAACTCCCAACAATTCTTAAACATACTTTATCTGATATGATGAATTCTTAAACAATTAAGGTTGGAGTAGACATAGTTATCACACATTTTGTTTGTGTGGTAAAAGGAAAATTTGGCTAGGTCAAATCTTCCTTCATGCTAGCAGTCTACAGAATTAGACCTTTATTAACAATTGATCATATCAGATAACTAATATGTTTAAGAATTGTTGGGACTGGTCCTTTGGCATGTATTAAACAAAATATATAGAATTTTCAGCATACTATTATCATTCTATTTCTTTGTTGTAAACATGCTATTGGTTCAGTTTTGTAACTTCACTATTGTATGAGTGGAATGTGCATGAACAGTTAACATTAAACAAGGAGCAAACTCCTCAACACATCTTGGAAAATCCATTCACTTCTACCAAGAATAAAGCATTTAATCCATTCAACATTACATATAATCATTAGACAGTTACATTTCCCGACTGTGTACTAGAGGAACAGTCACGGCCAAAATGATCCAAACATTTGAAAATAGTGAATCGATATCCTTGAGCACAAGCACCAATAACATCAAATAATGGAGATAAAGCACGGGCTAGGGCACAACACCAGTAGAATGTGGTCATTTCAGAGAGCATTCATGATCAAATAAAATGCAATGTATTTGAAATTTGCGGTCGAATATGATGCTAGAGACTCGAAAGATGAAGAAATCACATACGAAAAAAATGCCATTGGTTCAGTTTTGTAAATTTGTTTTTTGTGTAATTAGTAATTCGCAGATTAAATGTAGATAACACCTTTATTAGTTTAATTAGCATGTTATTATCATATCAGATAAAGTATGTTTAAGAATTGTTGGGACTGGTCCTTTTGCGTGTATTAAACATAATAGAATTTTTAGCATATTATTATCAATCTATTTCTTTGTTCTAAACATGCCATTGGTTCAGTTTTGTAGATTTGTTTTTTGTGTTAAATGCATTTTTCATGAGGAGGGGTCTTGTTTTGAGGAGATTGATGAAGATTGTGCACCTCAAAAACCAATTCATAAGGTACCAATCCATGTTTCCTATTCACTCATATTTTTGGTTTGGTAAATCTCCTTATAAGTTTCATGTCCTTTCTTTTGATTACTATGGATGAGATATATATCTTACATTTAACATTCAACTTCTTTACATTTTAGAACATGTAGTGTGTTTTTGAGGATTTTACCAAATCAACTTTTAACATAAACCAAAAACACCAAACTGATATCTTACCCTTGCAACGTGACAAAATATTTGCATTTGACCAATAACTGCAAGCAATTGAACGATAAATCCACATACCTGTATCTTTGTAAAATACCTGGAACATCAAAAAGATGGCTAAGTGGCTGCTGCCATGATTTTTATCTACTGAATATGGGAAAAAAAACACCAAAAGGAATCGAATAGAAAACATGATTGGTCATTTCAGAGAGCATTTATGATCAAATAAAATGCAATGCCTTCTCTCACTCTCGATTAGCTTTCACCCACTCATTTTCTCCCACTCCTTTTCTCTACAATCAAAATAAAAATGATTTGGCCATTTCAAAATAGTGAATTGATATCCTTGAGCACAAGCACCAATAACATCAACTATTTTGATCTGTGGGTACCCTAATGTTGGCAAGAGTTCTTTTATTAATAAGATTACTCTACAAGATTGAAGAAGTGATATATTTTGGCAAATGAAGAGTGGAAAGATGATGATGTTCCTAAGATTAGGGATAGAAACAATGTTGCAAACAGAATGGGAAGACATCTTTCGAGCTTGGCCCTAGATCCTTTGACAATTGGGGTAGGATCGAGACCCAAGCTAAAAAGATGTCTTCTTTTTTGTTGTGGAATATAGGCTCTGCTATTGGAACAACGATAGATTGCGATGTACATATCACAATAGTTGAGAAACATAAATGTAGGCATCATGGTCACAATTTTTTGGAGACACAACATAATTGAGTGCTATTCCCAGATGATGCAAAGCAACCACAACTTTGCATCATCTCAGAAAACCACTCAATTATGTTGTGTCTCCAAAATTTTTTGACCATGATGCCTACATTTATGTTTCTCAGCTGTTGTGTCCCAGGACCCCTTATGATCCTTTACGACCATTTACGATCCCTAAGAATACATCTTAGAGGTCTTAAAATGTCATAAAGGGTCATAAGAGGCTCCTAGGAGGGGCTAGGTGAGCTTCCACCTTCACGTGGTTGACCCTGTTAAGTATAGAATGTTAAACTATTCTCGAAACAAAGAGAAGCTCAATAATTTAAGGTCTCAGTCCACAGAGATGCTAAAAAAATGTTGAGAATCAATGATGGAGAGTTTTTAGATTCTGAGAAGATGTATATGGAGTGGAGGCCAGATTAAGTACTAGTGCAGAGATGATGATTCAGTAACCTACATCTATAAAACCTTCACAATTATCCCTTCTTTGGCCTCCACTCATTCCTCTTCTCAAAAATGGTTATCTAGAAACTTTGGATAGTGTTTTCTCATCCATGCATGAAATGTGCTAGTGATCGTATAAAATTACTTTAGGCCTCCAGTATTGACGAGATGTACAAGTGTAAAATGTTTTTGCGAGACTGTGATCAATTTCTATAGTGTACATAAATGCAAGGCGGTGATTATTCTCGACGATCGATAGGTAGCTAGGACTAAAGATAACACAGCTCAAGAGACCATCATAGGTTGTCTCTTTCTTCCGTCTATATTATTGACAGAATGTTTTACCTTTCATTAGCTCATCAAATCTGGGGATTTGAGAGAATTTAATAGAATATTTTCATGACAACGTATATTATTTAAGTTGACATTGCACAAATTTATCTACTTCACGCACTTGTATACTATGAAGACAACGATAAAGAAGCATCTCCTCCCATGGAAATGCTTCTTTATTGCCATCCTCATAGTCTAAAAGTGTGCAAAGTAGATAAATTCATGTAACGTCAACTTAAATAATATACATTGTCATGAAAACATTCTATTAAATTCTTTCAAATCCTTGGATTTGATGAGCTAATGAAAGGTAAAACATTCTGTCAATAATATAGACCGAAGAAAGAGATAACCTATGATGGTCTTTTGAGCTGTGTTAACTTTAATGTGCCTATCCGTCATTTTTTTGACAATTCATAATTAATTCTAATAGAAGCGCTATGCATTCGATAGACAAAATGTCAAAAAAAATAATTTACGACATTTCGTGCAACAGTAATGCTATACGTTCAACAAGGAAACCTGTCAGAGAATAGTGCATAACTGTCGATATTCCAATAGTTTAAGTATCGTAAAGAGAAAATATTTGATAGAACTTTCAACAGTGAGGCCATATCATCGATATATAGATCTATTGGAATATGATGCTAACTATCGATATTCCAACAGTTATACCATCGGAAATAATATGGTTTGATAGTCAGTTCCGACTGAGATTGTATATTTCTGATAGGTCTTGTTATCAGAATTCTGATGGATGAACTATAGGAAATGCCATTTTGAAGCTGTTGTCATTTGCAACTTTTTGACGTGAGATGGTGTTGGTAACTCAATAGGTAGGTCTTCTATTGCAATCTTCTACGCAAAAATGGCGATAGACTCATGTGTCAAAATTATGACAAATGGCCATTGAAATTTGGCCCCAAATGTAGTAGTGTAGATCTACAGATAGGTCCATTTCAAGAAGAGTGATACTGACATCTATTTTAAATAAAAACATGTCCCAAAGAAGACAAATTTCTTCACTTTCATCTCAGATCAGGTACAGTAGGAAGACAATGACACACTATTTGAAAAGAAGAATCAATTTGGACGATATTACATTAGAAGGTAATTAGACACTAGTGTGTAGAGCTCCCCAATCTGATAGGATTAATGAAACACTTAGGAACTTAGTTATGTCATTTTGGACTGATCATACTCGTCCTTCACCAAATACAAGAGATGTTATCAAGAAGAGGACTAGGCCTAAGGAATATTTCTAGCACATAAAACATTGGTTGGACACCACACAACATGAATTGTATCTCCCATTTTGTAACTCAAATCCTGACATTAAGATTGGACAAACAATGTTTGAGAGATTAAAGCCATGTTTTGTAAAGATAAATAAATCTTTTGAAACTTGTTGTTATCGATATCATATTGAATTCGATCTCTACTATCAAGGGTTTAGAAAGATAATAGAAGAAAGTGGTGGTTCTCAAAATGATTTTCCTAAATGTCCAAGCTAATTCATAGCATCAATCTTATGTAACAAATCAATTGATCATGAAATACTTGAAATAGATTGCATAAGAGGAACTTGTCAAATATGTGGGGATTTGGCTAAATTTCCTTTGAGACTTGAAGATACTGACATGATGAGGATGATAAAATGTAAGAGATACAAGTACATAAAGTCTAAAACAAAAGTCGGGAAAGAATCAATAGGGTTGGAATATGTAGAAGATGAGATACCTATTGCAACATTTATGGAGAATTTTCATAAATTGATTCAACCATACACACGTCATGTTTTTTTTGCTAAATGGAAAGCATAACAATTCCAAATACAAAAAGAAACTTTTCCACTTGGAACAATTTTATCAGTTGTTGATTTTGCAGAGAACTACTCCTTTGTTTCTCAAAAACAACTTCAAGCAGAATACTACTATACAGAGCAGGTGACTATCATGGTACATGTGTCTTATCAAGATGCACAATTAGGTTTGGATGGTGTTGAAAGTACATATCAAGCACGAGTCATAAAGAAAGAATATCACTTTTACATTAGTGATAATAAAGAGCATGACATACATTTTGTCGAGCATTTCTTTAAGACATTTTTTGGATATTTGGAAAAAAAAGGCATCAAAATTGAAAAGCATTTTGTTTGGTCGAATGGATGTGCAGCACAATTTAAATTATCAAGGCCATTTTACGCACTATGTAGATATCATCGATACCAAGAGATACCACATATTTGGAGTTTCTTTGAGAGTGGACATGGAAAGGGAGAGCATGATGGTGCAAGAGCTTGTATCAAACATGATTTAAGAAAGTATGAATTGGACTATTAGGGATATCATATAAATAATGCTCATGATGTAGTTGAGTGGTGCAAGATGCATTTTGTGGTGCCAAATTCTGATAACACATCATCACGATCAGATCGAGTCATACCCTTTTGAGTATTTTGGGAGATAACAGGTATTAATTTTAAATTTATTCATCATTGTTTGAGTTAACTTATATATGTCTTCAATTTTTACACGTGTCTCTCTATTGTTCAAGTGTTGATAGAAGATCAATCCATGGATGCAAGAGAGTAGAAAAAAAAAGATCCCTGTATTTAGTTATGAGTACGGATAGTAATGTGTGGTCATTGTACACTAGAGATTACTCATGCTTTTCTTATGACTACATTTCTGAAAACTATGACGAATGTATCAACCAAAAATGTGGATATGTTAGTGAATGGAATTTGGTTCCACTAGATGTTACAAACACAAATGATGAAGTTTAGGATGAAAGCTTTGATGACATTCCATTGATTTCTACAGATTATGACCATATTTGAGGTTTGAACAAAATTGGTACGTGTGTGTTTATGTACATGTTTAAAAAGGATTCATAAACTCAATTCATAAATAAAGTTTGTTTAATTTATATTTACAAACCTAAAATTAAAAGTTCACTTTAAATGCAAGACATATTTTTGCAGTAGTAGTAGAGCTTGGAAATGTGGAAGGTGTTAGTTACTACTTATTACGTTGCTGCAAGGAGGGGATGAAGCTAACATAGAATGAAACAAGCGATGGAATTATGTTTCCCACAGGCTCTAGTACTGTATTTAAGTTTCACAGCCTGTATTAAACTTGAGTGAGACCTTCCAGCTTCTAATTTTCTTATATGTTTGTTTATATGGTTAATTTCACATCTATATATATATTTAACATTGTTGAACTTGTCGTGCAAGGAACATATTTGAAGAAAATCAAAATAATTAAACATGGGATTCATTTTGTTGATTATCAACCTAACAATAAGGTTTATCAATATAGTCATCTTGTAATTGCCACTGTCCTATCTCTTGTTCCTGTGACGAGACGTGGCATTCGTAAGTGGAGACTTAATACTGACGACCATGAGAGGATATTAAATTTTATTTGAGAGAGAGATGAACCACTTGATGTGGACTAAATAACACATGAAATATGATTTGAACTAAATTTTTCATGGGCAAGACCAGAGGTTTTGTTAGCTCCATTCTTTCCTACTGGTGCCCATAGTGAATGGAGCTTGAATTAAATTAAAAATTTATAATATAGATCTAAAAAATGTCTTACAAGTGGATATGATATATTAATTATCTACCTGAATATGAAGTACTCTAACTTTGGAATATGAATGTGTGTATGTATTGAATTTGCATGTGTTACATTACGACATGCATGTTTTAAATATAAAACCTACTTGAAGTACAACAACATTAAATTAAAAGTATGTGCACAACTATTATCGAATGTAAATTTAAATATAATTAAGATTCAATCAAACATCTAGGGACCTCAATTATACAGCTCACATGTGTGTCAAATTTACATCATTCATGTATGTAATCAAATTTAAATTAAACACATATATGTAATCTATTGAAAGTATTGAAAATTTACATTTATATATTTGAAATCACATGAACTCATGAAGAATCAAACATGTATACAAGTTCATCACACATGCACACATATCTAGAGTGAAAGTATATATATATATATATATATATATATATATATATATATATATATATATATATATATATATATATATATATATATATATAACATGCATGAAATATCAATCACGTGTAGATCAAGTACTGTAAATATGAAACATATGGATCAATCATGTGTTAAATATTCTATCAAAAGGGTCTAGAAATGAAATATAACATCAAACACATCAATCGGTCATGTAGAGTCTAGAAATAAAATATAATTCATCAAACACATGTGAATATATATGTAATATGAAATATGTCTAGATCAAATATGAAAGTTCCTAGGACTCATCATGATGAATCCTCACTAAGCAGTCAGACCCAGAGTGATAATCATGTTGTGAAGGATGTGCAGATCCCTACAAAGAAAGAGATATATAAATTAATATATAAACATTGTACACAGATCTTAAGTTTGATTTAAAATATTGTACAAGAAAACATGTTATAAAGTATGTACACACATATAATAAATTAAAAACTCACTTGTCCACTACTGATGTCATCATTGAGTGAGACCTGATGACATACACAATTAGTACTCAAAGAAGGAGTAACAAGAGGTATATATCTTGGTAGACAAAAAATATATATTATATATATACACATGTACATATATATAAATCAATTGATTGAAATTTTGAAAATAAATTTAAGTTAAATTGTAACATTAAATACATGTATATAATCTGATTTATACCTGTGCAGGTGGTGGAAACTGATAGTACTCGGATTCCCTGGCCTCAATTCTATCAACCAAGGTATCAAGATTTTGCTACATCTGGTCCAAGCTCAACTCTGCATCTGCAACATTAGTAGACCGCACACACCTCTCTAATGATGAATGCAATGGACTAACCAAATGAGATGGCATGGAAGTCATACCATCATGTGTCAACAAATCTAGATAATCCATAGTGGTCATGCTGAACTCAACATCATTAAGGCCAACATCAGAGAAATGATGCCCTGCACTGACTAAAGGGTATGTACATTGTGCCTCTCCCTGTGTAGCAATAGAGTGGTCAGTAGGTGGATCCTCATGAGCACTACCACTATGGCCTTAGTTTAGGTGAGAAGGATGTGGATGAGCATATCTGATAGTACCCACACTAGATCTAACCTCTAATATGGGGATATCATGCTCTACTGCTATAAATGCATATGCATCCAATAGATCCTCATCCAAACTAGTTAATGTGATGCATGTCATCTCTCCTATAAGTCCCTCCAGGATAGAAAGTGAAGGGATGCTTGCTGCACTATACATGTCATCTGCGGTCCTGCTAGAGGGTGCTCCACCTGACGATCTGGCGTGTCATTGAGACATCAGGTACAAACCAACCTGATCACTAGATATGGATGTGGCAGTTGCTACAATGTCCCCCATGCTATCAATCACAACTCAAAGTTGGGTGCTATGAATAACATCATCTACAATAGGACCCAATGAAGGAGCTATAGTAGGTTCCCTCTAACCAACAATGGCCCTGTGTACTAGCCTCTGTCGATCAACTCAATGAAAATCATCTCTATTAGCAAGTCTTCCATGCCCCTATCCTAGATGTGCTAGAAAATCAGTGTAATTAACAACCCTCCCTAAACGAACCTCAACAAAAATCTGTTGTGAAAAGTACAATGGAATCTAGTCATTATTTGGATAACAACCATGGGTAGCTAGAAATTATGGATATATCAATGCTGATATAGCAGGATCCTGACACCTAGTAACCTGATACCCCTTCACATAATTTTTATCTGCATAAGATGGGAAAGCTTCCCTTTTCAGGGTCGCTTTAGGCACTAAAGCTTGTACCTCCTTAAGAGAAAGACCAGAGCCAACCTCTTGTCTCTTCATCTCAAGTATGACCTCTATAACATCTGGGGCATAGGGAGTGGTACCATGAATGTCATCCCTAATGCTAATCAAGCTAGTAAGGATGGATTGACATGTGCTCTTATAGACACTAGAGCTAGATGGATTATTTATGGATTCTTGTAATTGTTCAATCTCTCTATTAGTGCATGCAAATAGTTTTGCAGGGGGAATCAGTGCATTTTGCCATGTGTGATGTGCAATAATATGTCTGATAGATCTAGAATATGTATACCTGAAAGATTTTCTTTACTGTCAAATAAAGTCTACATATATGTACGTTTTCCTAATTTAATTAAAAATAAAATTAAAGTATGCACATTTCGCTACATTATTTCAAAGTAAAATCAATTACATAAATTACATTTAAATGTAAATAAATGTATACTATACATATGTATGTACACACATACATATAGGTGCATATATATACATGTACACATGTATGTATGTATGACATGTATACATGTCATATATATATGACATGTATTATATATATATATAGATATATAATATGTCATGTACATATATATACATGACATATTATACATATATATACATGTGCATATATATATGCATATATACACATGTATACATGCATATATATACATGTATATATGCATATATACATGTATATATGTATGTATACATACATATATACATGTATATATGTACATACGCATGTATACATGTATATATACATGTATATACATACATGTATATATGTATATCCATACATACATACATACATACATACATACATACATACATATATATATATATATATATATATATATATATATATATATATATATATATATATATATATATATATATATATATATATATATATATATATATGCATGTATACACATGTATGTACATACATATATGCATGTATACACATGTATACATGCATATTATATATATACATGTATACATGTATATATACATGCATACATGCATGTATATATGTATATATGCATGTATACATATATATACATGTATACATGCATATATACATACATACATGCATGTATATATGTATATATGCATGTATACATGTATATATACATGTATACATGCATATATACATGCATACATGCATGTATAAATGTATATATGCATGTATATATGGATATATACATGTATATATATATGTATATAGACATATATACATGTATATATACATATATATACATGTATATATACTAAATCTATATATCAAAAATTTCAAATAATGAAAAATTTATATATATACATGTATATATACACATATACATGTGCATATATATAGACATATATGCATATATACACACACACACACACATATATATATATATACATATATATATATACATATACATATATACATATACATATATATATATACATATATATACATATATATATATATATGTATATATATATATATGTATATGTATATATATATGTATATATATATATATATGTATATATATATATGTATATATATATATATATGTATATATGTATATATATATATATATATATATATATATATATATATATATATATATATATATATATATATATATATATATATATGCATGTATCCATGCATATATGCATGCATACATGCATACATGCATATATGCATATATGCATGTATGCTAAATCTATATATAAAAAACTTCAAATAATAAAAAATGCAAATTAAAAACCTGAAAGCGACATTTGGTAAATCAGAAGCCAAGCCGCCACAAGTTTTGTTGTCGCCAAAAGTGACAGTGAAAGTCACTTTCGGTGATTTTAACCAGCCGAAAAACCTACTTTCAAACTTTTGATCGAAAGTCCCATAGTAAGGACTTTCAATCGAAAGTTCTTTAGTACTTTCTATTGAAAGTGAAAAAACACTTTCGATCGAAAGTAAGGGCAGTTAGGATTTTCGATCGAAAGTTTCCTACTTACGATCAAAAGTTGGGGTCAGTTTCTATCAAAAGTAAGAAATGAATTTTTAGTCGGATTCTATTTTTGGGCCGAATTTGTTCCTCCAAAAAAGTGTAACCCACTATTGTAGGTTCACCCATGATTTATGTCATAGTGATGAGATCAAGAGAAGACTAGAAATTGGAGTTATAAAGAGTACGAAAAAGTTCAATAGAGGTCTTATGGAAATTATAGGTCATATTTCTAAAAATGTGTTTGACATAATACATGGGAGATAGAAGATTGCTTTAGGCATTGACAATGAAGCAAGAGAGAAAGCATTGATGGAGTGTAATACTGGATTAGATGTTAGTGAAATTAAATCTTTTGTTGATGAAAAAAATGATGCTTTCCATATCAAAATTAGAGTCACTAGGATTATGTTAGGAGAAACACATGGTCTACATGAAGAAAAAATTAAATCTTGGAAAGATTAGATTGATAGATCTAAAATATCTCAAGAGGAAGGAGATGGAGAGGAAGAAGGCGATGAACCTGAGAATTTTGTTGAGGAAGAAGAGGAGGAATTATACCAAGATGAGGTAGTAATCCTTGAACCACCTAGTTCACCCTCTCTACCTAGCACTTATATTCCATCAGAGGTAATTGAGAAAGTTCTTGAGACCATCCCTACACAGGTAGAGGAAATAGAGAAGTAAGATGATGCAGTGGCATCCTGGCTTCTTGTTTAATTCCTTATGATTTTTTGGCACTCGGTGAAGGAGGTGGATGAGCTTGGTAAAGATGGGCTTTTACTTAGTTATTTGGGTTATAGTTCTTGGTCAGAGTCTATTTGGCTTCACTGATGGAGCTCGGTGGTTGTGGTAGTCGTTCTCGGTTGTAGCTTTGACTGAGGAGCTCGATCATTGAAGAGCTTAGTCTTAGAAAGGAACTCGATCACTGAAGGTGCTCGGTTACTTCTGGTGCTTGACAATGCTAGTGGTGCTTGGTCAATATGTGCTTGGCAATGCCTGGCTTTCTCGGTTGTTTTAATGACACTTGACAATGAGGTTTTACCGACTAGAGTTCTTGGATATTTGGTTGGCCGACTTGATGTATTTAATGTTGGTAGCTTGTGTTGTATTCTCCTATATGGATCTAGAGGCCGACATGGAGAATTAATTGTTTGTAAGGCTATTTGAGGGCCGGATGTTGTTGCATTTAATATTTGTTTGTTGTAGAAGCTGACTTGGCTTAGGAGTTAATTATTTATCCCAACCGACTTGTGGCTAAAGAAATGTATTTAAGGGGGTCTAGGGTAGAGTTGTTATCATCATCATTCTGGTAGATGATCACTAGAGATTAGTAGAGTTAGTAGCTTGTGAGCTTAGGAACAAGAAGATTTCTTGGTGGCCTATGTGCACAAGTTTAGATCTTGTTGGAGTTCCTACCATATTGTTGTAGTCTATTGTTGCAGATCTGGCTAGCTAGGGTTAGGGTTTGGAGTTAGATCTTGAGGGATCTTGTAGAACTATTTCTTGCTTTGTATTTGGCTATAACTGGGAAGGCCTTACAACCCGACACATTGCATGTAATTAGTTATTGATGAATAAAGATACATGTTTTCTTTTAGAGCTAGTTTTCTATTGTGTTATTTCGCTGTGTTGGTGTTTTGTTGCAAGGTTGGAATGTCCTTAATTAGATCCACCATCCTTGGACTGCATCAAGTGGTATAAGAGCCAGGTTGATCTTGAGCGAGTTGATCTATTGGGAGAAAGTTGGAAAAGAGATTGTGTGTGATCCAAGTTGTAGACCCATGTAATTAAACTTGTGAAATCATGGCCTAGTTGTTCATTTAAGGTGACAGGTTGATTTGACTTGCATACAAATTGGATGTTGTCACAAGGTGGTTAGTTTAGGGTTTGTTGCAAAGGGTTTTTGAAGATCTTGAAGGATGTCTCTAAGAGGATTGGACCTTAGTGTGATTGCTTCTCTTTGTGATGTGGTGGAGATGAATATTTCTAAGAGCTTTGCTTGGTTGGAAGCAGATTTTCTAAACCATGTGGAGAACTGAGTTAAGAAACTTGCAAAGGAAAGTGTTGTTGAGCTTTGTAGAGCTTATTAGTGTTGGAGCATGCCAATTTGGAAGAAATTTGTTTGGCTGGTTAGAAGATTGGTCTGAGAGAGAAGACATCCTGACAAGGTTTCTTGTGACATTATGGAGGTTGAAGAGGTATGTGAGATTGGTTTTGATGTTCAGTTGGTGGAGTCTGACATGAAACCTTCCAAGAAACTTGTGGTTGTTGGGGGTTGTTGCTGAGATGCTTATATTTTCTGAAGCTATTGTTGATCTTGTTAAAGCTGGTGAGAAGTTTTGTTTTCATGCTCAGTCAGTTATGTATGACATTAAGATTGTAGAGCATCTAGTTGGGTGTGATCAGTTTGCTATTGGTAAAGAGTTATTTGTTTTTTGAACACCTTTGTGATGATGGTGTTACCAAATTGCCTTTATTCAGTGTTGTTGTACTGATATTGTTTGCTAGTTGTGGACCTAAGTTACTAGTTGATAGTAATGAGTCTTGTGATGAGTTGCAGAGATGGGATGCTGACTTGATACTCGGTAATAAGTGGAAGGATCAGTTTGTTCCTAATGTTGAACATGCTGATTGGTTGATTTGAAAATTGGTTCTCTTTCCTATGATGGAGTGGAAAAATTTGGTGAAGATGAACTAGAGTTGGTGTTGATCAAATGTTCCCTTTGTTGAGAAAGTGTGTGACACACTTTTCTTTGTACCCTGGGAGTCTGATGTAGTGGCATCCTAGCTTCTTGTTCAATTCCTTGTGATTTTCTGGCACTTGCTGAAGGAGGTGGATGAGCTCGGTAAAGACAAGCTTTTACTTAGTTATTTGGGTGATAGTTCTTGGTCGGAGTCTGTTTGGCTTCACCGATGGAGCTTAGTGGTTATGGTAGTGGTTCTTGGTTGCATCTTTGACCGAGGAACTTGGTCATTGAAGAGCTCAGTATCAGAAAGGAACTTGGTCACTGAAGGTTCTCGGTTACTTCTGGTGCTCGATCGATATGTCCTTAGTTGTGCCTGGCTTGCTTGGTTTTTTTAATGACACTCAACAGTGAGGGTTTACTAACTGGAGTTCTTGGATATTTGGTTGTTCTACATCATAAGAAGAGAAAAAAATAGAGAAAAGGAAAGATGAGATAGTTATTGAGGAAATACCTTATGAGGACGTAAATATATCACAAAGAGTTACACTTACCCCTCCTAATAAACATTCATATATACAATTGGTAACCCATACCAATGTTCAGAGAACAACAACATAAGAGAAACCAGTTAAGAGAAAGTTGGAGCTTGATGAGTCAGTGAAGAAGAGAAGAGTGAGTATACAAATTCCTAAAGTATTTGAGGAAGAGGAATCCATTAAAAAAATGAATTTAGAAAAGATAGACTTCAAACTATTGAGTCCTAAGGAAATGATGGCATTGCTAGACAAGTTAAAAGTACAAGCTGAGAGGAACAAGGCAAGACTCAAGAAGAAGAAGGAGAGAGTGATCAAAACATCAAAGGAGATATTGCACACCTTAGCACTTGATGATGATATTGATGAAAATGATAATATCATTGATCAACTGGACAAGTTAGAAAAGGAAATACTAGAGGATACATCATTGTTGGATAAAGTCTCAATGTTTATAACTGAAGATGCCTATGAGAAGAAAATGATAGAAAAGGTAAAGGCCAAGATTGGAAAAGAAAAATAAAATTTATAGAAAGAAGTTGAGACTGCAAAAGGTGACCTAAAATTTATTGGTGGAATAGTAAAAAAAGTGTCTAGGCTATCTAAGTTTACAAGCAACATAAACAAGAAGGCAGAATAATTTCATAAGGAATTGGTTGAAACAATTGAGAAGTTTGATGCAACTTCTAGCAGTGCTATAGTTTATGCATCTGTAGAAACCTAAAAACCCAACTTATTAATTAAAAATATTTTAGTTAATAAAATTCCTAATGACATCATCATTATTTAATTATAAATAAATAAATTACTATTGTTATTATCCTCCCCCTTTTTAATTAAATTCATTTAATTAAAGAATCAATCCCAAAAAATATTTAAATCAAATTTAAACATCTCATCTCTCCTAAATTTCTTAAATCATTTAATAAATTGTTTCAATGCAAACCCTCCTTAAATAAATTAATTATTTATTTAAAAAAGCCTAAAAACCTAGATATCTTCTAGACTCTTCTAATCCTATCCTCTCATCCCTAATCACTCCCTAACCCCTCTTAAGGGGTGATTCCTAACCCTCTTAGCCTAACCCTCTCCCCTTTGACCCAAATGTTAGAAAGTAAAGTCCACCAAGATAACTGAGAGGGGGGGGGGGTGAATTAGTTATCTGATAATTATAACTTTTATCAACTTCAATAGATTTTAACCATGTAAGCAATATAATTACCAACCATAGAAAGATATTCATACACAATAACACAATGACACAAGATATGTTGACTAGGGAACCTCTTGATCAAAGAGTAAACCCTGGTGGGAATGATGCCCACAAAAGATGCACTAATATGAATATTCCTTGTGAAAGGATGGACTCTATTAGGAGTCTTATGAAATACATTCAGTACATATGAATCCCTATTAGGAGCTTTTGAATCCCTGCTAAAATATTCTAACTCTGTTAGGAGTTATGGAAGACAGAAGGACCCACTGCCCAAACAACTTCAATGGAAAGATCATTGAACACATTGTCCAACTGATCTCTAGATTATTCAATAGAATAATATCAAATCATTACTGATCTCAACAATATGTTACCTCTTCTCTGGTTGTGCCAAACTGCACTCACTGCTACACTAGATCTCAATTTCAAATCTTTGTACCTCTCATGTCTTCCTTCATAAATTCACTTTCATAATCATTCACTTTATCAATTCCATCTATCTCTCTTTACAAAAAGGAAAAACATTCCTTCCTTTATACCACACTCAAGTAATTACAAATGAGTAGGCATCCAATTACAAAATAAAAGTTTCCACATGTTACAACAAAAATTACACAAAACTATTAGCTTCCAGTTAGAATAATTCTTCACTCGTGTGACCTCAAAGTTTTTTTTGTCATCCACATCACTATCAACATGTCTTCAACTACTCTTTAACTGCACAAAACTAGATTCCATCCCGATTAGGAGATATCATCCGATTTCCACAAATCGCTACTCAGGAACACTGCCTGAATACTGCTTCCACCAAAATGCTCATAACTTTCATGACTAAATGAATTACTATCTGCACTCTTAACCATGAACATATAATAGATCAAAGAGTAGACCCTCAACATTGGATAACTTGATCTACAATATCCCATGTGTGCTAATCAAAACACTGTCTTCTCCTCTGCGAATCTCTAGTAGATCATTGTGTTGACATCAATGCCAATCATAGTCATGAATGCAACAACAACTGCTACAGAATGGGTTCCAATACTCCCATAGGATATATTTAGCATTCATTCCTAACAATCTCCCCCATTGGCATTGATGGAAACATAGATGAAAAACATCCAATGTTCCATGAATCCAATACTGCACTTCTATTGCTTTGAAAAAATATTTTCAAATCCTCTTCATCAATCAAATCTTGCTTCATTTTCCTATATAGTTTTCTCCAATAGATGGTACAAATAGTTTTTCATGTACACTTCTCACCCATTAACATCAATGACATAAATTTCATCATTATGTCAACAACAACTCTAATGTCAAAAGACACTGTTCAAAAAATACATTCACTAGAGTCCTCATGACTCAGCTCGGATACACATACTCCCCCATAAAGGAAGTACCAATATCCAATCCAGAAGAAAGTTAAGGCTCATATACCACTGGATAGATGCAACCAATTTGCATCACTTCTCAAAAGTAGGCTGGGGCATAACCCCAAGCATACCTCTCAGATACTCAAATGTATCCTTAGGCAAAGGCTTTGTAAATATGTTTGCTACATGCTCCTTTGTGCTTATGTACTCAAGTCTAAATTTTTTCTCAACAACTTTCTCTCTTACCACATGATACTTAATCTCTATATGCTTTGTCTTAGAATGTAATACATGGTTCTTAGACATACTAACTGTGCTGGTGTTATCACAATGTATAACAATAGGTTCAACAAACTTTATTCCAATAGCCTTCAACATTTGCTTCATCCAAATTATCTGGTTGCAATTCTTTGTTGCTACTACATATTCTGCTTCTATTGTGCTTTATGAAATATAATTCTACTTCTTGCTTAGCCAAGAAACCAATCTTCCTCCAAGGAAAAATGCTCCACCACTGGTGCTCTTTTTATCATCAACACTGCCTCCCCAATTAGCATCTGTATATGCACATAGGGTAAAATCATCATAATTTTCATACCACAATCCATAGTCCATTGTGCCTCTTAGATATCTCAGTATCCTCTTTACTGCTGCATAATGTGATTCTCTAGGTTCAGCTTGAAATCTTGCTACAATTCTAACTGAATGTGCTATATCAGGTCTTGTATGTGTCAAGTACTACAATCCTCCAATCATAGATCTATACTTATTCTGTTCAACTGTAGGAGTCTCATCTATGCTAGATAATTTATGTCCAGTTACCATAGGTGTTCCAACTGGTTTACAGTTCTCCATTCCAAATCTCTTTAACAAATCATTCAAGTACTTTGTCTGGCTTACAAAGATACCATCATTGTTTTGTGTTATCTATAATCTCAAAAAATATTTCATTTCACCAATCATACTCATTTCAAATTCAGTTTTCATTTCATCAGCAAATTTATCACTAGCTTCATCTTCTCCTCCAAAAATAATGTCATAAACAAAAATAAATATAATTAACAAACCATTTTCAATTTCTTTTGTGTACAGGTTGCTAGCAATTGTTCCTTTTGTAAATCCCAATTTTAACAAATACTTATCCAATCTTGCATACCAAGTTCTAGGTGCTTTCTTTAGTCCATATAAGGCTTTCTTCAGTTTACATACTATGTCTCCTTCTTGAGTCAAAGGAAAACCTTCAGGCTGCTCAATATAGACTTCTTCTTCCAATTCTCCATTCAAAAATGCTGACTTCACATCTATCTAATATACTTTGAATTTCTTAAAAGCTACATAGGCCAAAAATATTCTTACTACTTCAATTCTTGCTACTGGTGCAAAAGTTTCTTCATAGTCAATTCCTTCTTGCTGTGAGTATCTCTTACATACCAATCTTGCTTTGTTTCTTACTACTTCTCCTTGTTCATTCATCTTGTTTCTGAATACCCATTTAGTTCCAATAACATTCTTGTCTTTAGGTCTAGGGACCAATTCCCATGTCTTGTTGTTTTCAATCTGATCTAGTTCTTCTTTCATAGCTTTAATCCAATGTTGATCTTGACAAGCTTCACTAGTAAATTTAGGTTCAATTTGAGAAATCAAACATAGTTGTTCTTGTACCTTATTTTGAGTTAGAACTCCTCTGTCTATGCTTCCAATAATCTTCTCAACAGGATGATTCCTTGATAAGTTCTCGTTAGGTGTCATTGTCTCAGATCTCACTTTAGGTGTCAGTTCTTCAATGATTTCACTATGGATTTCATTCAACAAGTCACTGTCAGTTTCATAGAATAATTCAGTAGTTTAAGTGTTAGGTTTAGGATGAGTTCCTTCATCAGATTCATAATCAAGCATTCTTTCCTGAATTTTGAAATTTTCATCAACTTTAACATTTGCGCTCTCAACAATAGTCTTAGTTCTCTTGTTATAACATCTATAAGCTTTGCTTTTCAAAGAATATCCAAGAAATATACCTTCATCACTTCTAGGATCAAACTTTCTATTGGTGTTTCAAAATGGCTTATGCTCTTAGGCTGCCAATATAACCTCAGACAGATTTTAGGAGTGGTTAGTTCCAAAATGTAAAAGGATCTTAGGGTAATTGGACCAACTATAGGGACAAGACTTCCCTCTTCACTTCTAGCTCTGCAAAACCAAGGTTGGTGCACCTAACCTAGTGAAAACTATACCTTACACACCAAAGTCTGGGTTTATATAAAAGATGATAGCAAGAAAGTACTAAATGCCAACCTTACATTCATTGACTCTCCATTACTATGGAGTAACAAAACTACACAACCAAAGATTTAAAATTTAAAATGGTTCTTGATTTTAAGATTTGGATTGCAATAACTTCAATCAATGTATGTTGACAAAAGATTTATTCATTTAGGCCAGTGCCTCATCCATTGGGCAAGAGTTCTTAGACACAAAAGAGACACAGATCAAAGAATATCTAAGATTCATAGCCATAAATACATTTACCACAATCCTTACTTCTTAAAAATAATCCTTATGTAGACAAGGGTAAACTCACATCCCATCTAGAGCATTATTTAATCCAATCCTAGATCAGAATTCAAGAATGAAGATACATACATAAAACAATATGTAATGAACTAGAAAGCTTGAAGCCAACCTAACTTGACATAGAGGAGAGAGAAGAATCATATATTTGTATTAAGTATGATGAATCCTTTTTGTGCATACAATCAGTCACAACAAATCATGCTTGCATACTATGGCTTAGACCTGCAACTTTTATCTCTCATTAACAAGCACTGAAGAAAAATTATTACAACCCTGACCGAGAATAGGGCTCACCAAGAAAGAGGTTCTAAACACCTAACTCCCAATGCCTTTGAATGATCATGAAAAATACTTTTATCTCAAGGATTGCAACAAGCCACCGATGATCATTCAAAGCAACAATTCAAAATCACCTAACTCAAACAAACAGTGAATGCAGACAAGATAGGCTCCAAGCGCATGGCCGGTGAGATAAAAAAATCATCAAACTTTGCAACTGATCCAACCATGTACTAGCTCCAAGGACAAAAAAAACATCACAAAAGCCCTGTTAATTCTAGCTACAGTAGAGAAAAGTGTGACCCACCTATCAATCTTTCCTCGGTAGAGGCTCCAAGGACACAATATTATGCTAGAACAACTACTAGGATCATCTTCATAAATTCTCACCTGCAACCAAGCTAGAAATGACCAAAAATGGTCCTACATTATGGCTCTTTTGGCACACTGTATCCTAACCCTACAGAAAAAACCCTCAAATCATTTGAAAATTGATGGCAATGACCACTTGATCTATCTTTAAAACACAGTCCTCGATCCATTTCTTCTTGGCACATCAGACGGTTCCCAAAATATTAACACAACGGTCAGCTCATATCACATCTTTTATACACAATTGGATGGTTGTCCCTTTACTGCGATGCCTAAACAACATGCATCTACTCCAAGTGGTATAATGACAACCACAAGATCTACTCGAGCCTTAAACATGCTTGGACACTGAAAAACTAGCCCCACTGACAATCTGCCAAGTCATAAATCCACCAACCAATGAAAAATGTTCACATCAGTTCTAACTATCAGAGGACCCACCCTTTATTTTTCGCCTAAGAAAAAGGTAAAATTGACGACTAGCATAAGATCTCATAGCTCTGACAAAACCCATGAGAACTTACCCCAATCATAGATCTTCTACGGATGTTAGGACCCTTAAGGACATGCTGGCAACCATGTCCCACTGACACTTGCCAAATCATTAGCGCCTCAACCAATGAAAAGCTGCCAAGTCAGGATGACTGGGCAAACAAGGACCCACCGCAAAGTATTTTCTCTATAGATGAGATCAACGGTCATCATTACACTGCGCACTTAACCATTGTGCATCTTACCCCAATGGTATAACGACAACTGAAAGATCTCATAGTGCTTTAACCCCTTTGGAGAAACCAGCCCCACTAACAACCGCCAAGTCACAAACCTGCCAACCAATCAAAGTAAAGCCATTTGTGTACACGTAGCAGTGGACCCGCCTATTTGAAAGGTTGTGCTATAAAGAAGAATCAATGGCTAGTGTAAGATCTCATAGAGTAGAAAGACTCTATGAGAAGATACGCCAACCATCTGATTGAACTATGATAGAAGATTGGGCCTAGGGAAATATTAAAGCCGAAACATTAGAAAATGAGGCGCCAAAGACTTAGGGAAAAATAATACCGCTAGGTGTTAGACTTAGGAAAATATTAAAGCACATGGGTTTTTAAGAACTTAAGTGGCCCGAAAAAGGTAACGTGGGAATAGAACAAGGTTGGTGAAAACTAGGGCTTTTTGGATTTTGAAGGCATACAAAGGAGTTTTACCCTAGCACTTAGGGTTTTCTACAATTTTGACCAAACTTGAAACCTAAAGAAATGAAAATTATGCAGAGGGATTCAACACAAAAACTAGGAAGACACAAAAAACTTCAAAATTTTAGGGTGGAATAGGAAAAACAGAGAAAACTACCAACAATGGCTCATACTCAGGGACGTGTATCTCCTGTAGATACAATGAGTAAGCTAGAATCTCCTGGAAGAGCAGACCAAACCAAAACTTGACCCAAAAACAACATGACTATACAGAGGAAAACCTAAACTACTGTTCATGGAAAAGATACTTCAGGAGAAGTAAAACTTTAGGAATTGTCCATGAACAAGCAATTTCAAAGTACCACCAATCAAATCCTTCAGGACATAAGAATCTATCCCCCATTTGTTTTCAATAAGATAAGGGCCCAACCAGATAGGATCAAACTTCCCATGCTTTCCTTTATCTTCCAATCTTGCATTCCACATTAGAACAAGATCATCTACTTCAAAACTTCTCTAGGTAGCCCTTTTATCAAATAGATTCTTACACTCTTTCAATCTTTCATTTCTTTCATGTGCATCTCTCCTTACCTCATCCAACTGGATCAACTCATCCATTCTTACCCTCATCTCATCATCTAAATCTTCATCATATGCCTAGATAAACTTATACATCTACAATAGATTATTTTGAGGCAATCTAGAATTTATCCCATATACTAAATCAAAGGGAGCACAACCTATGGCCTTCTTTATAGTTAGCCTATCAACTCACAATGCCAACCATAACTTTGAGTCCCAAGCTTTCTTATTTTTATCCAATACTCTCTTGATAATCTTAATTAGACTTTTGTTATTGGACTCATCGTAGCCATTTCCTTGTGGATGATATGGGGAAGAGAATGAAATGTGTATCCCATATTGCTGACAAAAATCACTAAATTCTTGTGATCTAAAACACATTGCATTATCAACCATAATTACCTCTAGGAAACCAAATCTAGTAAGAATATTTTGCATTACAAAATCTATCACAACTTTTCTAGTAGCCTTTCTAGTAGGGATAGCTTCAACCCACTTGGTAAAATAGTCTGTTGCCACCAGTATATAAGAATGTCCACCACTAGACTTATTTGGAATCTCTCCAATAAAATATATACCCCACTTCTGGAAAGGAGCTTGAACTGCAATAGGCCTGAGTGGCAAATTCTCATTAAATTTTAACTTACCAACAAATATTTGACATGCATAACATTTTCTTACAAATTGATGTGTATCCTTAAAAATTGTAGGCCACCAAAATCCAGACCTAAGAATCTTGTGAGTTGTGGTTTTTGCCATATAGTGCCCTCCATAAACACCTTGGTGCATTTCATCTAACAAGGCTTTGGATCTCTCATGGTCTAAGCATTTTAGTAATACTCCTTCATTGCTTCTCCACCACAATTTACCATGTATAATAGCATACCTTGTAGATTGCAACTTGACAGTTCTCTTTTTGTTTTCATCCATTTCAGGGGGAAGGACCAATTTCTGCAAGTAACCAATAACATCCCTGTACTAGTCACAGTAATCCATATCACAAATATATGGCCTTTGTTCTTCTTCTAACATATTTACATGATTGGCAACTAAGTTTCTTTGTGCCATTAACTTTGCAAGACCTAAGCCTCTTATCAACTTTGTAACTTGAATGTCAATGTTAAATTCTTGGATCCTATTGATCCATCTACATCTTTTCCTTGAACCTCTTGTTGTAACAATATATCCTTAACTGCAGCACTAGGAACATAAGCAACCACCTTAGCTCCTACAAGGTAACATCTAAAAGCCTTGACTGCTTTGACCAAGGCATAAGCTTGCTTCTTAGTAATGTCATATTTTAGTTCTATTGCTTGTAGGGATTTGCTAAAAAATGATATGGGTTGTTCATATCCATCTGAATTCTTCTACAATAAAACTACTGCAACTATATGACAAGATGAAAAAGAAAAAATCTGCATGGGCTTACCATAATCAGGTGTTCTTAAAATTGGAGCATCTTTGATGGATTTTTTGATACTTCTGAAAGATTCATCTGCTTCTTCATTCCATTTAACCTTTGCCTCTTTTTTCAACATTCTAGAGATGGGGATACTGATTTTTGCAAAATTTGTAACAAATCTCCTTAGAAAGTTGACCTACTCAAAGAAGGATTGTATTCCTTTAACATTTCTAGGTGGGGAAAGCCTATCTATAGCCATAACCCTCTCTGGGTCAATCCTCACTCCATCCTTAGACACAATATGTCCCAAGAGTTTTCCTTCCACAACACCAAAAGCACACTTTTTTGGATTCAAAGAAACCCCATATTCCAAAGCCCTGATAAAAATCTTCTCAAGATGCTCACAATGCTGACTCTCCTTATCTAAATATGTTGTGAGATCATCTTGATATACTACCAAAAATTTGTTTATAAAGTCTGCAAAGGCCACATCCATGGATCTTTGAAAAGTAGCTCCAGCATTTGTCAAACCAAAGGGCATTCTAACATAAGCATATGTTCCCCAAGGGGTAGTGAATGCAGTCTTAAACTATTCTGACTCCTTGACCATGACCTGATTATATCCTGAGAAGCCATCCATCATGGACATTAGCTCTGATCCAGTAACCCTCTGTAGCATACTTTCCATGTTAGGAAAACCATAATTATCCTTCAAAGAATTGACATTCAGATTTCTAAAATCAACACACAACCTAATGTCACCATTCTTTTCCGTGATTGGAACCAAGTTTGACACCCAAGTAGAATGTCTGACAGTCTTGATGATCCCAGCGTCTATCATCTTTTTGAGTTCATCCTACATTTTTGGTGCCAAGGTAGGATTCACAGGTCTTAATTTTTGTCTAAAAGGTTTGGTACCTTCTTTCAGTGGTATCTCATGTTGGAACAGATCTTCTCTATAGGCTTTCAAATCATCATAAGACCATGCAAAAACATGTCTAAATTTTTTGAGAAGGTCAATCAAATTTTTTCTAGTTCTTGGGGACAAACACCTACCTATATAAACATTTTTGGGTACTTGACTTGTTCCTAGATTTATTTCCTCCAAATCATTGATCTTATCAACAAATTTAGTAAAAAAAGCCCTTTCTTTATTATCAAATGCCCTCTCAAGAGAAACCAATCCCCTTGGGACCCTATTTGACTTCAATTGCAAAACTTCTTTCCCAAGAACATTTTCTTTCCCATTTTTGATGTCAACATAAGTGCTGAAATCTATCTCCTGACCACCAAAGTGAGACTCACACTGCAAGAATCTTAGTATATCCTGATCATCAAAAAATACCTGCCAATTTTCAACATTGTCTAGGATAGAAGGCCTAGACTTAAACTCAATTTTGGATATCCCCACAAAAGTGATATCCTCTGGCCTCAGTGCTATGTTTGCCAATAAATCAGCCATCCTATTTTGGCTTCTATCCACCCAATCAATACCAAAAGCACTGAAACCATCAATTTCATCCCAAACAATATTTCTATATTGTTTCAATCTTTGATTCTTTGATGCATACTTTGATCTAATCTAAGAAATTACTAACTTAGAATCACCAATCACCCTAAGATGTTTAATCCCATGTCTTGATGCTAGTCTCAAACCAATCAGTAGGGCCTCATATTCAGCAACATTATTTGTGCAAGGAAACAAGAGAGTGAAAGAAAACTTTAAAGTTTTACCATTTGGGGATATCAATAGCACTCTTACTCCAGCACCTTCCTTTGAACTTGCTCCATCAAAATATAAAGTCCGTAAGACATTACCTTCTACCATGTTATCCTCATCATCAGCCAGAGGGACAGGCTTCACCTTTTCTTGCACCCCTTTCTCCTGAACTTGGAAAGAACCAATGTCAGTGTCCACAAAACAATTCATGTTATCATCTTCATTCTCCTCAATCATATGTGGAGTTCTAGTTTCCCTTAACACCTTCACACTTTCTCCTCCAATGTTAAAATTAGCAAAAGACAAGTCACACTAGATACTTCCTCCCATAGAAGCACTCCATCTCCTAGATAATAGCATCCCATATTGTGGAGGGATATCAACCACTAGAACACTCATAGTTAGCTTCTTGTCAAGAAATGCTGCTAATTTATAAGGAAAAGACTTAATGGTACCAATAATCGGCACCTCTCTTGAGTCCATAGCTTGGCATCCTCCATGAGGTGTATCAACTTTTAGTCCCAGTGACTTCATGATCTTTGCAGGCATGACAATATTTGATGCCCCAGAATCAATCATGCAATTTTTCAAGAATTTGTCATTTATCATAAGAGACAAGAAGAAAGGATCAACTGTGCCTGATGTAGTATTTGCAACATTTGCATCCAAATATATCTGAGGAATCTTAGAGATGATTTCTTCATTTTTACTATCAAGTGTGTCATCTAAAGAAGCCACATGCTTATCACTTCTACTCATCCCTTGGACTTTTGTAGAAGAAGCACCATTCACCCAATCCAAAGCCTTCACCTTATGCTCTTCTATCCTCATCATTTCCAAAAGTGGAACTTTGATAGTCATTTGTGAAAGCAATTTAGTCATATCAATGGGAACATACTTCTGGTCATCCATGTCCCCCTTAAAAATAGTGACATCTTTATCCTCTATTCGGACAATCAAGTTAGATTTATCTTTGTGTAGAGACTCATCTCCCTTCTGGGGTATGGGAACAACTACTTATGATGTCCTTTCTTTACCCTTAGGTATTGCAATAGGCCCAATCTTCTTTTTTATTTTCACCTGACTAACAACATCAACACCTTTCCCCTTTTCCTCAGGCTGGTGTGTACTCCTTTTTGATCTCTTGATAAAGATGCTACCTAGCTTACCAATTGTATTTCCAACTATCTTGTTTCTCAAATTGTAATTGCTCTTGGCTTTAGTGACCATGTCTACAGTGATTTCAGCAATTTCCTCATCAGAAGGTCACCTTAAGGAAACATGCTCCTCACATTTCATTGCACCACATCCAACATCATCAAATTCTTCCTCCTCTTCATCATAGAAAACTTGTTGATGGAAAACCTCACTTCTAGCTTGAGAGCCAACAAAATCTTGATTCTCAATCTCATCCATGGAGTCAACCTCATCCCATGCATGTGAATAAGTCATTGCACAACCATTCTTATCATATTGCTCAGCTCATTCCTGGTTCTTAAATAGATTCAGGGAAATAATACAGTATTCTAGTCTATGAGGAGATTGACAAGTAGCACACCATGGGATATCATCACTCATATTAACTGAATTTCTCTACAAAGGATCAGGAATCCTATCATCAGGCCTATCCCTCTTAGCTAGAAAAATGGGCTTTCCATCTTTCCACTGAGTATTGTATGGGTAATTTTGCATTTTTGGCTACCTACTAAAATTATTAGGAGTTGACTGGTCATTATTTATAGCCCTATTATTTCTTTTTTCATCAGGCCTCAGGACCTCTAAAGAATTTAGAATATATTTTAGATTATCCTCCTCTTTGGGTTTAAAGTTTGCAGACCTTCCCATCTCTTTCTTATTTTGTACTTGAGGCCTACAATCATCTCTTCTCCCCAATTTTCTTGATATTCTTCTATTACTCTCTATGTTAATAGCCAACTTGTAAGCCTCCCCAAGATTTCTAGGGTTCTTATCCTTTAAAAGATACCCCATCTTTGCATCAAAAGCATTTAAGTATGTCACAAGACACACCCTATCATCTAATTTGATAACTTGTAGGAGCCTATGCATAGCTTTTTGGAATCTTATATTAAATTCAAGAACATCTTCATTCTGATTTTTCTTTATGTTATTGAATTCATTCAAAATAAAACCCTCATTTGTTTTATCACTGTAATGTTCCTTGAAACAATTCTTAAATTCATTCCAAGACCCTATACTGGCATGGGGCAATCCTCTAAACCAATCCCTAGCATCTTCGGTCAGGGATTTTACAAATAACTTCATTACAACATCATTAGGCTCAATATTATAATAATCTATTATATCAATAAAGTTCTTTAGATGTTCCTCACATGTGATGACATTGTTTCCAGCAAATTTAGGGAGCTTCTTTCTAATTTCATCAGGAATTACATTAGGATAACCAGGAATACCAAAAAAGATAAGTTGTTTGTACCTTTCATGAATAGGACCTCCTTGAGGTGGATCCACTCCTTGAGATGTAGATGTCCTTGTGTTTGAAACAACAAAAATTTTAGCAGCGCCTGGTGATGGGATGTCTTTTGTTTGAGTTGCAAGGTTACCATGATTTCCACCTTGTCCCAAAGAAGAAACAACAACATTTGAAGGTCCTAAAGTATGCTTGAGAAACTCAATTTTCTTCCTCATTTCTACAGTAGTAGCCTCCAACTTTTCTTTCTCAAGTTCTTTGGCCCATATTTCTTTCTCCTTTCTAGCCTTCTCAAGATTTGCATCTAATCTCAACTCCTGATCTAAAGGATCCTCATCATTAACATGTTCATTGATTGTAACTCCAACAACTCTTTGTTTGCCTTTATCTCTAGGTCTAGTTATCTCATACACCTTCTGCACAACAAGCTATTCCTCTGTTCTTTTAGGCTCTAGGACATAATTAATTGCCTCCAAATCTAATAACTACCTCTTTAACTATTCAGCCCTTATCATGGCCTATCTTACTTTGTCCTCTTTATGTTTTTCTCTTTGTTGTCTGATAGCAATCTATTCTTGGATTTTTCCTTCCAACTCATAAACTTCTTCAAAAACTTCTTCTGATTCTGGGAGAGTAGTCTTAGATTCAACATCTCCCACTTGAAACTCATCCTCACACTAGTTCAACCCCAAATCAATAGCCTCTTCATATTCTAAGACATTTTCTTCTTGACTAGGTTTGATTTAGTTTTCTTGTCTTGTATCCTCTTTATGTTTCCAAGTATGAGACATTTTTTTTTTCTTCCCTCCCTTGTTTGACTAGGCCTAGAAGTGCTTGGAAGACCTTCTTCCAATCTGTCTTCAGGATGCTCCTTTCTCTGAGACCTAGTACCTCTGTAACTCATCTTATAAATAATCTACTGACTAGCACTGCTATAGAGATGTTTGAGTCACCACCCAAGTATATTGGGAATCTTAAAACACTATTTCCTCACTAACAAGTATCCTAATGAGCTTGACAGGACAAGGGGCAAGAATAACCCCGTGTTTCCAATGATGACCTACTAGTTATTATAGACTTGTGTTGACATCTCCCCAATAGAGTCACCATCTTGTTGGTGTTTCAAAAATGGCTTATGCTCTTAGGCTGCCAATATAACCTCAGATAGATTTTAGGAGTGGTTAGTTCCAAAATGTAAAAGGATCTTAGGGTAATTGGACCAACTATAGGGACAAGACTGCCCTCTTCACTTCTGGCTCTGCAAAACCAAGGCGGGTGCACCTAACCTAGTGAAAACTATACCTTACACACCAAAGTCTGGGTTTATATAATAGATGATAGAAAGAAAGTACTAAATTCCAACCTTACATTCATTGACTCTCCATTACTATGGGGTGACAAAACTACACAACCAAAGATTTAAAATTTAAAATGGTTCTTGATTTTAAGATTTGGATTGCAATAACTTCAATCAATGTATGTTGACAAAATATTTATTCATTTAGGCTAGTGCCTCATCCATTGGGCAAGAGTTCTTAGAGACAAAAGATACATAGATCAGAGAATATCTGAGATTCATAGCCATAAATACATTTACCACAATCCTTACTGCTTACAAAGAATCCTTATGTAGACAAGGGTAAACTCACATCCCATCTAGAGCATTACTTAATCCAATCCTAGACCAGAACTCAAGAATGAAGATACATACATAAAACAATATGTAACAAACTAGAAAGCTCAAAGCCTACCTAACTTGACATAAAGGAGAGAGAAGAATCATATATTTGTATTAAGTATGATGAATCCTTTTTGTGCATACAATCAATCACAACAAATCATGGTTGAAAACTATGACTTAGACCTGCAACTTTTATCTCTCGTTAACAAGCACTGAAGAAAAATTATTACAACCTTGACTGAGAATAGGGCTCACCAAGAAAGAGGTTCTAAACACCTAACTCCCAATGCCTTTGAATGATCATGAAAAATCCTTTTATCTCAAGGATTGCAACAAGCCACCGATGATCATTCAAAGCAACAATTCAAAATCACCTAACTCAAACAAAAAGTGAATGCAAACAAGATAGGCTCCAAGCGCATGGCCGGTGAGATCAAAAAATCATCAAACTTTGCAACTGATCCGACCATGTACTAGCTCTAAGGATTAAAAAACATCACAAAAGCCCCATTAATTTTGGCTGCAGTAGAGAAAAGCATGACCCACTTGTCAATCTTTCCTCGACAGAGGCTCCAAGGACACAATATCATGCTAGAACAACTACCAGGATCATCTTCATAAATTCTCACCCGCAACCAAGCTAGAAATGACCAAAAATGGTCCTATATTATGGCTCTTTTGGCACACTATCTCCTAACCCTGCAGAAAAAATCCTTGAATCCTTTGAAAACTGATGGCAATGGCCACTTGATCTATCTTTAAAACATGACTGTTAATCCATTTCCTCCCGGCACATCGGATGGTTCCCAAAATATTAACACAATGGTAAGCTCATATCGCATCTCTTATATAGAATTGGATGGTTGTCGCTATACCGCGCTGCCTAAATAACATGCATCTACTCCAAGTGGTATAACGACAATTGCAAGATCTAATCGAGCCTTAAACATGCTTGGATGCCAAAAAATTGGCCCCATTGACAATTTTCCATGTCACAAATCCACCGACCAATGAAAAATGTGCATGTCAGTTCTAACTGTCAGAGGACCCACCCTTTGTTTGTCACCTGAGAAAAAGGTAAAATTGATGGGTGGCGTAAGATCTCATAGCTCTGACAAAACCCATGAGAACTTACACCAACCATAGATCTTTTGCAGATGTCAGGAGCCTCAAGGACATGCCGGCAACTAGGTCACACTGACACTTGCCAAATCATTAGCGCCTTGACCAATGAAAAGCCACCAAGTCAGGATGACTGGGCAAACAAGGACCCACCGTAAAGTATTTTCTCTATAGATGAGATCAACGGTCATCGTTACATTGTGCACTTAACCATCATGCATCTTAGCCTAGTAGTATAACAACAACCACAAGATCTCATAGTGCTTTAACTCCTTTGGAGAAACCGGCCCCACTGACAACCGCCAAGTCACAAACCTACCGACCAATCAAAGTAAAGCCATTTGTGTACATGTAGCAGTGGACCCACCTATTTGAAAGGCTGCGCTATAAAGAAGAATCAACAGCTAGCATAAGATCTCATAGAGAAGAAAGAATCTATGAGAAGATATGCCAACCGTCCGATTGAAATATGATAGAAGACTGGGCCCAGGGAAATATTAAAGCCAAAACATTAGAAAATGAGACGCCAAAGACTTAGGGAAAAATAATACCGCCAGGTGGTAGACTTAGGAAAATATTAAAGCACATGGGTTTTTAAGAATTTAAGTGGCTCGAAAAAAGTAACGTAGGAATAGAACAAGGCTGGGGCAATCTAGGGCTTTTTGGATTTTTAAGGCATACAAAGGAATTTTACCCTAGCACTTAGGGTTTTTTGTAATTTTGACCAAACTTGAACCCTAAAGAAATGAAAATTATGTAGAGGGATTCAACACAAAAAATAAGAAGACACAAAAAACTTCAAAATTTTGGGGGGGAACAGGAAAAATAGAGAAAACTACCAACACTTTCCAATATCATCATCTCTCTTTATATAACATTTTCTTCCAAAAATTCTAAAATACTTAACTGAGGGTGCATGTCCAAACCATAATTCATAGGGTGTCTTGTTTGTGTTTGCTCTGATTTGTACTCTGTTCATTGTACACACTACTATGTTCACTACTTCTCTCTAGAATATCTTTGCCAAATCATTCTCAAATAATATAGCTCTTGCTACTTCAGTCACTGATCTGTTTCTTCTTTTTGCAATACCATTTTGTTCAAGTGTTCTAGGGGCTGAAAACTATCTCTTAATACCATTCACTTCACAAAAGGTGTTAAACTCTCTAGAAGTAAATTCTCCACCTCTATCAGATCTCAAACATTTAATTTTCATTTCGGATTCATTCTCAACTTTATTCTTAATGATCTTAAACTTATCAAATGATTCAGACTTTTCTTTAAGAAATGCAATCCACATCATTCTTGTAAAATCATCAACAAGAATCATAAAATACCTTTCTCCATAGAATCCTCTAGTCCTTGTAGGACCAGTCAAATCTGTATGAACAATCTCCAACTTCTCTTCAGATGTGAACTTCTTATTGGGAAATGAACTTCTCTTTTGTTTCGCCATCACACATTCCTTGCAAATCATGTTAGTAGGCTTCATAATTTTAGGCAAATCTCTTATTGCAAGTGTAGTACTTATTTCCACAATGTTATCAAAATTTATATGACAAAATCTTTTGTGCCATAACCAACTGTCATCAATCTTAGTAATCAAACATGTCATCTCAGTAGGATTCAACTGAAATACATTACCTCTAGTTCTAGATCTAGTTCCAATCAAATTTCCATCTTTATCTTTTATCACACAAGTTTTCTTAGTAAACCAAACTTGATATCCCTTATCAACTAACTATCCAACACTCAAAATATTATGTTTCATACCATCCACAAAGTAAACATCATCCATATTAGTCTTCCCATCAAGAGTAATAGATCCTATACCTTTAATAAAACTAGGTGCATTGTTTCCAACTCTAACAACTCTTCCATCATAATTGTTAAACTTTATGAACTTTTTCATGTCTCCAATCATATGATGTGAACAACCACTATCTATAATCAAATCAGCTTTCTTTTCAACTTGAGAAATGAGGGCTTTTTCTTCCTTAACATCTGTTTCAAGATTTTCTTCTTTAATTGATACAAATCCTATGTCATCATTATTCTCAGTTTCACTTAAAGTTCTCTCTATACTAGCTTCAAGATCTTCATCAATAGCATAATAGCATTCCTTAGATCTTTTAGGCTTGAAATTGTTTCTGTACTTTTTAACTCTCTTGGGACATTTAGATGCAAAATGACCATATTCTTGACAAGTCCAACATTTAAAAAATTTCTTACCATCTGGTTCTCTCTTCACAAGTAAGGAAATACCTTCTTCAATCTTCTCGTCTTCTTCATTTCTAGATCTGTTGCTGCCAGCATAATCTCCGCTCACACTGATGCTTCTTGACAGAGTAGAGCGAACACTAAGAGCATTGAATGCTATCTCCATTCTAGGAAAATCTCCTGATAACCTCAGGTTCATTTCTACTACTTCCAATCTTCCAAGAAGAGTCTCTCTTGTAAAGTTCAAAGTACAAGGTATAACTTGTTCAATCATCTATGTTTTCTACTTAAACGCAAGAGTCAATGTCCTCAAAATTTTCCATATAACTTCATTTTTTGTCTTTGTTCCTCCATAAGATTTTATGCCTGCAAAAATTTCTGACATTCTACCAATATAGCTTCTAACAGATTCATCTTCCATCATTCTTATATCTTCAAATGCACATATCAAATTATGTAATCTAACTTTCTTTGCATGTTCATCACCTTCAAAAGTAGAGTGTAAAGCTTTCCAAATTTCATGAGATGTTTTCAAACATTTTACCTAACTATACTCATTCTCCAGAAGGGCTGTCAAAAGTGCTTCTCTTGCAAGTATGTTACACATGAATAGATCTCTCTCATCACTCTAACATGTTTCAAGATTATCCTCATCAATGATTGTCTTCTCATTCTTTTTAATCAACCAATAACCTAGTCCTAAACACAGTAGATGTGTCTTCATCTTTTCTTTCCAGCTGTCAAAATTCACTCCATCAAACTTAGGGCTTTCTTTCCTAACATTCACCATGGATATCCTTAAGCTATTAAACTTTTCTTTCAAGGACTTGCCACTCTAATACCAATTGTTAGAAAGTAAAGTCCACCAAGATAACTGAGAGGGGGGGGGGGGGGTGAATCAGTTATCTAATAATTATAACTTTTATCAACTTCAATAGATTTTAACCATGTAAGCAATATAATTACCAACCATAGAAAGATATTCATACACAATAACACAATGACACAAGATATATTGACTAGGGAACCTCTTGATCAAAGAGTAAACCCTGGTGGGAATGATGCCCACAAAAGATGCACTAATATGAATATTTCTTGTGAAAAGATGGACTCTATTAGGAGTCTTATGAAATACATTCAGTACATATGAATCCTTGTTAGGAGATTTGGAATCCCTGCTAAAAGATTCTAACTCTGTTAGGAGTTATGGAAGATAGAAGGACCCACTGCCCAAACAACTTCAATAGCAAGATCATTAAACACATAGTCCAACTAAACTCTAGATTATTCAATAGAATAATATCAAATCATTATTGATCTCAAAAATATGTTACCTCTTCTCTGACTATGCCAAACCGTACTCACTGCTACACCAGATGTTAATTTTAGATCTCTGTACCTCGCATGTCTTCCTTCATAAATTCGCTTTCACAATCATTCACTTTATCAATTCCATCTATCTATTTTTACAAGGAAAAAAATTCCTTCCTTTATACGACACTTAAGTAATTACAAATGAGTCAGCATCCAATTACAAAATAAAAGTTTCCACACGTTACAACAAAAATTACACAAAACTGTCGGCTTCCAGTTAGAATAATTCTTCACTCGTGTGACCTCAAAGTTTGTGCTATCATCCATGTCACTATCAACATGTCTTCAAGTTCTCTTTAACTACACAAAACCAGATTCCATCCCGATTAGGAGATATCATCCAATTTCCACAAACCACTACTCAAGAACACTGCCTAAATACTGCTTCCACCAAAATGCTCATAACTTTCATGAATAAATGAATTACTGTCTGCACTCTTAACCATGAACATATAACATATCAAAGAGTAAATCCTCAACACTGCATAGTTTGATCCGCAATATCCCACATGCGCTAATCAAAACACTATCTGCTCCTCTGCTAATCTCCAGTAGATCACTGTGTTGACATCAATGACAATCATAGTCATGAATACAACAACAACTACTACATAATGGCTGCCAATACTCCTATAGGATATATTTAGCATTCATTCCTAACACCAAAGTCAACACCCTCATTAATGAGCCTTAGAAAATCATTAATGACCCCTTACACCTTCATTAATGGCTCTTATAGCCTCTTAATAAAGACCCATTTCCCTTATTCCAATCTTGTTCTCATAGCACACTTCCCTAGTGTTTCTCACACGTGTGAGCAACCCTTGATCCTTTCAACCATTAATTCCAATCCTATCCCTTCTTGATCATACTGCTAACTCTACCCCTGACCCTAACTACCCATCCTAACCCAAGACCTTGGCCAAAATCCTATAAATATCCCTCCTTCCAAGATAAAAGAAGCACTCACTATTTATTTCAATTACATTGTTATCATGTTAAATTACATCTAGAATATCATAGCATATACTAACATTGTTAGATTTCTTTCATGTTTATAACTCATCCTAGATTAGTTTAAAGGATTAACCTAGTTTATTTCAAGCATTGCATATCATCTTAAAATCATATCCCATCTAAGTTTGAGATTAAATGAATCTTGTATTGCATTCATAGCCTAAAATCTATATTTTATCACTTGCACCCTTGGAACCCTAGGGGCAAAAAAGGTTCCCTATACTTGATTTTGTGCCACTTTTGGGGTCTCCATGGCTTGCATATGATCTTGATCTACCCTCATATGCATTGGGGATGAGTTGACTATGCTTGGAGAGCACACCCACATTCCTCATAAAATGAAAAAATTAATCAGGACTTGGGTGCTCTTGTTTTGGCTCAATCTAAGGTAATGTTGTGAAGTTCTTCTTTTTGTCTAATTTGTATGCTAGACTAGGCTAATTGTTTGACTATCTACACCTTTTACTAATAGATCAGATTCACAGTGCTTACATTTTGGCATGCCTAGAGGGACCCCTATCCTAATCTTCCATTCAAAAAACCAAAAACTTGATTGTTCTATAGAATTAAGGTCATATTTGCGCATGTGATTTCCACAACTACGCATTTGTCCAAAATTTTCTAAAGTAGCACATCTATTCACTAGAATTGCACATCCATGCATTTAAGCTACACATTTGTTCACCAGAGTTGCACATTTATTGCAATAGACTTGCGTATTTGTGCACTTTTCCCAACAAGACAATAAAACTTGCGCATATATTCTCTATAGCTGCACATATGTGCAAAATTGTAAAGCTACACATTTATTACTTAGAACTGCGTATATTTTCTCTGTAGTTGCACATTCATACTAGTTAGGGGAAATTTCAGTCTTTTTTATTGATCTTAACATTCAGTCGTGCAGGTTCTAATTTTGTTTTCTCTCTAGGTCATCTTTTGAAAAAATGTTGTTTGTCAAGATTATTAAAAGACCTAAAGCCTACTAACCCCTTTTTGTTGTTTATAAAATAAAGAAACTTTCATTAGACTTAAAATTAACCTTCACTCAATCTCAAATGCCTAAACTGAAACAATCGGCATATCTTTGGAAAAGGCTAAAAACTAATCAAAACTAATCCTAAAATGAACAACTTTCATCTTCACTCTTTTTATTTAGGATTAAAATGAATGTTAACTAAAGAATCTTGAATAAAAAATGATGGCCTAAGTGTTGTAAAAAAAATGCAATGGGAGTGAGTAGTGGAGGAACGAGTAGCCACTACTGCGCTAGGGTTTCTGCGGGTGTGGGAGGGATAGAGAGTGGAGAGGAAGGAGGAGAAGACATCAAAGAAGGAGATGGGGTGGAGAATCATGCTCATGTTGTTGCAGCTACTAGCTGGGGGCATCGATGGGTCCTACTTTTTCATGGAGGAGATGATGGTGGAAGAGACTATTACAAGCCTATGCATGTGGTGTGTGTTATCTACACCAAGACTGCTGGAGGGTGGGTTTTTTGGGGAAGTATGTTTTCCCATTTGTTTCTTGTAAGGGTAGTGAATCTTGAGTTCATTGCCTTGAAAAAATCTTGTGAGATGACTAAGGAAGGGGGGAGCTCAAGCATATTTTCTTTTTGCTTCTTCAGCTTGTGGCCTTGGAGCAACTTGCCCCTAGGTGTTGAGTGTAGATTTGATAATGTAGGGTTTCTTATTTTTAGAAACACAGTTATGCTCAACTAGTCAACTATTGTTCCTAGTGACAATAAGGATTTATCCAAGGTGGTTGATGCTGCTAGGAAGGCCTTGGTTTGGAATGGCTTAGGAGGGGGGTTCATTCTTTTTGTGATGGTTGAATGGCTGGTCATTACTTGGGTTGTTTATTTCTCTCCCTATTTCATTAGCTGAGGCTAGCTATTTTTGTTAACCCCTTGTTCTTGGAATATTTTTATTATAGGGATGAACCCTGATGTGGCTTATTTCCTCTATTCTATACTTCTATTAAGGTGGAGTATGCCCCTATTGAGGTGGGGACTTTTCATGTGGCTATTTGGTGGTGGGGTATCCCTATACTTTAGTTCTCTTCTCCTTAGCATTCTATTGAGGTGGATGACTCTATCGAGGTGAGGGCCCTACCTATCAAGGTGGTCTGTGGTTGCTAGGAGGAGGTAGTTGGTAGTTGAGTGTGGTATCCTCCCTCATATATCTATAAGTGGGCTTGCTGGAAATGGTTGGGGGTTATATTTTTGTAGACTGAGTGGGTTGTGCTGAGATGCCAGATTAATGCTAAAAGTATCCCTTTGGTGCTGGAAGAAATCAGACCTATTAATCTTGATGAGGAAGAGGGAATATGTGGTTTTCCCATTTCTTGGTGTTTTTTGTTATGTGTGGTTGGTTGGTGCCTGAAGGTGGATGGTGATAGTTTTCAAGGGCCCATTCTAAAGGATGGTTGTTTTTGTTTAGGGCTAAAGGATAGAGTTGGGGCTTTGTTGCTCTTTGATGTTGGTATTGTTGGTTCTGAGATCCATGTCAAAACCCTAGAACTCTATTTGGGGAGTTTTAACACTCTCATTAATATAATGACATGAGGATTTTGCCTGCTCCTTGGGTAGATGGGATTTTATTATTTATTCTTGGTCATCTACTGGTTGTTTTCTATCTTAGGTCTACTAGTTTAAAAAGTTATTTCTTTAGCAGAAGTATCATCTTAGTCAGGTTTTAGATTCCTGCCAAAATTTGCTTGCAAAGGGTTTTGGGGCCCCTTCAAAACTTTCTTTTACCCTAATAAAAAACTAAAGCATATTGAATGTCTAATGGTTTTATACAATCTTAAGTGCAATCTAGGAAACACTTCAATCTTTTGGACTTAAAATAAACCATATATCAAAACTTGAATGCATACATGGAATGGACAATCAAAGAAAACATCTACTTTGGGTTTTAAAACAAAATATCTCAAAACTTGAAAGACTTCAAAGTGTAATCTTCATATTTTATTTTTGGTCCTAAGGGGAAAAAACCCTAAAAATCAAATCTTGAGTGGCTAAGGAAAAGAACAAGGAAAACATCAAAGTAATCTCAAAACTTCTTTTTTTAGACTTAAAGTAAATGCAAAAAAAAAATCTTAAATGCCAATAAAGAATGAACAAAACAAAGTTATCTATTTCATTTGAGTACTAAAACATCAAATCTTGAGTGCACTAGGTAAAATTGAAGCAAAATTAATCAAACACTTCATCTTGGTCTCTAAAAAGAAACAAGAAAATCCAATCTTGAATGATAAAGATAAACACTTGCTTATTTGTCAAAAGTTACAAAAAAATTTCAAAAAGATTTCTTATTTCAAAGAGAATAAAATTTTCATCCTAAACACACATATTTGAAAGTCATAGCATAAAGCACACTTAAGAAAATCAATCTTGGAAATAAACTCTTCATGATGTGTTGATTAGGAGTTTTTTTTGCAAAATCCTTTAAATCTAAGTGATTCAGGTGAAATTCATACCCTTTCCCCATGCCTTTGTGGAATTTGGGTGAAAAATTAGGGTGTGGATTGGTTTCTTGACTCTAGCGAGGCCTTTCTAGAGAGAAAAGTACTTCCTCTTTGGAGAACAACCTCAAACCAGTATTTACCTAATTGGTATAGAAATAAAGCACTAAGAAAACTCTCTCTTCATCCCCTCAAGCTCGGGCAATGCGTGTTGATGGTGGCCCAAGGTAGGTGAATATCCCTACTATTTCAACATGGTCAAATAGGCTCTTAAGTGAGTCACATGCGTATAAACTGATTGGGAGGACACCACAGATCTTACTAGACACTGATAAATTAGTGGCCACCTAATCTAGCCCTGAAGGCTTTCTAATATTTGTGCAAGGAGAATAGTAATCTCCCCAAGACACTCATCATATTGTGCCATCCTTGAGAATTTGGCATTGGATAATACAAAATCATGACTAGAGCCATTGTGTGCTTGGTGATGGTCATATTCTAATTAGCTCTTGGATGTGTGCCTAATTCTATGAGAAAAGGGTTTTTAGTCACAACCAAAATTCCTTATGGTAAGATTTTTTGTGCATGTCTTCAAAGTTTCAGACTTAGTGGAAAACATCTATCAAAACATTCACAAAAAACATTGTTAGAGTCTTTGTCATCATTTCTTATATCCCACAAAGTTTCCTTGTCCTTTGCTGGGATTGTCTTCAAAACACTTGGTCATTTTGAGTCCTTTTCCATTGGAGAAAAACTCAAACTAAAAGCCTAAAGCCTAAATTAGACTTATCCAAAACACCTTTTTGAAACCAAGTCCTCTCAAAATCAGTTGCCCAGAAGAATTGCCCAAAACCAATCCGAGCACTATCCTTTTAAAGACATGTCTGACTGAATCAAACACAAGAAAGCCAAGTTTCCAAACTCTCATGTCCATCAAGAGAAGAAAGTTGCAGAAATAGACCTCAAAGACCATCAAACTTCCCTAAAATAAATCCGAGCAAAAATCAAATATCAGGAGAAGCTAGATAACGTGGAATACAATGCAAGAGTCAAATAGTTTGCAACCCACTTCCAGGTCAATCTCCACTTTGTTAGCTAAGAAAGTGAAGACTAGTTGGTCTATTGAAACCACTATATTTCTTTTATAATCTCACAAGATTGTCTCAACATCCTTGCATCCTTACATCATAGATCATCCTCATAGTTGCATCCTTTCATATTAGGTGATTATCCTTAGAATAGCCTCATTTAGTCATCCTCCACCATCCTTAATCCAACATTCAAAATCCAAATCCAAGTCCATAATCCTTGAATCAAATCCACCAATCCAACCATCCTCTTAAAATCACATCCTTTGAGTTGCTCAATCCTCATCCTAAATCAGAATCATCCAAAAGCTCCACACTTTGACTAAGCATTATCTATGGTAGCTCGTACTTGTCCTTTTAGGCCTCATCATCTTAAGAAGAGATTGGCATACATTGACAAAGATCCCATCTTCTAAAGATAAAAATTCTATCTTAGGTTGACAATCGTGTCCACTTTGATCCTACATAACGAAGCATCAACTCATTTTGACACCTAGTCATCCTCCACCATCCTCTAAATCCAAATCAACATCCAAATATCCTTAGTTCATCCAAAATCCTCCTAATCCTTGCATTTATCCTTAGGTCTTTATAGACTCAACATATCCACCATCCTTAAGTTTCCTTAGAAGCATCTTACATTCATCTATCACTGTATCTTCATCCTTAGATCTGTATTTCATGCCTATAGAGACACAAGGTAGGAAGAGAAAGAATATGGATCACAACTTAGGCGCTAGTTCATTTGACCCCAATGATCCTAACAGTGCAATGGTAACCTACAATCCACAACCACCACAAGTCAAGAACATGTGGGAAGATCTGACTAAGACACCAACTTCATTTACCATGGAAGAATTCATGAGCCACCTAGGGCATGCACAAATGGTGAGTGTGATCATAAACCAGAATTGTCGTGCTATATTGGCAAACTATGTGCAAGAGGGTACTTCCATTCCACCACATCTCCAACCTTTCAATTCCATAAAACCCTTCCATATCCCTACTAAGGCCTATTCCCCTATCATCCAACAAATACATGACCCTAGCAAACAAATATCCCAAGTAAATTCACCTATCCCCCATCTCTTACAATCCAATGTCACAAAACCCATGGTGCAAACAATGATACAATTCACTCCTTTTTCAGTCATGGGTACACCACCCCCACCTACAACATCTCAAGCCACCACTCAGGCATAGAGCTTTGCACAAATACAACCTCCACCTCCTATGAAAATGGATACACAAGCAATACCACCACCTTTCATAAGCCAAGCCTCGTGATCAATACCATCCTTCTAGGGGGCAACACAAGTTCCTCCTCCCACTTCTTGGTGAGATTTAACCCAAGCATTTGTTCCACCAATCACTCAACAAAATTCTATATACATTCCTCCACCTCCTTTCATTCCCAACACACAAGCCCAAAAAGCTTCTTTCACAACAGGGATTCCATTCATGGGATCCCAAAACCCTCCATCTACATCACAAAATCCCCCTAGTACATCTGCATTCCCAAATGCATCCACATCACAACCTGCAACATGAATAGGTTCTCATTGGGGCCTCACCCAAGTACAAATGCATGTATTGGGAATACAAACCCAATCACACATATCCATTCCTATAAACCCACAAGAAACCATCCCTTCTATAGCACAATTACCACCACCTCCAATTACATCTTTTCCTACATATACTAACTATCTATCCATGCGAGTCACTACTTCTCAAGTTGTGCTGCCACCCCAACAAATTTTTTTATCTCATCTTTCCAGCCATCTCACACAACCACTAGCTTCTAAGAAACCATTCAGACAATAAATAATGTAGGAATGCATCCCACGTATATTGGCCAAGTGCAAGGTCAATCCTATCAATAAGCTACACCATTTCACCAACCTTCTCTACAACAATAGTACTTCCCACCAAAGCAACATCAACATCTCCTCATCCCCCAGCAACAACAAGAAACACCATATTTTGCACAACAATACACCCCCACACCTCAACAACAATATCTTCCTCAACAACCATCAGCTAAAAATCCCTTCCAATCTACCTATATAGTTGGGAAATCTCCCTATCCAATCCTAGAGTATCCTCTGTAGAATCATCCTTATTCACCAACACCATCAGATCCCTTCCCAATGGGAGTACCCACTCCAATACCTATCAATGTAGAATGGGAAGAAATGAAGAACACTCTTAAAGAGCTTTGAGCTAGAATAGAGAGCAAGGCTTTCAAATTTGAAGAGGTATGTCCCTATCCCTTTGACAGATCTATCATAATAGTCCCCTTTCCTAAACATTTCAAGACACCCAAATTTGATAAATACCGAGGGAAAGGAGATCTAGTCAGTCATATCATATAATTTTACATGGTGTGCCAAGAGGTGGCTTATGGTGACAACTTCCTCATGCACCTCTTCCCAAAAATCTTGGGAAGGACTGCTATCAAGTGGTTCTACAAGATACCTTACAAGACAATCACAATATTTGCAAAAAATTCTAGGAAATTCATCACCCAATACACCCATAATGTTGAAAATGAGCTATCCTTGTTAGACCTTTTTGATTCAAAACAAAAGGGGGGTGAAAGCCTAGCTGATCACTTGCAAAGATGACAGAACCTCACCATAAGGTTATCATATCAAATTCTTGATAAACATCTTACTAAAATCTCATCGATAACCTACATCCCAAGCTATCTCATTTCATGACGATGAACTACATCCAAATGTATCAAGACATCAAAGGAAAGGGGATACACATCAAAAGAGGCCTCTTGGATGAAGGTACCATCTGACATTACAAAGACAACTCACATGAAAAACCCAATAATGACAAGCCTCATTACTGGAATAATAACAAAAATGTCATCACTGATGGAGCCACAAATACTAAACATGTCCAAATTTTTGTAGTTGGTCCTACACCTACTCCTACATATCAACAATAACCACCAATCAATCAAAAACCTTTGGAACTCTATCAAAATCAAGCCATTCAGGCCAATTCCATATCCGTTACCCTAGCATAGAACAAGCCTCAAGTCTAGAACAATCAAATACATACCTTCACTCCCCTCGGTGAACCAGTGGACATGATCTTCCACCAAATGGCTAAAGATAATCTGATTACCTACCCTCCAACTTAGCCATTCGATGACACAACTCCCAAGCTGACATGGTACAAAGAAAAAAAATACTATGACTATCACTATGTTAAAGGACATGCTACCATCGAGTGTATGAAACTGAAGCACTATATCCAAGATCTCATTGACAAAAAGGATATCAAAGTGGACGGACTAGCCCAACCATCACCTATTGATAATCTATAAATATATCAAAATGTGTTCCCTCAACACAACTATGGGAAGAACCAAGTCAATACAAATCCTCCACCTTAAAACCTAGGCAAAGGAAAACAAGGAGACCATGCTGACAAAAAAGACTATACAACTTCCCACATCAACTATGCCAAGTTTGTTGGATGCATATCCCAAGTTGAATCCACTGTGAATGTCATCCATGTTAAAGGAGAAGATAGTTAGTGTGTAGTCACCACACGCAGAGGCCAAATATCTATTATTGATGCTAATCCAATGCCTTCTCATAATGCACAATATAACCTTTTGGAACACCTTGGGAACATGCTTGCCCAAATTTCTATCCTTGATCTTGTTCACACTTCACCCATCCATCAAGAGATCATCAACAAATCTCTCCAAGAAGGACATGTCCCCATATACATAAATACCATCTAGTTTGAGAACCTCATGGGACACCTATTTGCATCTTGTGCTCTTTCCTTCAAGCCTTTTGACATACCATCCATCGAGCCTGACCACATTCTCCCCCTCTGCATCACCGTCATGGTCAGAGACTTTTCAATCAAAAGGGTCATGATAGATAATGGCTCAACCAAAAATTTGTGCACTTTAAAATTCATCCAGCAAGTGGGATTTATAGAGGCCAACATATCACATTATTTCATCACTATCAAGGCCTATGATAACTTGGAGCATACCTCAGATGGTACCATTCTACTACCAATCAAGTTGGGCCCAAAAATTCAAGATACCATCTATCACATTGTTGATCTGGACCTTCTATACAACATCCTCCTTAGCTGACCATGGATTCATTCCATCAAAGCCATTCTATCCACCTATCATAAGTGCCTAAAATTTCCACACCAAGACATTAAAATCACCATCCATGTCAATCCCCAACCCTCCACATACTTAATGGAACCCAAACCACCAAAACTCCCTCAAGAAAATCCTAAAGTCAAACAACTGGGGTCATCAATATTCATCTCCCATGGGATCCTAAAAAGTCAAGAGATGGACCCTGATATCAATAGGTGGTTATACAAGGATTCTCCACCTCCTGACACTGGGCTCCTTGGTTACTTCAAAGACAAGTATCCTACATCACAAAAATACACCACAAAGAAATGGAACTATCAAGGTGGTGTTCTAGGACCAGAAGAAGATGGCAACAAAGATCCAATAGCAGCCTCACAAAATCATAAACATCAAGGCCTTGGATTTAATACCCCTCACCTACATGTACAAGGTGCCAATACCACAACTAGGGGCAATAATTATCCCAACACTACCCTCTTGAATATACATGATGAACTTGTAGAAATTGAAGACATTCCTGAAGAGGAAGAAAATAAATCCTACGATGACATCTTTGATGATTAAACCTTCCTAGGAAATTATGTTCTTCACCAACTCACCATCAACCTCATCAACCTTCCCCTCATCCATCCTGAACTCATAAAATGGGATCAAACAAGTGTAACACACATTGATGAGTTCCAAAGCACAAAAGCACTCTGAAGATTTATGGGAGGATTAGACCAACAGTAACATGAAGGACAAGAATCAACTTATGTCTAAAAGCTCAACCCTAAGGGATAATTTGGGGAAGAGGAATTCTTTAGCTGCAAAAGTAAAAATAAAAAAGAAAAGAATGAATCCTTTTGTAAAAATCCCTTTGGGGCACATTCTGACTCTAAAAAAGAAAAAAATAAAGGGCGTATCTTTTGGTGAAAACCTTTCTAAGGTTCTTGAAGATGAAGACTTGCCTCTTCATCCCATCTAAGACTACAGACCAGAGAAATCATCCATCATCATTGAAGACACCAAACCAAACAACTTGGGAACTAAGGAATACCCAAGGATTACATACAGTGCAACATCCCTGATCGAAGGTGAAGAGGCAGCTTTCACAATGCTCCTCCACAAAGCCACTATCAATTTTGCATGGTCATATGCACACATGCCTAGGCTTGACCTAAATCTTGTTGTTCATTATCTTTCCATGGATCCAAATGCAAAGCCAGTCATACAAAAAATTTGCAAGATTCATCCAAAGGTAGCCCTATTGGTAAAAGAGGAACTTGAGGAGCTATTACAAGAAAAGATTATCCAAGCCATTGACTATTCAGAATGGATCTAAAACATGGTACCAATCACTAATCCATCAGGAGAAATCAAGATCTGTACAAGATTTAGAGAGTTAAAAAAATCATGTTCGAAGGATTATTTTCCCTTGCCAAACATTGATATGATTGTTGACCTTATAGCAGGCCACAAGATGTTGTCACTCATGGATAGCTTCTCAAGATATAATCAGATCCATATAGCAGAAGAAGACCAATTCAAAACAACATTCACAACACCATGGGGTACCTTCTGCTACAATATGATTCCATTTGGATTAAAGAATGTAGGGGCTACATATCAGAGGGAAATGACAACAATCTTTCATAACATGATCCATAAGATCCTTGAAGAATATGTGGATGATATCCTTTCAAAATCAAAGACACGGTTGGAACACCTCGACATCCTTGAGCATGTGTTTGATAGTCTACATCACTATGGCTTGAAGCTAAACCCAAAGAAGTGTGTCTTCAGTGTCACCTCAGGGAAGCTCCTATGATTCATTGTATCAAGACGAGGCATAGAGATTGATCCCAAAAAGGTCAAAGCCATAATATAAATTCCTCCTCTCCAAATAGTCAAGCAGCTCAGAAGTATACATGGTAAAATTCAATACGTTCAAAGATTCATATCATAACTGGAAGACAAGTGTCAACCCTTTATGCATCTATTCCGCAAGGACACTAGCTTCAAATGGGATCCAATCTTCCAAAAGGACCTTTTAAAGGCTCAAAGAATATTTGGCTAACTCTCTCATTCTTGTACCACCAGTACCAGGATGTCCTCTCATCTTATATATCTCAGCAAACAATACAATACTAGGGGCACTCTTAGAAAAACTTGATGACAATGGGAAAGAAAGAGCCATCTATTATATCCATCCAACTCTTATTGGCTATGAGCTTAACTATTCACCAATGAAAAAGGCATGCCTTGCAGTGGTCTTTTCCAATCAAAATCTCATACATTACATGCTAAGCCAAACCATCAAGTTCATCTCCAAGGTGGACCCACTCAAATATCTACTATCAAGGACAACACTGACAGGTATGGAAAAATGGGTCATGATGCTAAGCGAGTTCGATATCCAATACATAGACCAGAAAGAAATACAAGGGAAAGTCATTTCCAATCAATTAGTAGAAGTGCCCCTGGTAGATGCATATCCTTTGATAATGAAATTTCCTGATGAGTATCTTTTCTTGATTGACAAAAAACCAATATGGAAGCTCTACTTTGATGGCTCCTATACATCACATATATTAGGGGCATGAATCCTCTTTGTCACCCCTCAAGGTGACTACATTCCCAAATCATTCAAAATAGGATTCCCTTGCACCAAAAACATTGTAGAATATGAGGCATTCATCTCAGGCCTCAAAATAGCTATCCAATAGAACATCATAAAACTACAAGTGTTTGGATATTCACAGCTAATAATCAAGCAAGTCCTAGATGAATTATAGACTAAAGACGACAAGATTCTATCCTACAAGGAATTGGTGGATAGATTGAAAGATCACTTCCTAAGCCTACAGTTCACACAGATACCCAGGCTCCAAAACAAAGCTGACATAATGGAAACCATTGTTTCCTTACTGGAGATCCCTCGAGATTCAACACAATATGAATTCTTAGTGGAGTAGCTACATACACTTTCTTATGAGAATTTTGATTTTGAAATGTTTTGCATCTTGGTTGGTCCTCAGTCCCCATGGTACCATGACATTCATGCTTATCTTAAAAATGGTATCATATCTCCCCACCTCACAAACACCCAACGCCAAAACCTAATTTGAAGAGCTTACCACTACACTGTTTTAGCAAACACCCTATATCGTCGAGGATACCATAACATCCTCTCTAGGTGTTTAGATTCAAATGAGGTTGTCCTGGCTTTACAAGAGGGTCACGCTAGAATTTGTGGTGCCCACACAAGTGGCATGGTCCTAGAAAATAAACTACTCAAAGTCAGGTATTATTGGCCAAAAATGAAGCACAATGCCTATGAATTTGTGTAGAAATGCATACCATGTCAGCAACATGCCAATTTGATTCATGCTCTAACTCAAGACTTGCAACCCATTGGGCCACCATGGACCTTTTGATGTTGGGGTTTCGACCTTGTTGGTTTAATCACTCCCCTTTTTGTAGATGGACACAAATATATCATAACAACCACTAGATATTTTTTGAAGTAAGTCCACTCATCCTAACTATAGGAATTCAAATATCCAAGTTCATCCTCTACCATATCATTTTATACTTTGGAATCCCTTCCACCATCTTCACAAATCATGGTACAACCTTTGAAAACCAGCATGTGGATGATCTATGTGCTAGACTCCACATCCACCATCATTTCTCTAGCCCATACTTCCCTTAAGGAAATGGCCAAGCTGAGGAAACCAATAAAACTATCCTCAAAATCCTCAAAAAGGTTATCAATGATTCTGGTTGTGACTGGCACCTCCAAATCAATCCCACCCTCTAGGCATACCACACTTCATTCTACTCTCATGGGCACCACCCCATACTCCCCTATATATGGCACATCAAAGGCATCTTACGAATCAAGGTTGAACTACCTTCATTGCGTGTATCCATGAAGAACTATACCAGTGATGAGGACTATCACGTAGCATGCCTCACACAAATGGACCTATTAGATGAAAAGAGGTAGTAAGCATATGATCACCTTGTTGCATACCAAAATTAGCTTAAAAGGAGCTCTAACAAAAAGGTTCATCTGAGAAAGTTTCAAGCAGGTGACATGGTCCTAAAGGAAAATCAGAAAGTGCAAGCACATCAAGAAAATAAAGGCAAGTTTAAACTTACCTAGTTGGGGCCTTATGTTGTCACAACATGCTTTGGCTTAGGAGCCTATCAGTTATCAACATCAAAAAGTGAGCCCTTCAATGATCCTATCAACATCATACATTTGAAGCAGTTCTATGCTTGAACCATCCTTATAATCCAAAAAATCCATAAAAATTGAAAAAAATCCAAAAAATACAAAAATAAATAAAAAAATAAAAAAGTAAAGAGAAATAATCGCCTAACGGTGAAAACTTGGCAATTCAAGCACCTTGGAAAAGTATGTTGGTGAAACCATAGAAACATGCACCATACATAGTGGATCAGTGTTAGGAATGGGAATTGAACTGAATATTAATGCAAGTAAGATAAGAAACCATAACACATAACACACAATATGATTATGGGGAAACCCAATTAGGTAAAAACCCCGGTGGGAATTGACACCCACTAAGAATTGCACTAGTGTTTTGTGATCCTTATTAAAAGATCTTGCAACCCTGTTAGGAGTTGTTCTTTAAAATGCTTTTAGTACAAAGACCTGGTCAAAGGTTGGACCCTGTTAGGAGTCCTTTACAATAACCTTGTTAGGGGTGGGGACACACTATCCTAGAGCTCACTACTCAAGTGGTGATGGCTAAAACCTTCTGGATCTCAGAGACACACTATATCTACAAGGCAAATTGGTGCTATGACACTGCTTGTCTAATCAGTTCCTTTGGTGCACTTATGCTTTAACCTCTTTTAAAGCTCTATGACATTCTATCTTCTCTTCATATACTTCTTCTCTACTCTTCTTCCCTCTATCTCATGTCTCACACTTAATTATAAGGGCGCATGTCTTATTTATATGCGCATACAAAACTTCTTCATCAAGTCAGCCTATAACTAATTACATACAATGCCTCCAATTAAATTGGCTCAAGCATGTTTACATATAATAATATTAACATTTCTATGACCTAAATATAATAGGCGCATAGCCTTTACAAAACAATATTACAAGCGCTAATCAAAATACAAACAGTCGGCCCTGTACTCTATTTTGTTTTGCCGCTCACTGACTGTGACTCTTCAACTGGCTATATCTTCATCATACTAACTCATCTGATCAGGCTCTCTTAGAATTAGCATGAATACATACCAACAAGCTTATCTTCAAGGGCACATGTGCTAACTTTGTCATACGCATGTGCATTGATGCTCTATTCACCTGGTGCTCTCCTAACTATCCAGACTTTCATACTTAACCAAATTCTGATGTTCTAACTACTTGCGCTGACTCCATAGTATCATATGACTTTGTTTCCATAATGAAAACACTAAATCATAGTCATATACATCAGTATAGTCAACTTTCCAACAATCTCCCCCTTTATCATTAATGGCAACAAAGAAATATGACCAAGTTACTAACTGTATCCTTATCCAAAATCTTATTGATATATTGTCTAACTTATATCTCCATTTCTCCTATATACAATACTCCTTTACATCATATACAAGACTCCATATTCTATATTCTATACTCCCCCTTTGACATTAATGACAAAGGTGCTAAAAAATATGTATTCACGAGTACTTACTGTGTGTGTGAAAATTGTACCTAATCTGTAGACACAACACTTCAGTAAAACATTAGAGGTTAGCTATAATCAAAATCATGCAAAATTGAAATCTAATCTAACCAAGTGATTTACTACCTTCTAATAGGTGCGAGATTGATGTTCTCAGATTGTAATCGAGATCAGTGACCTAGATGACACCTAAATGAAGGATTTGAATGCAATTGATCTAGATATGAATTGAATGCAATTAATCTATTTTTTAAGATTTTATGATGCAATCAGAATGATAAACTGATATGAATCTATGCTAATATGAAAATTGATCTATGATATGCTAAATGATATAACAAATGAAAACTAATATGATATGAATGCAAATGAAATTGATCTCACAATAGCCTTGATTCGCAATAAGCTTTGATTCTTCGTCCTTCAATTCGACAACATGAGGATGCAAAAATATGAGATTTTGTGGATTTGAGAGATGAATTATGAAGAGCTGAGCTTTTGTTTTTATAGAAATCTAAGGCTTTGGAGGTGCATGGAAAAAGCCATAAATCACTCAAATAAACTCAACTTGATTTATGAGTTATTTTTAAATAAAGATAATTTAATTCACAAAAACATGCAAATCAGAGTTTAACTCAAATTAGAAGTTTAGATCAACTTTAAAACTAAAAAATGATGTTGAGTTCCAAAAATTCAATAACTTGCATTGATTTTCTGATTTGGAGTTTAACTGCTCTTTGATTGTGCACATGGATAATTATGAATTAATAAATAAATAAAGTGATGTATTCTCAACTTAACTAATTTTGGAAATAAAACAATTGATTTATGGGTTAATCAATCATTTAATCAAACTTTTATTCAAAAAATAATATCATTAAATATGACAACTTGCTTTAATTAATTAAATAAGAATTTAATCAATTAATTATAGGAATTTTGATTTATTGTCAAATTTAAATAATAATAGTTAGGAATAAATATAATTAAATTCAATTAAATATTTAAGTGGCAGAATTAAATCTAATTAATTAAATATTTAGAATATTCAATTAATCAAACTTTAGGATAAATAAGATTTATCGCCAAATAATCATTAAATTAAAGATAATTATGATAATTAGGAATATTTCTAGGAATATTCCCCAATGCAGAATTTAAGATAATCAATTAAGATTCGATGATGTGCAAATGTGCCTTTGGTCAGGACTTTGATGGCGAAGCACAGTGGTTCAAAGATAGTTTGTGTTTGATAGAGATATGAAACTGATTCGAAATTGATAATTGATATGAGACAGAAGCTGATTGAAAGATTTGATATGAAGATAATAGGTCTTGAATGACCAAAGATAATGTTCACTGTAGCAGCGATGAACCGAGGATTGCGAAAAAAAGTGTCAAAATGCCTGATTCTGAACCTTATGATTGCAAAGAAGTGAGTGACCGGTTCTAGACTCGATTGTCCTAGCATAACTAGTAGGTATCACATCCGAACCCTTCAGTTACTGAAGAACCAAGGAAATAACACTGATGAACCAATGGTTGCAAAAAGCCGATACAAATTACAAGATTAGGAGGATACCAGATTGATATGGATCGACGAATTTGATATGCCCCAAGTGATGAAAGATTTGCCTCGAGCGATGAGGACTTTTGATGAATCAGCAACTAGACGTGGTTGTTGTCTTGATCACTGATGAAAGATAATAGATTCCAAATAAAATTAGATTTACAGACTTGAATGATGTGCAATACCATGCCCCCTTCGGGATTGAAATTGAAATCTGACAAGAAAAGTCAGCATTGATAGTTTAGAAGCATGTTAATTGATTTGAGAAGTGGTTAAACACATCCAGAAATGTATTCTACATTGTTTAGAGGTCCAAATGATCAAGTTTGACTAGGTGAAACTATGAGTTGACCATAGTTGACCAAGTTGAAATTTTGATAGTTTGATGTAAGATAATCAATTAAGTTGAAAAATAGATTTCTACTATGATTGAAGGTTGATTATGCAAGTAGTTAATAATATAAACAATCTCAGATTTTGATTTTGATCCCAAAAAAGGATTCTACTTGCTGTTTCATTGGAGGAACCTTCATGTGAGATTCAGCTCTTGTTAGATTTGAAGATGCGAGTGGAGAATTGTTTAAGCATTGAAGTTTGTTTAGCCATTGTGAGATCATGCAACATGCAAAATGCAAAGATACATGCAAAATAAAATGCAACCTAAGACCTAGGACCTAGTCACTAATCATGTGTCGATTTGTTATCATCATTGAACTTTTAGGTAACCGGATAAATCAATACAATTCCCACTAGCTATGAAACCATAGACATATGAATATGAATTTGTATGCACAAAAATCAATACAACACCCACTGGTCAACAACCATGGATATATGAATATTGATTTTATTTTCAGAATGTCAAATTAGATATAAGCACCAAGGCATAAACGCTAGGATGACCTGAATATCATGTCCATTTTGATATAGCAATTTTTATAAGCATCAAAACATAAACGTCATGATGACCTGAATATGCCTTGCATGACAAACACATCAAACAACCAAGAGATTATTCTAAATCCGATGTGAATTACCCATAGTGACCCTTTATCATTCACATCCTTAGGTAAGATTATGTTTCACAGTAGGAGAAAGAACTCACTCAAAAAGATAATAGTTAGATCAAACTTCCTTGAATTTTATAGGTATCAATGGTTGAGGTACGCATGGCCATCCAATTCGAGATAGAGGCTCTTACAGTCGGACACCATTTCAATCTAGAATTTCCAAAGTTGTTAGATTTTCACATACAAGAAGAAAACAAAGAAAATATTATGCCCCCAGTCATCACTCTCTAAATCCTATAAAGGACATCATCGAAGAGCTCGAAGGGACACAATATGCAAAAATCTCAATGCGAATCAGTAAGCATACGAGGAGATAAAAGCATGAAAATCACAGATTGTTTTCAGTTTGATGTTTGATTGTTGTTGCAGATGCAAAATCCTTTATGGAGATGAGACAGACTTGACTGACTCAAATGAAGCTTCAAAGGACTCTGACTAGATATGATACATCTAAGATACATTGGAGGCCATAGGATATAACATTGATTGCCCCCAAGTGTTAAGCATTGATAGGATATAGATGCTTGAGCTGAGTGGTGTACAGACCGACTTATTGAAAACTAGAAATGCAGAAACAAACTGGGAGATATATACAAACTAAAGCAAGACTGAAAGCTAGGAAAGACCAAGATTGCACTGATAGATGGAGCATTTTGAAACAAGTGGCACCTGTTTGCCGGGTTTTCACCATCTTGGCAAAGATTCTATTTTTGCTACCAAGGCGCCTATTTCAAGGTTTTCACCAAGGCACTTTTTTTTTTTTCTTTTCTTTTTAATTTTTCACTTTTCAATTTTTTTGAATTTTTTTGTACTTTTGATATTTTTTGATTTTTTTGTGAATCATCAAGGCACCTATTGCTAGGTTTTCACCAAGATGTTCATTTTTTCAGGACTTTTTCCGATTTTTAAGATTTTTTCAAGACATTTTACCATAGACTGAATGCCTTAGGCGTAGAATTTCTTCAAATGGAGAATGTTGATTAGTTCTCGAAGCTATTCTCCTTCAGTCGTTGAGAGTTGATAGGCACCAGAGCCAAAAGTAGTAGTGATTACAAAGGGACCCAGCCAGTTGGGTTCAAACTTCCCCTTGCGTTCTCGATGGGATTGATTTTTAGGATTTTCTCTCAAGACTAGATCACCAACTTGAAATTCTCTGTGTCTGACTTTCTTGTTGTAGCCTCTAGACATTCTCTTCTAATACACTCTGAGATGATCATATGCTACTTATCTGTGCTCATCTAGTAGTTCAAGTTCTTGCAACCTAGACACTCTGTAGTCATCATCAGTTACTAGACCATGCATTCTGATTCTTAGTGATGGGATTTTAACCTCAATAGGCAGTACCGCTTCAGACCCATAAACTAAAGTGAAAGGTGTAGCCCCAGTAGGTGTTCTGATACTTGTTTTGTAGGCCTAGAGAGCTGGATTGATCATGAGATGCTAGTCTCTTCCTATTTTATTAACTATTCTGTGCAAGATCTTCAATAGATTTTTGTTGGAAGCCTCTGCTTGGCCATTCCCTTGTGGATAGTAGATAGAAGACCAATGTTGGGTGATCTTGAATTTGGCACATAGATCATCTAGGTCTTTATTCCTGAATTTCCCACCATTATCTATGATTATGGAATGAGGGATCCCATATCTGCATATGATATAGTTCAAGATGAACATCAATATCTGATTTCCCATTGCTTGTGTCAAAGGGACCGCTTCTACCCATTTTGTAAAATAATCTGTGGCTGTGATTATATGGGTATGTCCATTAGAAGAATGAGGATGAATCATCCCGATAAGATCAAATGCCCATTGATGGAAAGGCCATTGTGTTGTAAAGGGGATTAGATCCCTCCCTGGAGCATGAATTAGGTTGCTATGTACTTGACACTTTTGACAATTTTTAGCAAATTTGATGGCCTCTTTCTCCATTTCAGGCCAGTAGTACCTAGCCCTAATAAGTTTTTGAGCTAGTGTTAAACCATTTGAGTGTGACCCAAAAATACCATCATGGACTTCCTCTAATGCACATTGAGACTCTTCCCGTTCTAAACATCTAAGTAGCGTACCATCTAGACCTTGTTTGTATAGATCATGACCAATGATGACATATCGGGAGGCATTACGGATAAGGTATCTCTTTTCATGGCGGTTGAAGGTATCGGGAATGATTTGGTCTTGGAGATAGGAAAAGAGGTCTTTGTATCTAGATGAATCATGACCAAAAATAGTGCAGATCATGCGGGTTGTAGGGGAGTCTTATGCAGGATAAGATAGTGCTTCCACCAGGAACTCATAGCATAGCTCATGTTCAGGCTGTTGTAATAAAGTAGATAGTGTTGCCATTGCATCGGCAGCCTTGTTCTCTGTTCTAGGAATTTGCTCAAATGTGATAGATATGAAATATTTCTTAAGATCATCTACCATTCTCTTGTAAGGAATGAGCTTTCCATCTTTAGTTTGGTACACATCATTGACTTGATGAATAAAAATTTGAGAGTCTCCATGAATGTGTAGCTCTGTTACTCTCCATTCAATTGCTATTTTCATACCGTTCAAAAGGGTTTTATATTCTGCAATATTGTTTGTGCAAGGGAACTTTAGTCTGAATGCTTTTGGGATGGAGTATCCTTGAGGAGTTATGAACAATATGCCTGCTCCAGATCCATTCTGTGGATAGGAGCCATCAAAGAACAATTGCCATTCTCTAGAAGATAGGTGCATAATAGAGGAGTCTGGAAATTCCATTTGCATTGGTGTGTCATCAAACATGGGTGCATCTGCTAGTTGATCAGCAATAACTTGACCTTTTATAGCTTTTCTTTCAACATATTCAATGTCAAATTCACTTAGAAGCATGACGCATTTAGCCAGTCTACCTGTGAGGGCAGCCTTGCTTAGTAGGTATTTTAGTGGATCAATTTTTGCTACTAGATGCATGGTATGAGCTAACATATAGTGTCTCAGTTTTTGTGATGCAAAGATCACAGCGAGACAAGATTTCTCAATCATAGAATAGTTCTTTTCATACGCCACCAATGTTCTGCTTATATAATAAATGGTTCTTTCCTTTTTCTCTTCATCATGTTGCGCTAGCAATGCCCCCAGTGATGTGGCTGTTGTAGAGACATATAAGATCAATGGCTTCCCATGAATAGGAGGCATCAAGATAGGCGGATTTGATAGATACTTCTTGATATGGTTAAATTTGTTCTCACATTCTTCATTCCATGCAAAGGTCACACCTTTATGTAATGTTTTTGTAAAAGGCTGTGATATGTCCGCTAGCTCTGATATGAATCTTCTAATAGATTGAACTCTTCCTTGCAATGTCCTCATTTGACTGATATTCATGGGAGGTTGCATCTCTATTATAGCCTTCACTTTAGCCGGATCAACTTCAATGCCCTTCTTTGAAACTATGTATCCTAAGAGCTTTCCAGAAGTAACACCAAAAGCACACTTCTTAGGATTTAGTCAGAGACTAAACTTTTCCATTCTGTCTAGGATCATGCTCAAGTCCTTTAGATGTTTAGTTCTAATCATAGATTTTGCTAAAGTATCATCAACATAATCTTCCATAGTTTGATGCATCATGTCGTGGAAAATAGATGTCATTGCTCTTTGATATGTAGCACCAGCATTTTTAAGCCCAAATGGCATGACATTCCAATAGAAGGTGCCCCATGCACATGTGAAAGCAGTTTTCTCTTGATCCTCTAGAGAAATTTTTATTTGGTTATATCTAGAGAAACCATCCATTAAGGAATACATCTCGAAACCCGTAGTCATGTCCACTATCATATCAATGCTAGGTAGTGGAAAATCATCCTTAGGGCATGCTCTATTCACATCTCTAAAGTCTGTGCACACTCTGATTGACCCATCTAGTTTAAAAATAGGTACAATATTAGAGATCCCCTCTGCATAGTCAATAACTCGGATGAATCCAGTGTTTAGGAGCTTCTCTAATTCAGCTTTTACCAAGAGTGCAACGTGAGGATGCATCTTTCTCAAATTTTTCTTGACATATTTGACATTTGGAGCAATAGATAAATGATGCATATGAGATTAGGATCCAATCCTGGCATATCTGAATATTTCCATGCAAATTTGATCTTCTTCTCTGTTAGGAATGTTGTAAATTATTTCTTTTCTTCTTCAAATAATGATTGTGCTACATGTACCAATTGTGGTTCCTCTGTTGTACCCAAATTGATGGATTGAGTGGGCTCAATTAGAACTGGAGATTTGTCCTATAAATGACTTGGAAGGACATCAAATATCTCATCCTTAGGTGCCTAAGAGAGGTTTTCACCTTTGGATACGTCTTTTATTTTTACTTTTGTAGGTTCTGAGACTGCCACAAAGTGGTTTTCACCCTCATAACTCTTTTTCCTTTTCTTTTTATTCTTGTTTTTCTGACTAAGATATTTGATGTCCGACTCGGTCATGCTGACGCTTGGTTTACTGATGGAAGTACTCATAGGCTCAACTACATTTAAGTAGCAAGAAAGGGCATAGTCATTCGAGAAGGTATAAATACCATGGCTTGGATTTGTGGAGGTTTGATCAATAAGTTCTAGATATTTGATAGTCAAAGTAGGGAAAGATTGGGAGATAGTGTTTATGGATATGGATCTGTCATCATTGGTCCTAACCCGATGCTCGAGTTCAAAGGTGATATTACAACTTAAGACATTCAGTTCGTGGATAGGCTCAATGTCATCGTGGGAGTTCAATTCAGCTATAGGTGGATCAGACTCGATCGATTCATCATTTCATTCTAGACTCACATTGGGATTAGGTACATATTGGTGAATAATATCAACATGTTTCTTTGTAATAAGCTCATCTTCATCTGGTTCTGGAATGGCTCCCCATTCGTAGTCATTTGATTCAGCTTCTGATTCAGGATCTCTGGGAAATCTTAAAACATGGGTAAAGTCAGGGTGAATACCCCAAGATGTTAGAAATAGGAAATACTGAGAGGGGGGGGTGAATCAATATTTCACAAACTTTTTCTTTTGCCCACTTATGGATATAACAGATTACTTTAGTGCATACAAAGATTATCAAGTTGATTAACAAACATAGCAGTAAATAGAAAGAACTCATAACACATCATATGTTCTCGAGGAAACCCTGGCCAAGGGAAAACCCCGGTGGGGATGGTACCCACAAAGATCACTAATCAAAAGTATCTTGTTAGGGATATTGGAACCTGTTAGGAGTCAATTTACAATATATAGTAGATCTGTCCTGGTTAAAGGACTTTAGGCCTTGTTAGAAGCCTTAACCCTGTTAGGAGTTTAGATTACAAAACCTGATCACCAGCTGAGCTCACTGCCCAAACAGGTAATACAAAAATGTTTCTGACTAAAATATGGTACTGCTTACAACTTTGCATCAATAGGCTTTTCTGCTATCACAATATATAACTATCGCAAGTTATCCTTTCTTTCTTTTTACATATCACTTCTATCTTTCATTACATTTCAATTATGCCTAATATATGAGTTATTAAAGCTAATAACTTTACATGGTCGGCATCCAAAATCATTATCCAAGAGTAAACATCTAGGATGTCATCCCTTGATAATGTTAAGTCATTATTTTGACAAGCAAAAATAATCCCTTAACTCTTTCGCTAAAACTGTCTCCAAAAACTGCTCTATCTGCAAACTATCTTCGGTAAACTTTGAATAACTTTGTCCGTACTACTCCAAACTTTATGCGCACTGAGATGGGGTATCCTCATACTCTATAGAAGCTTCATTTAATTGCACAAACAAAATATTGCTCCAGTGGATGTCGCCAACTAAATCTTCATCGGGTGCTCTGTCAGGATCACTGTATCCAAACTTAGACAATTTCTTTCTTCAACTTTGCATACTTGGATTCTAGATTTTGAGCTCTTAATAGAGATCATATGTTGTCATAATGACAACATCTATGCATCCACATTAGCCAAATTTCCAACACAAGAAGGGTTACCCTCGGATTCTGATTTGAATTTATACTCATGGGAATCTGTCTCAGAATCACTATCACCTCCCTCTTCTTGATTGCGTTCGAGATTAGCTAGTTCTTGTGTTGCAACTATCTCTTGATTGGTAGTAGGTTCTTGTGTTTTTACTACATTAATTCTTTTGATTAGATCATCTTTATCATCAAGAAGGTCTTTGATTTCCTTAGGCAATTTTTCATAGCGGATGAGTTCTGAGCTGTCTGAATCACTATCTGATGGTTATGTTTCTTCTTTCTTAAGAAGAGGTTCTCCTGGTGTGATCTGCTCTATGACAACTAATATCCCATCTTAGCTATTAATTTATCTCCTAGACCATACAACTTAGAAGGGAGTTTGGATACTGTAGAGTCACTAGTTTGAATAACTTGAGATTCAAGTTCGTCTTTGTATAGCCATGATAGCACAGCTTCATCCTCTTCAAATTCTTTCTTGGATACTTGTTTTGCTACAAAATTCTTTTTATATGCTTCAAGAGGTTCTTTAGAGTCTAGTTTGGATGGTTTCAAAGATTGCCCATAAGACTTAGGTGAGATAGGGAGAGATGTCAAAGATAAGACTGGCTCGATAGTATATTCTCCCATATTATTTTCTTTGATATTAACCTCTTTTGCAAGATCTTCCATTTTGGATGTGGATGCTTCTTTAGTTGGTTCAATGGAAGATTCTCTGTTATTAGGAACAAGCTTATCTGCACTATCCTTCAAGGTGTTGCAAGTTGTATTTAGATCTGCGGGGATAGTAACCTCTACTCCTTCATAAGGAAACTTCAAACATTGATGGTATGTAGAAGGAATAGCTTGCATTTCATGTATCCATGGTCTCCCTAGAAGGACATTGTAGGCCAAAGGTAGATCAAGCACTTGACAGATGGTATCTTTGATAACTAGACCCACTCTGATAGGTAAGATAATGGTGCCTTTAGAATATCTTTCTTGTTCATCATAGGCTTTGATAGTTATTTTCTTTCTAGGATCAATAGCCAATTCTGAAACTCCCAATTGTGTGATCAAGCTGTAAGAACAAATGTTTAGGCCAGCACCCCCATCTATCAACACACTTTTGACTCTATGATTCTAGATCAAGACTTCTATATGTAGAGGCTGATTATGTGGGTGACTCAAGGAGTTGTCATCTTCCTCTGAAAAGGAGATATATTGCGGAGATGTAAGATGTCCAACCATAGTCTGGAACCTATCTAAATCAAGGTCATCAGGAACATTGGAACCAAGCAAAGCTTTATCGAGAATGGCTCTATGAGTTGGAGATATTCAAAGAAACTCAAACATGGAGATTTTTGCATTAGTGTGTTGGAGTTGTTGGACAATGCTATAAGATGTATGCCTTATATACTTTGGATTGGAAGATTTGGAAGCAGCCTTTTGTTTAGAAGCAGATGAAAGATTGAAGGGCACCTTAGGGACATTTGATGAATCTGGGATTTGTCCTTTCAAATGTGTTTGAGCTTGTGATTGAGTAACTATGTTAGCTAAGGAATGATCTCTGTCTCTTTGTACAATTGTGATGACATTACAACTTTTAGAGAGACATGGTTCAACCATATTGATGACAGCGTTATTTCCAGGGTAGGCATAGTTGACTTTTGCCCCCATATTAGGCTGAGAAGTTGAAACTTCTTGACCATGTTTCGGAAATGGTTTTGTGAATGCTGTATGATCGTTATTGCTTTGGGGATTGTCAATTGTGATGTCTCCACTATCGATTAGATCTTGAATGGTATGCTTCAAGTGGTAGCAATTATTAGTTTTGTGACCTTTACTCCGATGGAAATCATAGAATTCATTTCCTCTCCACCATTTCAGTTTGGGGTCTTGATCATTTGGTCAGATTGGTGGTAAAGAGATGATGTTATTAGTTAGTAGAGTTTTCATAGATGATTGTAAAGACTCTCCTAGAGGAGTAAACTTTCGATGTTTATCCCATCTTTTGTATTCTTGCTTCTTTTGAGATGGTTGAGAAGACTTTTGCTCTGAAGCTTTAATGGCTTGAGTACCAAGAGGGAGATTGTAGGCTGGTGCCTTTGATGGGGCACAGACAGTGTCAACAACACCATCTATGACAATGCCTTTATTCTTGTTCCAATTTTTGTTCTTGTCTTTAGAACTGGATCCTGATTCGTACTTGTCTTTTTGAAGTGTGATTTCTCCTTTTTTCACAAGCAATTTTTCAATTTTGATAGCATTATCCACCATCTTATCAAAAGATGTATGATCTTGCATTTGTAAAGGATAATTGATTTCTAGAACAAGGTTGTTGATGAAGATTTCCAATTTTTCTATTTCTGGAATAGGTCTGGCATATAGAGAGAACTTCTTCCTCCATCTCTTGAGAAATGTTAGGAATGGTTCCCCTGGATATTGCTTGAGATTACAGATATTGATCATGGTGACCGGGTGCTGAATATTGTAGGAGTATTTTTGATAAAACAATTTGATCAACTCTTCAAAAGTTTTGATAGTAAAAGGCAATTTTGAAAACCAATGAATGGATGCTCCTCCCAAAGATCTAGGAAAGAGGCGCATAAGGTAGGTCGATTCATGCATGAACTCCATTGATTGTGTACAAAATTCCCTGACATGATCTTGAGGATCTGAGAGTCCATCATACTTATCATACTTCAGCATCTTCACTCTTTTTGGAAAGGGCAGCATGTACAAGTCTTTGTCAAATGGAAAAGGACATAGAGCCTCCATGGAGAACTCTTTGGGTTCCTTCTCTTTTTTGAGTTGATTCAGTTTGACTTGTAAAGCATGTATTTGTTTCATCATAGCTGTGAGTGGAGTTTCTTCCTCATGTGTGATGATAGCTTCGACATTAAAATTAGGAGGAAGCTTAGCTACTTGATGAGCTAATTGTAAAAAGTATGCTTCTCTATCTTCTTTCAAGAAATGCTTCATCATTCGTTTGAAGTTATCATCATTTTGATATTGAGCAATTTCTTCAAGTGTGGGTTCCTGATCTACACCATGTTGAGATTGAGCTCTTTGAGAGCCAAAATTTGTCCCTGCTTGAGACATGGTAGGAGTTTTTGGACTCCCTAGATTAGATTGATGAGGGGTATGTTGAGTACCTCCGTGAGTTGATGGAGGAGGTATGTAACCAGATTTCAATCGATAGTTGCCAAGACTGTCATCCTCATAAAGACCAAAATTGATGAGTTGCTCAAGAGTTGGAGTTTGGAGAGTGGTGATAGATTTCTTGTGAGAGGAAGCTCTAGTCTCCACCATTAACCTCAAGTGAAACAAAAGAATAAGATCCAAATAACCAAAGAATGAATTGAATCAAGATGATCAGATGACACAACCTTGTCAAGGTTTGATTGATTTGAAGATTTGATTAGACGTGGATGAAGGATATTGTGCCCTGGATGTATGGGTAGGTTCCCAAAAGATAGCGGACAAGATATCACAACACTTAGTCATTTTGATAATTGATTGATTGAAGATTGATAGTTATGACAAGGTTTTGACACGAGATGATAAAGACTCAAATCGATTAAATAGAAGGCTGAATCAGATTCAAAAGGCCACTTTAGGAAAATGATTGGATTCTCAATAGCTACTGCTTTGTTCCTGACATAGTGATTCGTTCGATAGATTCTGAAATTGGGCTAAAAAAGCTAAATATCTAGCAATTCTGACAATTTTTTGACAACTCTTAACAATTTTCCCAAATGACACTCTGTAGACTCATACGACAGTGGGTATGCTATGAAATGACAGTTGCAAAACTCGTACGACAGGGGGTAGCCACTGAAATGACACTTGAAAATCTCATACAACAGTTGCAAGATTTTGACTTTGAGAATTTGCTGGCATGAAAACTCATATGACACTGGGTACTCAATCATACGATAGATGGGCTGTAATGAAATGACACTTCGAGAAAACTTGTATGACTTTTTGACCTCCTGAGATGACTTTTGACTCCAGAAAAGGATTTTACTTCAGATTTTGCAAATTTTGAGTTTTCAGATTTGAATTGTTTGCAAATTTCAATGTCCAAATTTGAGGATTGTAACAGATTTGTCTGTTTTCAATAACTAGATAGATAAACAAGCACGCAAAACAACAAGCAAGTGATTTCAGGCATGTCTAAAAATAATGAACAAGGGCAAAAGCAACCTTGCACATGAACAATCAAGTGACTTATTTGTTCTAATCTTCAAAAGCGCTAATTATGTATGTTCCAAAATGTTTTACAATAATGCACATATACCCTAGAAAATGAAAATTTGGCCTCGCTAGGGTTTTTAGTAATATTTTGACTTTGCAACTTTTATGATCCAAAGGGGTGAACTCCAATCCCGGCACACCAGGGTTTTGACACAGTCTGAGAACTTAATCTTTAGGAGCTGCTAGGGAGATCTGACAACCCAACAATGAACCATACCCATGGAGATTTCTTCCACAAGGACATTTATATAGTGGCTGTCACTACCATGGAAAAAATGGCTATTACCGCTTGAGGTTCCGTCAACGCAGTTTGCCCTATGAAGGGAGTGTCTACTACGGTTAACCCTCTCTAAAAGTGACTCACAATAGTATACCACAAGGGGACTTGGCTCCAGATCCAAGGGTTTGATGCCTTTTCATTTTTAACCCAAACAAAGCAGGCAGATAAATCTGACATGCTAAGATGAAGATTATCTCACCAAGATCTATGATATCAACCCCGCGTGATCTATCAACCTCTTCAAAGAGAGAATGTATCAATCAATAAGGGAAGATGCACGAACCAAGTAGAATGTGAGACGCACTAAGTATCCTCCCTACCTACAAGGATTCTGTCGTCAAGAAGGATTCACTGGGAATCCAATCTCTCAAGAATTATGAATAGTGTTCATAGGGCCTAATTACTATGTGAGCACAGATGTATGTTTCCAAAAAGCAAATCTACCAAAAGTAACCAAAAAGCAGAAAGAGGAACACTTAACGCTTAAAGGGAATATGAGATGAGTCCACAAGGTGGAACACTTAACACCTCACACAAGCTGAAAATGAGTCCCCAACTTAGAAAACAAGTGAGTTCCTAAAAGCATAAATGGGTTGCCAAGTGGAACACTTAACGCTTCTGTTCTGTTGACCCCTCCCCTTTAATGTGGCGCTGACCTTGCAACCATAGGGTGGAACGAGGGGTCGACGGATTAACAATTTCAATAACCCAAGATAGCAATCAAGATCAATCACAAGTATCTAAGAGTACTTAATAAATCTTTAAGGGGTCACAACCTAGTATCAATTATGCAAGTGTGTAGAAATAGACAAAAGCATGAAAAGATGCACACAAGCCAGACACATAAGAGATTTATTTTAAGTCCAAATCGAAATGTTATTAGATGAAAGAGAATATCTGGGATCCTCGCAATGTGCTTAGTATATTTTACCTAATTTTTAGCAATTCTTGTTGAGCTTTTTCATGCAAGCAAGTGACGAACTCTCCAACAAGCAAACAAGCAAACAAGATATGCAACATATATTCAACTTATGAAAACAATAGGGTTAGCTCTAAAAATCAATTATTATCAGCAATAATAATTAACAATTAATCCAAATGACAACTCATATCATTAATTGAACCACGTAAAAAAAAAGAAAGAAAGTGCATACCTATCACAAAACTTTATTTTTTTTGCTACATTTGACCTAGTCAACAAGATCTGATGTATTTTTTATGATTTTGGCCACAAAAATAGAAATTCAAAATAGAGACCCCTACTAAAAAACAAAGAGCTTTCCAAAAATGTAAAAATTTTAGAAAAATCTCTTCATTTGTGCCCTAGAGACACATTTTATCAAAACAGACCAATTTTTGTAAATTGACTATTTGAGCTATTATATTGCGTCCAAATTTAAAACACAAAGAATGGACCCCTGTAGAATTTAAAGAGCTTTTTGAAAATATAAAAATTTCTGAAAAATATGCTGATTTGTGTCAGATATTAATTTTTTCCATAATTTCAAGAAAAAATTATTAAAAATTCAAAACATCTCAGAAAATTTTGAATTTTTTATTGTAGCTTCTCTGATATGTGTCCAATCTAAAAAAAAAAATTCAAAACAAAACTTCAAGCCGTTTAAGAGATAAAATTAAATCTTTGAAACTTTAGGGCTTTAGCTCCAAAAAAAAATCAAAACCAGCATGTAAAGGTGGGTTGCCCCACGGTGGGCGCCAGAAATGTGTGTGTGAAAATTGTACCTGATCTGTAGGCACAACACTTCAGTAAAATATTAGAGGTTAGCTATAATCAAAATCATACAAAATTAAAATCTAATCTAACCAAGCGATTTACTGCCTTCTAATAGGTGCGAGATTGATGTTCTCAGATTGTAATTGAGATCAGTGACCTAGATGACACCTAAATGAAGGATTTGAATGTAATTGATCTAGATATGAATTGAATGCAATTAATCTATTTTTTTAGATTTTATGATGCAATAAGAATGATAAATTGATATGAATCTATGCTAATATGAAAATTGATCTATGATATGCTAAATGATCTAACAAATAAAAACTAATATGATATGAATGCAAATGAAATTGATCTCACAATAGCCTTGATTCGCAATAAGCTTTGATTCTTCATCCTCCAATTCGACAGCGCGAGGATGTAAAAATATGAGATTCTGTGGATTTGAGAGATGAATTATGAAGAGTTGAGCCTTGTTTTTATAGAAATCTAAGGCTTTGGAGGTGCATGGAAAAAGCCATAAATCACTCAAATAAACTCAACTTAATTTTTGAGTTATTTTTAAATAAAGATAATTTAATTCAAAAAAACATGCAAATCAGAGTTTAACTCAAATTAGAAGTTTAGATCAACTTTAAAACTCAAAAATGATGTTGAGTTCCAAAAAGTCAATAACTTGCATTGATTTTCTGATTTGGAGTTTAACTGTTCTTTGATTGTGCACATGGATAATTATGAATTAATAAATAAATAAAGTGATTTATTCTCAACTTAATTGATTTTGAAAATAAAACAATTGATTTATGGGTTAATCAATCATTTAATCAAACTTTTATTCAAAAAATAATATCATTAAATATGACAACTTGTTTTAATTAATTAAATAAGAATTTAATCAATTAATTATAGGAATTTTGATTTATTGTCAAATTTAAATAATAATACTTAGGAATAAATATAATTAAATTCAATTAAATAATTAAGTGGCAGAATTAAATCTAATTAATTAAATATTTAGAATATTCAATTAATCAAACTTTAGGATAAATAAGATTTATCGCCAAATAATCATTAAATTAAAGATAATTATGATCATTAGGAATATTACTAGGAATATTCCTTGATGTAGAATTTAAGATAATCAATTAGGATTCGATGATGTGCAAATGTGCCTTTGGTTAGGACTTTGATGGTGATTTTGTTCGATGTGTCGATATAGATGTTAATGAACCTATAGCCCATTTTTGGGGTATTACACTTACAAAGTGAAAACATCCTGATATGCTATCTTCAAATTAGCAATTTCATTCTGCCAAAATTTCTTCAGTGTGTTTATTGTCTGGAGATGGGCGCACAAAGCATATGTTAGTTTTTCCATCTTCTCTAGTTCTGTACATGGACCTTGATCATATGCCACCATAGTGGCATCGATCTCCTTGATGTTCTGATTCAAGACATCTAGTGAAGGCGCAAGAGCATTTCTCAGCTGTGATTGTCTTGCCCTTATCTTGGACATTTCTCTTTCTGTCTTCTCTATTTTGTCCACTTGTCTGTGGTATACATTGTTACACATGTTTATATCTGACGTGGGATCTTCTACTAATTTCCATACTTGATCTATCATAGCCTCTGCCTCCTGAATTTTCTTATAGAGGACTGCAGTCAACTTGTCTTGGTTCATGAAGTCATCTATGATTTTCCTTTCTTGAGCTACAATCTCTTTTAGTGAAGCTTGACCAACCTTGAGAGAGATAAGGTCAGTCTTTTCTTAAGATACTTTTCTTCTGCTATTTTGGCTGCTGATTCCTCCATGCTAGAAAATTTTTCCTTGAATCTTTTGAGGATGTTGCTAACGTCCTCCACTAAGTGCACCTTTTGTATCTTGTTCTCTACTGGCAGTAGGCTGTTCAAGATGTCTATTGACTCAACAAACAAAGGATTTCTCATTACTTGTTTCTCTTTGGCCTTCTCCATAGCAAGGACACTGATCTTGATCAAGTCTTCTTCTCCCCAAGAGTCTAAGCTTGTAGTGTTAGGGGTCAAACTTGACAACAATGATGTTCAAGGCATGGGAGTGATAGGTGTGTTGTCCATCACTTATGTCATTGTCCTTGTTGCCATTTCAACTGAGGGTTCATCTATTGTTTCCTTTTCTACCTCCTCTTCATCTTCTTCTTCTTTCTCCTCTTCTCTTCCTATTATATCCTCAATTAGAACTTCTTCTTGCTGCTTAGGTGAATTATCACCGCATAGTATTTCAACCTCATGTGTACTCACAAAGGGTTCCTCAAATCTATCCAAGTCTTTGTCAGTGGCTGCCATTGATATCTCCACATTGCCAATCATTATTGTGTCATCCTTTTGAGTTGCAGTCATGGGCGTAGACTTTATTTCAACTATGGGCACTATTACTGAGGGCACTAAGTCCTGGGGACCTGTCATATGTACATTTGTGACCTCAGCTAATTTATCTTTCTCAATAGGTGCTTGAGTGCTGGGCACAGATGGAGGTTGCATGCATTGTTCTAAGAACACCTTCTCAAAGGCCTTTACTATTTCCTTGGTTATCAACTCATAATCTTTATTCATTATGTGCAATGTTCTCATCTTTGTCCATAAGTGCAGCTTCACCAAATTTAACAACAAGGTCTTTTCTTCAACTGAGCATACTAGAAGATTGTCATCTAGTGTCTTTTCCCTGATTCTAAAGTCTTCTTCACTAGCTTGTCTCTTCAAAGTATCCAAAATCTCCCAAACTTTATCTGGGATGACTATCTTAAGTTCTAAAACTATCTTCTTGAGCTTGATCATATGTTTGATCAGCATTTCATGGATCTTAGACTTGTCAATTTCATGATATCTATCATAGAACTTAGATATCTAATCTAACCTTTCTTCCTCTACCACTCTAGTCCTTAATACTTGAAGACTTGGTAGGAATACTACCTCAGGAGGTGGTTGTACATTTCTGCCTCTACTTCTTGTGGCTCTTGCTAAAGGGTGGCTTGTGGTAGTTTGCTTCTTCCTCTTAGGCATTTTAGGAGATGCTTCAATGGACTCCACATCAATTGTATTAGTGGGTGCAGGATTGATATCATCAGTTTTCTCAACTTTTATTTTCTTTTTCTTTAGATAATCTATCTTCTTTGTCTTAGCTTCCATAGAGGATGCGCTCTCAATCTGCATAGCTATCTTAGCCTCCCTAGCCTTGTCCAAGTCTGCTTGGGTCACACCATGGATCTTCAAAATCTTAGAGGTTATTTTGGTGGCTTTCCTCTTGGTTGCAACATTTTTTAAGACTGCGTCCACTTCCCTAGTCTTTTCTTCATAAGTTACCCATCTAGGCTCATTTGGATCCTTGGGCACTGATAGTAAAACTTGTGCATAGGCTTCCAAGACTTGCTCCTCCACTTCATAGCCAAGTGGATGAATCCATTTAGTTCTAGGCTCAACAACCTCCATACAAGTACTATCAGTCTCCACCATAAAAAAATGTTGTCCTTGTATTTCTCAACAATACTTTCAAGTATCCTATATCTCATTTGAATTCTTATCCTAAAGGTTTTCAATTCTAACTCCATGTAGTCTCTTAGAGTGCTCTCAATTGATGCCTTAAGGGATATCTAAGGCAGTGTAGGTAAACTTTTGTCTAAGTATAAGTCTGATACCTTCCCAACTATATGAAAGAACATATCGATTATCAAAGACCAAAACCTGAATACTTTGGTCTTATCATGCTTGATTTCCCTTATGTTGTCCATCAATTATGCGCGCAAGATTTCACACAAGTTGAATTCACCATTTTCCCTTACTATCCTTATGGCTACAAGAATAGTGGCTACAGACACACTATTGACCCAGTTGGCATGCTGAAATTTGTAACCAAGAATCATAGACATCAATTTGATGTCCTTCTCCTCTATTGGCTCAATAGTCATCCCATGCTTATCACTCTGGGATTTGCAGGGTTGTTCAACCAATTTCTTAAAATCCTTCCCAACTGGAAGAATGGCACCTATCCTAGATAAACCTGTCATCTCATGAATGAGATCTATTGTGATTCTGACTGGTACTTCACCTATCCAAAATAGGTCATCATGGATTCTTCTCAATAGTATCTTGATCCAGTCAGATTCATAAAATTCATGTGCAGTATCATATTCAACAATGGGATGCTTCTCAAGGTGCGCAAACTCTTTTGTGAATGATTTGTCTGGGTTCATCATAGAATCTAGGTGCGACCTTAATTCTATCTAAGCCAACTAGTTCCTTTTTTCAATATACATAGGTGTGTCTATCTTCTACATGCATGTCACCCATAGAGGTTTTGTTTGAATGCTTTTGAAAGGTTTCAAAGGGTTTATGAGATGTTGCATTGATCTAGGGCTTTCAACAATCAAAATTCTTTCTTTGCTAATAGATTCATTGCAACGCTTCACAACTTCAAATGTTGGATCTTCAGTGCTCTCTAAATGATCAACTTAGAATGCAATGTGTGAATAATGAAGCTCTGATGGCTATAAAGTAACTTTTTCCACCATTAATGCTTGCTTTGTAAACACAGAGTTCAACTGTGAATTTCATTTTTCTTCTTTGCCGACAACCTCATAGTGCACTCTTGCATACTACATCATATAGTCTCCAACTAGTTGTAGTCCAAGGTGCATACTCTGATAGTGAGTATACCAACTGTGTAGGGGTCTAGAGCTAATCTAGCTCCCCCTATGATCTTCAAGGTCATTTAACCATAAAGAGGAGGTGCATCCATTGTGGATGCATACTCTAGTATTTCATCAATATTATCCTTCTTTTCTTCCTTCCAAATTAAGCTTGCATCTTCTAAAGCTTTCACAAACTTAACTATTAGAAATAGGAAATACTGAGAGGGGGGGGTGAATCAGTATTTCACAAACTTTTACTTTTGCCCACTTATGGATATAAAAAATTACTTTAAAGCATAAGAAACTAAATAGCATACATAACAGTAAATGTAAAGAACTCATAACACATGATATGTTCTCGAGGAAACCCTAGCCAAGGGAAAACCCTAGTGGGGATGGCACCCAAAAAGATCCACTAATCAAAAGATATCTTGTTAAGGATGTTGACCCTGTTAGGAGCCTATTACAATCATATAGTGTATCAGTCCTGGTTAAGGGACTATAGGCCTTGTTAGAAGCCTCGACCCTATTAGGAGTTGTAGATACAAAAATTGATTACCAGATGAGCTCACTACCCAAACAAGTAATACTAATGTTTACTAATTACAATATGGTACTACTTACAACTTCACATCAACAACTTTCACTACTATCATAATATACAACTATCACAAGTTACATGTTACTTTTCAAGTATGTTTGGTACATCTCTATTTATACAAGATACAAACATAATATCTTTCTCCTATCATCTTGCATATCTTTATCCAACAGTAAACATCTAGGATGTCATCTCTTTATAATATTAAGTCATTATTTTGACAAGCAAAATAATCCCTTAATTCATTTACTAGTTCTACCTTCAAAATTGCTCTGTCGGCTATACTCTGTCATCGGTAAAATAGTCATAACTTTGTATGTACTATCTATACTCTTTTGCACACTGAGATGGGGTATCCTTAGACACCATAGAGTCTATGTTCAACTACGCAAACTCTGATCATGCTCCAGTGAACATCGCCAAAACAAACTGTATCGGGTGCTCTGTCAAAAACACTGTTTCATACTTAGACAATTTTAGTCTGCGATCTTCCATACTTACTTTCCAGCTTATACGATCTTCATAGGGAAGATATGTTGCCATAATGACAACATTCATGTACATACCTCAGCCAAATTGCCAACAATCTCCCCCTTTGTCATTGGTGGCAACATATGATAAAATTGGCTAAGTGTACAAGTCAAAATCTCAAAATTTGTATCAAAATTGTGGCCATAGTATAAAATAAGTATACTATCCTTATATATCCTCAAAATATATACTTAATCTATAACACTTCATAATACTCCATAGAACTCCCCCTATGAGTATCCTTCCTTATCATATATAGACAATTTTCTATCTCTCCCCCTTTGACAACAATGACAAAATAAAGGGTGGAAAGGGATATACAAAATTGTGTCAAAACTTTTACCTTACTATCTTATTGCAAAGCTGGTAGGCTTGCAACACAATCTGCAAAATCTATCTTCCAAGTCTCAAAATCTTTCTCCCATGCCTTCTTTATTGATTCTGCTACATTGAGTAAAGTACTCAATCCGTATGCTACAATCTGACAAGCTTGAAGGGATTCAAAATTGAACTTCTGAAATGTTGTCTTAGCAGTAAGACATTCTTCTAGCTGCTCTTCTATTATAGTCAACTTGATTGAGACATGCTCTCTCAAGACGTTTATCTTGATAATTTTCTTGTTCTTCTCATCATTCAAAGTCCTTATCTCATCACATAATTTTCTAATCTTTTTCTCAACTGCACTGATCTTTAAGTTTAGGCTGGCTAATGAGTTTGACTCTACTGCAATTTCATCTTGCTTCTCTTTTAGCTTCTTCTCTTCCTCAATTAAAATATTTTCAGATTTTGTACATTGAATGTACAAACACTTTCCAGTCTCAAGATGTTTCCTTAAGTTCTTAATGTGTCTGTCAAGGCTGTCAATGTCATTTTTGATATTCTGACTTATATTCTGCAACATCTCAACTTCATAAGCTGTCTGAGCCTTAACCTTAGCAATATTAGTCAAATTAGTGAACTCAACATCAAAAGAATTTATTACCATCTTTGCTCTTTCAAGTGGGTATGAATCAAAGAATTTTGTAGGTATAACACTTTGTAGCTTCTCAATCAAATCTTTCAGGCTACCTTCCAAATTTTTAACTTTCTTGTTCTTACCAATAATTTTGTTCAAAGAAGTGATCAACTCTAATTGATCATCGTCATCAACCTCCTTGCTCAAATCTTCAATCAATGTTCCTATTCCTTTCTCCTTTCTAGTCTTAGGAGTAAGACTAATGTCTTCTTGTGGTTCAGTAGGTGTATGGGCCTCTGTTTCCATTTGCACTTCTATTTGAGTAGACTCTATTTCAATACTCTTTTCTTGCTCTCCCAAAACCAAATTTTCAACAATGTTATCCAAACTGTTGAGTACCGCATCATCTGAATCTAAAGTAACTTTTGTTCCTTCAATGTCCATAGATTCTGTGCCAATGTTTATAGAAGAAGAGGGAATATCTTCAACTTCAACTGCCTCTGCCTATTCTGAACTATATTTCTCTATTGGTTCTACAACTGATTGATCTTTGCTATCTTTTCCTACTACCAAGTTTGCTAGCACTTGCACAACTGCCTGTTCAGTTTTAGTCTTCACTTGTTCATACTGACCTCCCATTATTTGTATAGTTCTTCTTTTGGTTCTTAATAGGGTTTCAAGTGGCTTGAGGATCTGCTTAAGGTGGTCATCATCTCTTATGTCATAGAACTATCTTATCACATTCTCTCTCATTTTAGTATCTTCTTCTTGTGCTCTCATCTTTCTTCTCACAAGTCTATTGTACAAATCTTCTGGTATCTTTCCATGAATAGTATCAAATTTCTTGTTTTCCAAAATCATATGTGTAACCATTGCATTCTCTAGATTTAATCTATCAGAGGATCCATATAAATCATAGTATTTTTTCATTTTGGTAAAGTCTCCATGCTGCATTATATCTTCATTAACTCTTTCTATCCTTGGTTTCCATGATTTCTTCTTTATTGTTACTTCATCATCTTTTATCTCTGCAATTCTTCTAGGTACTGGTGGAACAATTATTTTTTGTCTTTTACCCATTCCTAAAGCACTTGCCTTCATTCTTTTACTTGGTGCTGAAAAAGAGGGTTTCTCTATCTGACTAATTTCTTGCTCCTTCTCAGGTTCTTCAACCTTTACCTTAACTTGAATGGGTTCTGCACTTGATGCCAAAGGTGGGACCAATAGTATCTCACTCTACCTTATTGCTTCTGCAGTCTTTCTTGCAATATCAAATTCCTGCTCACTCATACCTGATTCTTTTAGAATTTTCTTTATTGTAGACTCCACTCTCTTCTTTGATTGTTTCTCTTCCTTAAGTGTCTTTGCTGAATCAAATTTTTCATCATAAGTTCCAAATCTGTTGCCATGAGCATCAACTTTACTTTTCAACAATCTACTAACATATCCTTCTATTTCAATTTCAGAGATTTCATAGCCAAGAGGGTCTATGAATTCATGTCTAGGTTCTACTGCCTCAATGTAAGTGAAATTAGTATCAACCATAAAACATATATCATCTTTGTATTTCTCAACTAGGGATGGAGGAATTCTTGATCTACTTACCAAAATGTTCTGAAAAGTTTTCAACACTAACTTTACATTGTCATTAACCTTCTCAATAAGATGTTTCATGTAAACTTTATTGATTCTTACCATAGTATTCTCACCATCATTCCATTCAATAGTGTAAGGAAATCTTCTTAGCAAATGGAAGAACATGTAAGTAACCAATGATGAAAATCTAAAGTGAGTGTATTTAGCTTTCTTTATCTTTTCCAAATTCTCAAACAACTGTATTCTTAGAATTTCACACATATCCACAGGCTTCTTCTCCACACACATCAAATAAGTAATGTGTACCATACCTGTTGGCATATCATCTTCTCTAGAACTTCCACATAATTTTTTTGTCAAAATCTTACACAAGTATTTTACATCATCTTGCTTGATCTTACTAATGACTATACCTCTGCCATTGTACATTGAACCGGTGTTTTCAATCACAATCTTTCTCATGTTTTTCTCATTCAGTGGAATTGCACCAACTTTTGATAATCCAATCACATCATGAATTAGGTCTACAGTTATGTCTATAACTCTGTCTTCTAACCAAAATTTACCATTATGTATCCTACTCAAAATGATCTTAGTACACTCATCATCAAATTTGTATTTCATAGAGTACTCAATGATTTCATTATTTTCTAGATGTTCATAACCTTGTTTCACTGACATATCTGAGTTGTACAATTTCTTATATTCACCATTAAAATTACTTTCCCTTAGGGTTTCATACTTGCATCCAAGATAACTTTTAACATTCTCTAAATGAAGAACTCTGTCTAGTACGAATGATAAAGCTAAACTAGCATCACTTTTTGAGGGTTCAACTGGATCTTTCTTAGTTCTAGGTCTGTTCTTATCCTTAATGTTGTGAATCAATGACACATCCATGATTATATCTGATTACAAATACCTTAAATTCACAAAATTAGGGCTTTTGCTAGATCGATGCTTCAAACTTTTGCAAATTGCTTCCAAACTTCTTTCTTCACTTTCCAAATCACTTCTAATCACTTGATAATCACAATAACTTTGATTTCAATCTTTTAATACTTAGCATTTACTCGATCTGACATCGCATTCAATTCTTTTGCCACTAAAATGCCAAAAAGCTGATTCTGTAAACCTGCAACCATAAATCTTCTTGCGACCTCGCAAAACACAATATTTCTTTTTGCGCACTTAACCATAGCATTAGTATAACATAACAAACCTTCATCTAACTATGCAAAACTTAACTCATTCAAAATCTAATTCTATACTAATTCTAAGTTCCTAAACTACAAAAATTTACATAATTTAAGTGCTTAAAGAAGGGTTAGGTAAAGACTCATTCTTACCATCAGATACATTACCTTCCTAATTACCTTCAGTGCTGAATATACCTTCTTGATCTGTGCCTTTAACAAATTTTACTTCATCTTCATTGCTACAACAACCTTTCTCTTTATTTCTTGCATTTTCATTCCTTCTTGCATAGTTTCTAGGGTTAGGGTTATGATGATAACCTCCATTGTTCATTCTGAAAAATCTTGATGTGTGTCCAATCTTGTTACATATCTGACAAATGATTCCATTGGTTCCATATCTAGGTGTTTGCTGATTGATTTGTGTCTTGCAATTTCTAGCAATATGTCTAATTTTGTTGCAGCTGAAACATACTATTCCATTTCCTCTTTTCATGTCTTCAGTTGATCTCTGATCTGCATTGTTAGTATTTCTAGGCATTCTACTATTGTAATTATTCTCAATAACTTTAGATCTTCTACATTCAATAGCTCTATGTCCAAAACCATGATAATTATAACAATAACCATTAAGAGGTTTGAATTGTTTACCTATACAATCTCTCTTCATATGACCAATAGTATTACAAGCAAAACATCTACCTTTGAATTCTCTTTGCATACCTTTGGATGGTTCTTCTTGCTTTGGTGATTCTTCTTACTTTGGTGATTCTTCTTGCTTTGGTGATTCTTCTTGCTTTGGTGATTCTTCTTGCTTCGGTGATTCTTCAGATTTGTTTTCATCTACCTTCTTTTCTTCACTGCTTTCACATATATTCAGATTTGGTTTCTTGCTTTCACTAACTATCTTCAATATGTTAAATCCAAGACCAATTTTTTCATAGAATGGTTTTCCATAAGATACTTGCTCATTAATCTTTTGACTGTTTGAATATAGTCTCTCAAGTTGTTGTTTGGATTGAGTCAATTCACCTTTCACAATTTTGTTGTATTTCTCAAGTTCATCATACTGTAATTTGACTTTATCAAATTCGAATGTTACCTTGCCAAGTTTAGATTTTAGATCTTCATTCTCATTCTTTAAATTTTCATTCTCAGATCTCAGATTGTCATTTCCATCTTTCAAGATAAGCTTCAAATTTGCTATCTTCAATTCATGTTTAAGGATCACATTTTCTTTTTCTAAATCATCACAATCTTCAACAAGAATTTCAAATTCCTTCTCAGATTTCAAATCTTCTATCTTACCTTTCAATTTGTCAATAAGATTCTTTGCATCATCATACTTTCTTTTCAAAGTGTTTCTTTCATTAGTAAGCATATCAATTTGTTCAAGAGCTTCTTCAAGATTCTTCTGTAATTGATCCATATCCATAGAGATCTTACTCAAGCTGCTAGGCTTTCCTTGAATGTTCCTTCTCTGAGTAACTATGCTCTGATACCAATTGTTAGAAATAGGAAATACTGAGAGGGGGGGTGAATCAATATTTCACAAAATTTTACTTTTGCCCACTTATGGATATAACAAATTACTTTAAAGCATAAGAAACTAAATAGCATACATAACAGTAAATGTAAAGAACTCATAACACATGATATGTTCTTGAGGAAACCCTGGCCAAGGGAAAAACCCAATGGGGATGGTACCCACAAAGATCCACTAATCAAAAGATATCCTATTAAGGATGTTGACCCTGTTAGGAGCCTATTATAATCATATAGTGTATCAGTCTTGGTTAAGGGACTATAGGCCTTGTTACAAGCCTCAACCCTATTAGGAGTTGTAGATACAAAAACTGATTACCAGATGAGCTCACTGCCCAAACAAGTAATACAAATGTTTACTAATTACAATATGGTACTGCTTACAACTTCACATCAACAACTTTTGCTGCTATCACAATATACAACTATCACAAGTTACATGTTACTTTTCAAGTATGTTTGGTACATCTCTATTTATACAAGATACAAACATAATATCTTTCTCTTGTCATCTTGCATATCTTTATCCAAGAGTAAACATCTAGGATGTCATCTCTTTATAATATTAAGTCATTATTTTGACAAGCAAAATAATCCCTTAATTCATTTACTAGTTTTGCCTTCAAAACTACTCTATCGGTTGTACTCTGTCATCAGTAAAATAGTCATAACTTTGTCTGTATTGTCCGTACTCTTTTTCACACTGAGATGGGGTATCCTTAGACACCATAGAGTCTATGTTCAACTGTACAAACTCTAATCATGCTCTAGTGAACGTCACCAAAATAAACTGTATTGGATGCTCTGTCAAAAACATTGTTTCATACTTAGACAATTTTAGTCTGCGATCTTCCATACTTACTTTCCAGCTTATGCAATCTTCATAGGGAACATATGTTTCCATAATGACAACATTCATGTACATACCTCAGCCAAATTTACAACATTAACTTCTCCTTCTTCTTCTAATATTGACCTGTTTGTCTTGTTAGGGTTTTCTTGTCTTTGCGCTCTTGTTCTACAGAACCTAGAGATGTGTACAACCTTGTTACATGAGTGACAAATGATTGGAGGCTTGATATTCCTTGGCGCATTCATGTGGGTTACCATATTGCACTGTCTGGCTATGTGACCAACATAATTGCATATCTGACATGTAATATTTTGAGAGTTTCTTATATTCTATTGAGGATGACTTCTCAGACTTTTTTGATTTTGATTTCTTTGATTTGATCTACAATTCATAGCTCTATGACCAAAATTATTGCATGAATAATAGTAACCATTGAAAGGTCTTACCTCTTTACAATTTCTTTCTATGTGCCCATGTTTGTTACAGGCATAATAGGTCTTGTTCACTGACTTGCACTCATCCTTGGGTGGTTTAATTTCAGCTTTAGTATAAATTCCTATCTTCTTATATTCTTTAGTTTCTTCTGATGCTTTCTTGCTTGCTTGCATGTCATTGATTTGATTTTGTGCTTCATTGAATCCAATGTCACTGATGTCTCCTTTAACCTTTTGTGCATACAACTATGAATCTATTAGATCATTGCTTGTGTGCAACTTGTCAATATGATTATTTGCCTCAGTCAATTTAGATTCTATCTATTTCTTGATGTTCTCTAACTCCAATATTTTCATGTTTTCTTGCCTTAGCTCTTCATCTAACTATTTATTTTCATTGACCTGTTCTTCATAGACTTCTTGATTATTGTGTAGCTTTTCATCTAATTCTTTAATATGATCCTTCAGAGGTGAGTTTTCTTCATTCAAATTTTTGATCATTATCCCTAAGTCACTTGTAGAAAAATCTTTTAAGTCCTTTAATTTCTTGATGATTACTTGAGAGCCATTAACCTTTTCTTTCAGTTCTTCAATTTCTTTTTCAGATCTGTCAAGATCTTCAAGAGCTGCTTCAAGATTATTTTTCAGATGTTTCATTTCTTCCTTGTCCATGATCTCCTCAAGTGGTTAAACTTATCTTCAGAGGACCAAAGATCTAATACCAATTGTTAAGAATGGGAACACTGAGAGGGGGGGGGGGGTGAATCAGTGTTCTATATATTATTACTTTTTCTAAACTCTTGAATCTTAACTTTATTGCTTAAGTACTGAACTAAATATTAATGCAAGTAAGATAAGCAACCATAACACATAACACACAATATGATTATGGAGAAACCCAATTAGGTAAAAACACTGGTGGGAATTGACACCAACTAAGAACTGCACTAGTGTTTTGTGATCCTTGTTAGAAGATCTTGCAACCCTATTAGGAGTTGTTCTTTAAAATGCTTTTAGTACAGAGACCTAGTCAAAGGTCAGACCCTGTTATGAGTCTTTTACAATAACCCTGTTAGGGGTGGGGACACCCTATCCTAGAGCTCACTATTCAAGTGGTGAAGGCTACAACCTTTTGGATCTCAGATACACTCTATATCTACAAGGTGAACTGGTGTTGTGACACTGCTTGTCTGATCAGTTCCTTTAGTGCACTTATGCTTTAACCTCTTTTAAAGCTATACGAAATTCTATCTGCTCTTCACATACTTTTTCTCTATTCTTATTTCATCTATCTCATGTCTCACACATAATTACAAGGGTGCATGTCTTATTTCTATGCGCATACAAAACTTCTTCATCAAGTTAGCCTATAACTAATTACATACAACTCTTCTAATTGAATTGGCTCAAGAGTGATTACATATAATCATATTAACATGTCTATGACCTAAATACAATAGGTGTGTAGCCTTTACAAAACAATATTACAAGCGCTAATCAAAATACAACAGTCGGCCCTGTACTCTGTTCTATTCTGCCGCTCATTGACTATGATTCTTCAACTGGTTGTATCTTCATCTATTGACTCATCCGATCATGCTCTCTTAGACTTAGCATGAATACATACTAACAAGCTTATCTTCAAGGGAGCATGTCATAACTATGTCATACGCATGTGCGTTGATGCTCTGTTCACCTGGTGCTCTGCTAACTGTTTAGACTTTCACACTTAACCAAATTCTGATGTTCTAACTGCTTGCGCTGACTCTATAGTATCATATGACTTTGTTTCCATAATGACAAGACTAAATCATAGTCATATACATCAGTATAGTCAACTTACCAACAATCGGGCCATTATCTATGAAACTCCCCTCCCCCCATCCCCTTCATCCACTCATCCTCACTTCCCCCCAAATCCCCACCACCATCCCACATTCCCAAGGTGATTCTCTTATCTGAGTTACTATCCCCAATCCTGAGCTTCCTATCTATAGCTTGTATAGCGAGCTTTCCTTATCTTAATCCCTAGGCTTCTGTACATATCCGCTGTAAATATCTCCCTATCCCATTTGTACTATATCATCATTTCCTATTGTACATATCCTTGTTAGTCCTACAACAGCTATGATCAAATATAATTTGTCTCACCCAGCCTTGTACTTCACCAACATCTTTTTTTGACTATTTTGACTATCCTTTATCACATGGTTATCCTTGATTTGTCATTTTCCAAAACAACAACACAACATTCTCCTCATCAAAGGAGTCCTTGTAGGATGTATCCTTCCTCATGTCTGACCTGATATCTCCTCACCAATCAATCCATCAATCTCTCTCCTTGGAAAAGGATATATTTTGGATTTATCACTTTGATCATGATTTGGTCCTTTGGATCTTGTTTATCTTTTGTGGCTTCTCATTGTTCATGTCCTCAAAGTTGCAATGATCCTTTATATCATGGCGCGCTGTGAATGAGGGCACTCTGGTGAAAGTTCTTTTGATCATCTTGTTTCTTCCTATGAGTTAGTCTGATATGACCCTTTCACATCCCACATGTGATCTTTTAGGTTACATGGTGCACTTGGGAAATGTCATTTATTTTTGGGTTCTCCAGCATCGTTTCTACCATGCCTCCTCCTTGATTCATGTATAATGTTGGGGCAACCCTTGCATGTCTTTTTGTGTCAGTCCTCTGCAACGATGGTGACAAGGCCTTGTGTTCCTAGTAACCTTGGCTGGTCTCTAATGTTTCTATATCAAACTAGGTTGTGCTCTCCATTTAACACAATGAAATCCCCAAGTCCCAATCACTTCATATAGATTAATCTTTTATCCTACATCCCTCATTTAGCATCATCTTCCATCCTGCATCATTTAGAATCATATTGCACTCATGCATCTTTTCTCATGGTCAAATTTTTGTTTATCCTCCTTCCCCTCTCCTTCCTCCACTTCATTCCCGCTTGCATCCTTTTCAAGAAAATCCCACAAAGTTTCCTCTTTGCATTATTTTCTCGAGGGGGCATGACCCCTTACCATCTAATCTTTCGTGGGGCATCTTATTTTCTTGTCTTCGATGCAATGCCACATGCGACATTGGATCAAATAGGGGCAAAATGTAGACACCTAAAAATCCAACTTATTAATTAAAAATATTTTAGTTAATAAAAGTTTTGATGATATCATCATTATTTAATTAATTAATTATTATTGTTATTATACTCCCCCTTTTTAATTCAATTCATTTAGTTAAAGAATCACTCCCAAAAAAATGTTTAAATCAAATTTAAACATCTCCTCTCTCCTAAATTTATTAAATCATTTAATAAATTGTTTCAACCTAAACCCTCCTTAAATAAATAAATTATTTATTTAAAAAACCCTAAAAACCTAGATATCTTCTAGACTCTTCTAATACTATCCTCTCATCCCTAATCACTCCCTAACCCCGCTTAAGGGGTGATTCCTAACACTCTTAGCCTAACCCTCTCCCCTTTGACGCAAAATCAACACCCTCATTAATGAACCTTACAAACTCAGTAATGACCCCTTGCACCTTCAGTAGTGGCTCTTACAACCTCTTAATAAGGACCCATCTCCCTACTTCCATTCTTGTTTCCCTAGCAAACTTCCCTAATGTTTCTCACACATGCGTGAGAAACCCTTGATCCTTTCAACCATTAATGCCAATCCTATCCCTTCCTAACCATACCCCTAACTCTACCCCTGACCCTAACTACCCATCCTATCCCAAGGCCTTGGCCAAAATCCTATAAATAGCCCTCATTCCAAGAGAAAATAAGCACTCACTCTTTATTTCAATTGCATTGTTATCATGTTAAATTACATCTAGAATATCATAGCATATACTAACATTGTTATATTTCTTTCATGTTTTCATGTTTATAACTCATCCTAGCTTAGTTTAAAGGATTAACCTAGTTTATTTCAAGCATTTCATATCATCTTAAAATCATATCACATCTATATTTGAGTTAAAATGAATCTTACATTGCATTCATAGCCTAAAATCTATATTTCATCACTTGCACCCTTGGAACCCTAGGGGAAAAACAAGTTCCCTATACTTGATTTTGTGCCACTTTTGGGGTCTCCATGGGTTTCATATGATCTTGATCTACCCTCATCTGCATTAGGGATGAGTTCATTATACTTGGAGAGAGCACCCACATTCCTCATAAAATGACAAAATCAAATGGGGCTTGGGTGCTCCTATTTTGGCTCAATCTGAGGTGGTGTTGTGAAGTTCTTATTTTTGTATGATTTGTATACTAGAGTCACAACACTTACTACATCAAATTCACAATGCTTACTACATCTAAAGTCAAAGAGCTGGGAGGTAAGCTAAAGAAAATCTTGGATGAGCGTGAACAAAAGGTGAACACTTTACTTGACTTGAACTCATTTTTGGCCCCTACTATTGATTTAATGATAATTAGTGTTAAGAATGTTGAACACTTGATTGGGAAACCTGAACCAGCTACACTGGATGAATAACAAGATCTACCAGGTAATCTTATGGATCGGGATATTACACTTGCACACTTAAGGACAACTTGTGATACTAATTTGAACAAAACAAAGAACTTACACAACTATATTTTACAATTTGTAGAGTCATTTGACTGAATGCAATGTGGACTGCAATTTTGATTTACACCTTTGTCTTTGATGAAAAAAGGAGGAGAATGTGATGAACAAAACAATATGGTGAAAATGTAAATGTGAACATGTTGTTTATATGTTATGTCTATTTTGAATTTTTTTTTTAAGTATCATGAATGGGGGAGCAATGGAATGGAATAATATTGTACATGGAGTACTATTAGATAATGAAATACAAATATTTTGGTGAAGTTTTGTTGTGAGTTAATTTGAACAATGTGTTATGAAATTTTCTTTTTCTTTTCATTGTTCTGTACAATCTTGAAATTGACAAGATTTTCCATCAATGCCAAAGGGGGAGATTGTTGGCATTGATCAACTAACTGGGAAAGACAACAAACAATGATACCTATATGATCAAATGTTGTCATTGATGGTAAAACACACTAAAAAATATATCAACACAATTGTCAACAATCGATAATGAAGAATCTAATCTGAACAACCTAAAAAATGACTAAGTGACACAACTGGTAAGTAGGAAGAATAACAATATGATGAAAAACTAGTGAATTCATATGAAGATTAAATATTATGAGGAGTGGTTTCACAAGATGATGTATTACAACATGTTAGAGATGAACTCTACAACTGACTCTTAAAATTTTAATGTCTTTTTTGGATTTGAATGATTAATCAGTATTCTGGAATAAACATTACAACATTATTTCTTTGATTTCTAAATGACAAATCATCATAGATTTTGAGGTGAGGTTTGTTATGAAAGTTATTTGAGTTGTCAAGATTATATTGGTTTAACTATATGAACAATTTTTATCTAAGGTTAACAATGATCTGGAACATTCTAAAAGGAGTTTAACCTAAAGTGTAAAATGACTTAAAACCAAGTTTGAATTCCAAGATCAAAATGTATTACTATCTCGAGATTGGTGAATTGAGTGAGAGGAGAGATAAATACTTAAGAGGAAAAATCAATGGTGTTGTTTAAAAGGAAAAAATAGTAATGAATCATATAAACTATTATTTATGAGAAGGATACAAGAGGATAGACAGTTTTGTGAATAAAAACTAATTGCAAGATCAATCAATGATCGGTACAATAGATTGTGATAATATTAGAAGGAGAGGTTTGAGTCATAGATAGTATCGAAGTGTAAGAAGCTACATGACTTAAATAATCTTATAGGAAATGAGTGTTACTATAGATTAATTACTTGTTTCTCTCTCATATTTGTAGCAAGTTAAATCCTTTTACCAAGTAGAATCTTACATGTCTTAGTTGTTAAATTATTTTACAAGGTGAATCTCTAGATTGAGGTTTCAATCCTCACATGAGGTAGACTTTCAAAGGTCTTTATTGTACATCTCATAGTGTACTAGGCATCTCTCACAAGATGAATGACTCATAAAAAGAGTTTTTGTAAGCCTTTCATAGGGAACCTTCCACACCGTAATAGAGAATATTGTGGGTTTCATCCCCACCATCATTTTGACCTCTTATAAGGGTTTCCATGATACCAAAATCATTGTGTCACATGTGTTTATGGTTGTGATTTTTGGTTTCATTTACTACTTTATGTTTATGAGTGTGATAAAAAATAATGGTTAATGGATCAATGATTAGTTTATTGTTTTGTTTGTAACCGGTGATCAAAATTAGTTTAAATTGTTGCATTGGGTACTGTATTAATTCACCCCCCCGCTCAGTGCATTACATGGTGCTTAATACCCAACATAGTTAAAGATGATCAATTTAATTATCTTGCAATTTCTTTAAATTTTTTTATAGCTATTTTCATGAAACGTGTTTTAATGGAAGAAAGGTTTTAAAAGTTGTAGCATCAGTACCTTGCTAAGGTGTACAATTTATTCTTATTTATCACCCTATTTAGTGTATTATCATTACTTTATCCATCATTAAACCTTTTGATGCAGAGAATCCAACACCAAAAAACACAATCCAAGGGTACTTATTGACCCAACCTTCATTCAAGGTTCAAAATTTTTTATTCAGACATATAACAGGATTATAAGCTCTCTTATATTTGATAATCTTCACTAGGATCTACACTTGATCTAGCGTTCATCTTCAACAACTTCTCATTCTTGACCCAAGGATACAAAAAACCCCTTGAACTCTTATCTCTGCAAGGAATAGTGACTCTTCTAGTAACTCATGATTGATCACAACTTACCATCAATTACTAGGTTTTATGGACTTTCACCAATTGATCAAAATCAGACCAAACTCTAAGACACTTCAAGAACAATCTCCATACACTTTGGATAACTAATCACATGTTGAAACATAAAGAATTTATTTGAAATAACTCCCAACTCACTCCTTTTAACCATTCCAAGTTCTTAATGTGGTTTCAAACTACTTAAAACATATGTGGTTAATCTCTATTGACACAAAAAATAGGATGAATCCCAAAACATGAAAGGTACAGTCAATGAAATGACTATTACAGACTAGATTAATTAAGACATAAGTTTAGGACATGAATTAGACTGACCAACTTGTGCCCCCTTGGGGTTCCTTTGTGGAAATAAGGCCTTGGTTGATGTGAAACCCTCCTAACACCTGCCACCATCCAAGAAATACACTCCTCAACACAAAATACCAAACACAACTTACTATTCTTGTCATGCCTTAAATTGCCATTTCAAATACAATCAACTTATTGTCTGATCAATATTGGGAACAAGGACTAATCCAAGAAAACTCAACTAGAAAGGAATCATTTAGATCCCTTACCAAATGTTCTTCCACCATTTCCATTTAGAAACCTTGGGATACCCACAAACAATAAAAAATACTCAAATATGTAGTCACCAACCAGATTGTCTGAACAATACTTGTCAAATGGTTTCAAGGGTCTCTGTGTTATGCCCTGCATACACATATCTACATTTTGGATGGAAAAATGTCCGATCACCCCCTTTTCATTTTTTGTTTGTCTTTTGTTCTTTATTTGGTTGTTTTTTTGCTGTCTTTTGGTATTTTCTTTCTCTAGGACTAGGTGTCCCAGAGTGTGTTTTTGTTTGTTGCCAAGGATTCCAGACTCTGGGGTTCTAGTGTCATCGCTTCTATTTTTTTTTGAAGAAGTGAACACCTAGTGTCTTTGGGTATGTGGTTTCAGACTTACTTGCCTTGGGATTCTAATAAGAAATTACTGCACTCGAGCATTATAAAAGGTTTTTTATCCCTTATTTTTTGAACCGCTCAAAGCATAATCACTTTCCGAGTGATAAAACTGCAAAGTGCAAAATATTTTCCTAAGTTTACATCTTCTAAACCTATTTGCGCAAGTGATAAGAGTTTTTGCTTCTTTGTTTGGGTAGAGAAATTTTATCCTCTTAGCCAATAGTGGGTGAGTGTCTTAATCGTCTTTAGAGTTCTCTTGTTTTAGGTAGGCCTTCCTCGACTTTTGTTTTCATTTTTCATCTCTTTGTTCCTTGTTCCTATTTTTTTTCCTTTTCATTTGTGTCAGTCTAGAACTTCACCCTATAAGTAGGGTTGGTGTGGGGTTCTTGTGGGTTCATGCATCATTGTCTTGTTGGCATTATTTTACTTCCGTGTCCTATCAGGCCCTTGTAAGTGAATGTAAATATGTATAACTAGTGTAAATGTGTATAATAAGGTAAATTGTTGTTTCCTTAAATTAATATAAATTCCTCATGTAAATGACTGTATTTAACGGTGTTTTTCCCTTGCATTTTTTGTATATAGCCTTGTAAATAAGTCTCGGTCTTTGTAGGGTTGATTTTGTGTACAAGGTTTTAAGTGAAAAGTCCAACCAAGTGTGTGAGTGTAAGATAATGTGGGCCACTATAAAGTATTGTATAGATTCCCCTATAGGGAGTGATGTATAGCTTTTGTGTTTTCCCTATGTGGCCATGTATATAAGCTTTGTTGTTTCTAGTCATGCCATGTGCAAGTTGTAGATATTAAGTGTGTTAATGGTTGTGTGTATGAACTCTTTATGAGGTCTGTCAGACCATGTTCAAATAATAACTAGTCTCTTGATTCTAGGACCAATCACTGTAAGTCATCTCCTACCATACCAAGGTAATTCATGATGAGTTGCAGGACTCACCTTGGTCGCAAGATCAAGTCAACAAAGCCAAGGTGGTAAGTTTTCAAAAAAAAAATTCACCCTTGTCATGCTTGCTTTAATGGCGGCATTGGTTTCTCATGATTTGACATTCAAATCTATCCTAGTTGGCCATTCATGCCATTTTTGTCATGCCAGCTGTTAATTAAATATTGTAATAGTACATGAGTGGGAATACATGTATCCAACTTGAAAATGAACTATCATTAAAGTAAATGTCACATCAACTAGTCATTGTACTTTTAGTTATGTCAGGATCAAAGTGCCTAGATGTGTGGGTAGTTCTCGGTACACATGCCATTTTAACAAATGGACTCTGAACCTTGGAGCCTAGACTTGTATTAAATGTTTTATATTATTTATATCATTTTTATGGTCATACGGTCTTGCAGGTAATAAGTTGAAAGGATGGAAACAGTAGGATCCCCTCCTAGAAGTCCAGAGCTCTAGAGCTCATCCGCTAGCCCGACCAAGAAATTAAAGGCAGAAAGGGCCTTGGAAAATTTTATGTTAGTGATGAAGTATAAGAAAGATGGGGAAATTCATGGGCCCTGAATTGAAATCATGGTTCAAGAAATATCATATGCAAATTTTGAGATCTAGGCTGAATTAAAGAGTTTACAACAAATAGTATACTAGTTGAAATGGGCCAATGGCCCATTGTCATTCAATCTAGCTATTTCTGAGATCGTGCAAGCTGCATGATTGCTGCACTCTGTGTAGGCTCTAGAATTAATATTGCTCATGGCCAAGAACTACAATGCATCCATTTGAGTTTCCATGCTATCCTCTAGTGTGCCCATTTCCTCTTGGGATCAAGATACTATTGCCATAGTCTGGAGAAACCCTTTCTTCAAGGTTGCAGTTATCATAACTAGGGCTTCTTCTCTAGCACAATTCATAGCGATCCAAGAAGTGGCCCGACATCACTTGAACAAAATATGGTTACAAAGCCCCCACTAGGACTTCAAGAAAATGAAGATGGATTTAGTGAAAGCATAGATCACTTTCAGATTTCACACCACTAGTAAATTTGAGACCTTTTTCCAATGGCTAGCTATCAAAATTCCAACACTATACGGTCAATCACGTGACACTAGCCGCCGTCACAATTTTGCAATCAAAAAAAATGATGAATACAATGGGTGTCGTAAGTCTGACACCAAATCTGTCAGAATATCCATCCAAAAAGGCACTGGCCAACATGGCGAACATGTCGTCGGTCTATTTGATGCTATCACAATTCTAACAGCTAGCCATTGTTTAGATTTTTTTGTTGAAAATGGTGTTGTACATGCGATGGCTAGCTGTCAGATGTTTTTGATAGGTAGCCATAAAAAATTGGTGTCGAAATTTGACCCCAAATATTGTAGTGACACCCTTCAGTTGCTATTTATGATCAAACTTCGTAGTTGGGGCAGGCATTTCCCAAAATTCTTCCCTTGGTTGTTGAATGAGTTTTTCAAGCCATGATCGAGTTTTCTAAGGCTAGATATGAATGGTTTGGGGTATCTGATACCCATATTTCTAATTTGAGTCTGCCAATTCAAATTTTTAGTTAGGAGGGTATTATTTCTGAATTATTTATCTTGTGTAATTAAAATATTTTATTTCCTAAAATATTTCAAAGTGAAATTAAATACTTTTAGAATTTTTGTTATGATTGTTAACTCTAATGTTTATTCTAAAAAAAATTTGGTGAGTTTTTCATGTGTTTTGCCTTGTAAAATTTGGGCATGACACACCGCTTGCACTATACTTGGTGGGGTTGATAGGTGGATGAATTCTACCAGATCTGTTAGGACATGGATTTTCTATGGGATGGCTAGCACTTTATATTATATGATGGAGATGGCTATGCTATATTATTGGGGGTACACTAATGTAGGAGCATCTTAGGATCTTGAAAATGTTACATCAACCAAAAAAATGTTTGTTTTCTTGTTGTCTTGTTTGATCAGCCTAGTATTTTGGTTTGTGGTTGATCTATGCTTTTTCTTTTGGGTTGTGATTGCTACAACGTGTTCTTGGAATCATCCTAGATATTATCCTATCATCACACCTCATTTGGATTCATCAAGAAGGAGTTCTGACATATTTTTTGTGGGATTTTCCTGTTCTTCATTTCTCGGTTGGTCATTATGGTTTCTGATTATTTTTTGTGATCTACCAGTTGGTTTTTCCATGTGTGATTATGCTATATCTTTTTTTTGTTGGAGGCTGACATTATTGTGTGATCACATCTCTTAATCCTTTCATTGGAGGTTATTCTTAAGGATTTGGGTCCTGACCTATTTGTTGTAACACATTTTTTTAATTATTGGGAAATGTAATCTTTTCTAAGCCGAGTGATGGTGTAAATTTCTATATAAGCTATGAAATTGTTACAAAGTAGACACAAGAGGTTGGGGGCATGATATCATAGATGATTTGGATTAGCTTGGCTAGGATTATAATGGTTTTTAGTGTAATTAGGTATGCATTCTTGGAATGTAAGATTTCATGTTGCAAATTGTTGTAAATAGTTTCCTGATGATAATAAAATGCTTAATCTCTTGTTTTACTTCTATTTTTTCTTATTGATTCTGTTGTGTTTTATTGGCTACAAGGTTTGGACTGATCTCCTTGAGGTTTCTCCATCCTTGAATGCATCGAGTGGTATCTGAGAGAAAGTTTGAACAAGGTTGAGCGAGGTTGAATGAGTTAGAGATTCTTGAGTTGGTATATCTGATCTCCTAACTTGTGAAGCCCTGGACTTACTGATCGTGAAGTGGCAAAGTGAAGATCTAACTTGAAATCACAAAGGACTTGCATAAGGTGGTGAGAAAGGTTTTTTTCTTGTTGTTGAAGAGTTTAAGACATACCGATGGAAATGATGAATGGTGATGGTTTCTAGGTTAAAATCCAAATTTATCCCTAAGGATTATGAGTTAGAGTTGTTCAAGAAATTGTAAAAATTGAGGTAGAAAGACATGAGTGTGGAAGATTATACATAGGAATTATATAAGATGACTATTAGATCTAGTCACAAAGAAGTATCTAAGGATAAGGTGGCTAGGTATGTTAATGGTTTGATATTTAATATTTAAGATGAGTTAAGTATGTTGATGATTTATAATATTGAGGATGCCTATCAGTATGCATTTAGAGCATAAAATAAGTTGAAGAGAAGAAGTAACCCTAGAGGAAGGGAGAAACAAGTTATCAGGAATGGAAAGTAGAATCAAACTATTGAAGTTGAATCTGATCAGAGGATACCTAGAAGAGGGAATGGTAGAAAGGATTTTAAAGGTACTTGTTTCAAATGTGGTGGCATAGGACATAGATATTTTTAATGTTTTGAAGGATCTAGTAAGAACGCAAGAAAAAAAAAATCTTGTGGCACATGAGGAACAAATTATTGATGAATTTTTGGTTAATGAAGAAGAACCTAAGATAGGAAAGTCTCTTATGCTTAGGAGAGTCATGTTGAGTAAGAAGGAAGATGAAGCTATACCAAGGAAGAATTTTTTTAGGACTATCTGCAAATCAAGAGATAAATGTTTTAAGGTTGTTATGGATAGTGGTAGTACTAACAATTTGGTATCAGAAGAGATGGTATAGGATCTTGAATTGAAGAGGCTTAAACATCCTTTTCCTTATAACATAAGTTAGTTTTCAGATGAACACATGGAGGAGGTGAAAGAGAAATGCTTGGTTATCTTTAGCATTGGACCTTACATAGATGAAGTGTTATGTGATGTGGTGTCTATGAGTACTTGTCATGTTCTATTGGGAAGAACTTGACAATTTAATAGAGGATCTATTCATGATTGTAGAAGAAATTTGGTCACAATAGAGAATGATGGACTAAATTTTACTATAGTTTCTTTGAACGAAGCAAAAGGGATAAGTGCAAGGAATTTAAGTATGGTAAATAGGTATTGTTCATAGAAGAAGACTATAGAGGTTAGTATGAATCAGAAGAAGGACCTTGAAGGTAGATCTGATGAAGGAAAGTTGGTATCAAATTGTATGAAGGGTAAGATGAAGAAACATAAGACCTTGGTTGTTGAACAGATATTGAAGGTTTGCAACAGAGGTAGATCAATTCTGCAAAAGGGAAGAGGTAGAAATTTGAGCCTTGACTTTGATAGAAGATATGACAAAGAGATTATAGAGGGGATTAAGTTGATAGATATGACATGGAAGAGTGTAGAGGTGAAGAGGGAAAGAGTCATAGATGAAGAGGATTTTTGGATTAAAAAAGCATGGGATTTATGTTACATGCCTTGTTAAATGTTCATAATTTTCTCTTATGGAAATTTTTATTTTACTTGGGGTGTCTGATGCAGGAGCATCTTAGGATCTTGGAAATCTTGCATCAACCAAAAAAATATTTGTTTTCCTATTGTCTTGTTTGATCATCTTAGGTGTTTTTTGGTCAGTGTTTGATCTATGCTTGTTCTTTTGGGTTGTGATTGCTACAACGTGTTCTTGGCATCTTCCTTGGGCTTATCCTATGATCACACCCCATTTGGATTTATCACACATAATTTATGATAGATTCTTTGTGGGACTATCCTGTTCTTCATTTCTCAGTTGGTCATTATGGTATTTGATCATTTTTTTCAATCTATCAGTTGGTTTTTCTGTGTGTGATCACTAGTACAATTTAACAAATATGTGACTACATGATTAACAATTTTAGTCACACGACTAAATTTTTTAGTCACGTGACCAAAACTAATCAAATTCTACTAATTTTTACAATTCACAAGTATAAATGACTAATTTGGTCATTGGGTAAAATAAAAAGGTTAGAAAAACAAAAATGACTAAATAAATGATTAAATAGTTAGTCACCCAAACAAAAATGACTAAATGAATGATTATTACTCCTTTATAATTAAATTTGATAATATCATACACTTATATATAACTTAGAAGTTCCATTTCACCAATAATGCTTGTTCACCAATAGGCTTATTGCATGACCAATCCATCTACACCTGCCTCATGTCAGAAATCTATTTTTTAGGTGATTTCAAAATTGATTGATAAAAAAATGTTAGAGATAAAAACACAAGGAGTAGTTACCATCAAAAAAAAATTCAGTCATGGTTTACTATTTCAAAGTGGTTTCTCATCTCACATCTAAAAAAAAACTGACTCACATATAATATTAGATATCATGACAAGCACTTGGACTGGTCAAATAGGTATTTCAAAGAAGGTAATTTTTAAATCAAGCATACGTAAATTGCCATTTTTCCTACATCATCATGAGATCATATATGGAAAATTTGGGAATAGTGTACCCAAACCCTCGAGAATGATGTCAAATAGGGGCACTTGTAATGCCCCCTCTCTAAGGTTGTGTATTTAGTGGTTGTTAGTCTATCTTGATGTCCTCCATAGGCTAATGTACATGGTTAGGGGAACTTTGGAGTATTTAATTAATTGAATGTAAACTAATTCTAAGTTCACACTTAAGACATTTAATTAATTATCTAATTTAACTTGTTACTACACTCACAATGTGAAATGTTTCCACCCTCATTTATATTTCTAAGTCGTGAGCACTAGGTGAAGGGATTCAAAAAGGCCAAATAGAAATAAATAATTAAAAAAAAGATTATTATATTTGAGCAAGAGAATACAAGGAAGAAAATATTTGGAGACTTCACGATATTTTGGAGATAGACACAGTAAGAAAAGAGGAAGGTTTTTTTGAAAGGTTGGAGTTGAGGGAATTGTCTTCAAGAGCGAGAGATCTCTCTGAGACAAGAAACTTATTGCTTCATTGTAGAGGTATTTGTTGGACTTCAAATTCAGTGATCATTGTGATACCTCAGAGATTGGGGTTTGATTTAAAATGATTATTTTTGGTTTCCTAATGCTGGGTCATTTTTTCATTCTAGATTGTGCTTTTGGGAGAGATTTTTTTTGTGATTGACAATTTTTTATTTGGCTAGAGTTTATTTATGGGTTTTATCTGCTGAAAGTTTGATTTTTTGGAAGAAGTAATTGGCCAACTAGGGAAAAATTGAACATGAGTATTGATTAAAAGTGTCTCTAGATTCAGCTGAACTGATTTGAATAGCTATATCAAGCCAAGAAGCATAACCCATTTTTTAGAACAAGAAATCGACATTTTATGTATGATGTGATTTTTGCCTACATCTTAAGGACTTGTGTAAACTTGAGTGAATTGTCACAATTATATAAATGACTATTTTAAGATATTTTTTAAAGATGAAATTAAATTTTTATCTTAAATATTCAAGTTATTATTTAAATAAAAATGGAAACCATAATTATTGTCTTAAATTAAAACTTAATACAACACTCGTGTATTTTCATTATTTTAATTGTTATAAAGAAAAATAAAAATAATTATTATTATCTTAAATTAAAACTTAAGACAACACTCATGTATTTTTGTTTAGGTAGTAATTAGAGGTAGAGGAAGGCAGGATGAAAATTTTCAAATGAAGAGCAAGATATTTTAGAATGAACTTTCATGGACTGCATTGATATCCTTCATTTGGGCCTATCTAGTTAGGTTCTGCACATCACTAGAAACCCCATCGATTGATAGTGACTTCCATTTACACAACCTGCAAAGGGGATTTTCCCTCCTGGAACTTCTACAAAGAGAGTGTTCAGAAAGTGGTGAGTATATACTTGAGGCACCCCATTTCTCCTCATTTGGTGAACCAAATAAATTTTTTAGTAGAATAAAATAGGCATAACAAATTATTTCATTACATTCTCTAATTTTATTTCCCACTATGTTTTACTTTTTATTTGTATCTATAGCTTAGGCCCTAAATATGAAGGCTTGGACAATAGAAAGAAATTTTTGTTTAATCATTTAACATTTGCATTCTAGTTATTTGGTAAGGGTAATTTACAGATGATAAGTCCTCACTATCGCCAATCCTAGATCTGTAATCACCTAAAATTTGTCTATTAGAACCTAAGCCCCTAATTTCGATCGAATTTGCCTCAGACAAAATTATAAATCTCAAAAGCATAATTTACTAGACATGATTATGTTAGTAACCTGAATAATCCCCTGGCATAATTAAATCAAATCATCTGATATATTAAAACTTGAAAAATCATTTAATTGTCAAAAACTTCCTTTTTAATAAAGTCCTAGCACTTTTATTAAAAAGATCACTTTGTGCAAACTTAATCTTGATTACAATGATAATTAAAAGGGGATTTTCTATTTTTTCTTATTCTCTAATCAAGCTTGACCAATCAAAAATATTGGATCCTTTCACATGGATTGATCTCTCTCACCACTCATCTCTACCTAACATCTTTTACCTCTTAATCTCCACCCTTCATTCTTGAGGCACTTTCTTTAAAATGAATCTCTTCCTTGGCTCAAGGGTCCACTTCTCTTGCATTTTCTAGGTCCAAATCTTGACCATTTTTGCATCTTAAGGAGATTATTGCATTCTTGTAGTCTAGAGTAAACTTTCTATTTTGAGTTCTTAAGTTCATAGTTTTCTTAGCTCTTAGCTCTCTTGCATTCTTAGTTTAGCTCATTCTCTAGTATAATCTTGCATTGATATTTAGTTTTATTTCTTAGTAGCATTGCTAATCTTGCATTCTAGTTTCATCATTTCTTTGCATTTGTATTTAGATCAATCTTGGAGTGGTGAATGCAAGTCTTGGATCTCCTCCACATTTTAAATCTTCCTTTTTGGAGTAGTCAAGTCCCTAATCCTTCATGCCAATATGATGAGCATTCTCAAAAGGATTAAACTTGCTTCAAATAGGAAGAAATAAGCCACTTTTGAGGGTTTTTTTTGTTCATTTGATGCAAACTCTTGTAGCTAAATTCTTGATCTAATGTTTTATTGAGTGTTGGTTGCATTATAATTGAATACCAATTTTATACCACATAGGATCATCCACTATCTGATGAATGCACCAAATGTTAGTATGAAGATTGTACAATTATGTGGAAGAATGGAGTCATATATGGGTAATGAAGGGCCCCTACTCCTAGAATAGTAGGGAAACTAGTAGTTCTTCTTGATGTCTTGTTTTTTTAAATCTTGGGAGAGCCAATTGATCTTCAAATGAGAGTTGTTTGATTGAAAAACCTAAATAACTAGTTAATAATAATTGAGAATTAATCCAACACCAATAAACTTAATATATTTGAATCATCATAAATCTCAAGTAATGTGATTGGGATTTCATACCAAAGGAGAAAATCTCATGTTTGTTAATCACTTTTTTACTATCAATATGCAAAATGTTTGAAAATGAATCAAATGATTCTACCAGTTTGGAGGGTGTAATTTTTGAATTTAAAAACCCATTAAGGGTTAGAGATTGTACTTAAGCATGGATTAATGCTATTATTTTATATTTTCTTTCAACTAACAAGTTATATATATCCCCATTTTTCCAGTCTAAATTGGCAACATCAAATTTACAACACCCAGCTCCTATTCCTGATATCAATTTTTTTTTGGTTATCACATATGTGTACCTTTTGGTGGATGTCAAAGCCACACAAATAATTCTATTGTTGGAGAAATTCCACAAGGGGTACCTGATTTCCCCACTCCTACACATGCTATAAGTTGTGTTACCAACCAATATTTTTATAATTTTTAATACCTATCCCATATGTTCATTGTTCTCTTGTTTAACATTTAGACATTTGTTGATATCATGGTCTCTTTCTCAGTAATAAACCTTTTCTGTAATTTGTTTCAGACATTTTGGCATGGATTTTATCTCTCTAGTAGTCGTAGGTTGTATCCTATGGTATGGACAAAAAATTTTGAGACTTCCATGCCACATCCCCTTGTACCTACAAGCACCATGAATCTTTTTCCACCTTAGAATGCAGGTAAATATTTTGTGGTCTATAAAAAGTTGATTGTTCATTCAATAAATTTTTTATCCATTCTTGAATGTGTATTATGGGATGTTGGTTTCTTAATAAGAATAAATTCTCTTTTGTAGTATCTTAATTTTAATAGGATCTCCCTGTATCATGGAAAGGAATAATCAACCAAACAATGTTTAATTTTTGAAATATTTTGATGCCTGATGACTTCAACAGGTTCGCTGAAATAAATTAGAACACCCACTACAAATAGTACTATTCTGTATGTTGCTAAGTGTTCCTATATTGGTCCATCTAATGTGGTAATGAATGGATCTCCCTATATGGTGTGGCTTTTTAAGTTTCTTAATACTTGTTCCAATCTTGTTCTAGTTGAACATAATGATTTTTTTGGTCTTTTCCCTTTGTAGTGTGTTTTGTCCTACCATATATTTCTTTGTATAGTATTTTCAGTAGAAACATTTGATACTCCTATAGAGTTATTTTGTTGTCATTAGTTATGATTAAGTCATAATGATTGTCAAAGTCATTCGGTAAAGAAGGAAAGTCAAGTCAGTAAAAGGAAATAAAGGAAAGACATTTTCGATAAAGGAAAAGGAAGTCAATACACCGAGTAAGGTAGAGCAAGGAAAACCAAGCATTGAGCACCAAGTAGTATTGAGCTACAACATCTATTGAACCAAGAGAAGATACATTTTACCAATCAAGAGAAAACTATATTACCGAGCATCACAAAGTGATAGAAGAAGAATCAACAAATACATTGAATCTGGACACCGAGCAAAAAATATTTTACAAATCTTGAGGAGATTATTTGTTATAACATTGGAGATTTAAGTATAATGATTATGAATGATTACAAGGTGAGATTCTCCAATGACAACTAAATGTGATATATGCATTGGAGAAGTAACCAATGCTAGCACCGCTTAAAGAGAAGATTCTAGAATGTTTCCACCGCTTCTAGAATTGAATATAAAATGGATTAGAGTGTGAAAATCAGAGAGAGAGTATGAGGGTATGATGGAAATGAGAAGTCATAGAGAGAAGGTGATGATCATTCAAAGATAAGTTTGAAGATGATGAGAAGAGAATCCATTGATTAAAAGAGCAATAAAGAGAAGCATGTGAATGTGAAACAGAGTTGAATCTATCGAGTAAAAAAATGATATTGTGAGTGAAATACATAATGAGGTAAATTTTTATTGAGAATATTGAGTCTGATAAGCATAAGTTGATGCAAGTATTATAGAAATTTTTTTTACTGATTAAGTGTGTAATCAAAATTCTAAAGTCTCTTTACCGAGTGGATCCTAACAGGTCTTATATTGTAAATCCTTTAACAGGGTACATATCTTAGATTAGAGTTGTAAAATCCTTTAGTAAGGTAGACTTAATTGGTCTATAGACTCTTAATAGGGTCAATACTCTTAACAGGGTAAGCTATCAGAAATAGATAGCATTGTAGCTCTAATTAAGTAGAATTTTTATTGCAAAAGTGAACTTTTGTGGATGTCATCCCCACCATATTTTTTTCCTCTAACAAGGATTTATGCGATACCAAAATCATTGTGTTATGAGTTGTGTTTCATGATATTACATTATAATTTTTATGTTTTTATATGCAAAGTTATGAATTCAGTGAATAGTTAGAAAGTTAATTAAAAGTTTTTGAAATACTGATTCACCCCTCCCCTCTCAGTACTTATATTTCCATAATTAATCCAACAATTGGTATCAAAGAAAAGGTCTCTTATTCATAAGTTTAACCACTTGAGAGGAAAGATCTAAAAAGATGGAAAGCTATAGGTATGAATAGGTGATTGATAACATGAACATGGAATTGAGGATGGATAATGACTAGATTGATGAATTGAGGAGGAAACCAAAACATTCAATTAACAAGGGAAAGGAACTAGCACATCAATTGAAGGATACACAAGATCAGGTTGAAGAAATTGAAGAACTATTAGAGGGAGGTATGTCTCATGAATCTAAAGATGTCATATCAGAACTTACTAAAAATAACAAAAACCTAACTGATCTGGTAAAAACACTAAAAAGAGAAAAAAAAGCTCAATCAGTAAGAATGTGTGAAGTCCTAGAACAAAAGGGAAAAGCTGAGGATGATAAAAGAATGGTTGAAGATGAGAGAAGGAAAATGAGTGTAAGGATGAATGAAAAAGATGGGGAGATACTAAGGTTGACACAAATTCACTACAACTTGACAGATCAACTAGTCGATGTTAATCAAGAGATTGCAAGGAAAGTTAAAGAGATTGTTGGACTGATATCTGAGAATGAACTTATGAGAAATGAACTAAAATCTAAAAATAATGCAAATTAAGTCTTGAAAAGGAATGAAGAAAAATTGAGGATACTAGATGAACAACTAAGAGGTTAGAGACAACCAAGAGATACTTCTAGACTTGGATTTAATGCAAACAACACTACTGAGAAGGATGAGTCCTCAAATCAAGAAAAAAAAAGAGATAATGCTACCCCACTAAAGAAAAAGAAGCTCAATTGCTATCATTATGTAAAATTGGGTCATACAACTAATGTCTACAAGATCAAAAGAGGTCCACCGAGCATTCCTAAGTTTAATGGTTATTGTTACAATTGTAATAAGTACGGTCACAAGGCATTCAATGAAGATCAAGGATTACTAACAATTAAAGGAAGCCAAGATTTGATGTTTTCTATAATAATTGTAAAAAATATGGTCACAAGTCTAAATAATGCAGGTCCTAAAGAAATAATGTGAAATGTGTCCCTAACTGACAAAATACTATAAATAACCGACAATGATCAACTATACCATGGGACTACAATACAAGAATTACATGTACAACATGTGGAATATTTGGACAGATTGTTGCAAATTGCATTTTGATGCATGGAAGGAACAATAGAAGATCATGGATAAATTATGGAATGGCTTGTTTTCATTGTCACAAGGCCAGTCACCTAGCCAAATACTATAGGTATTGAAGCAAAGCCCCAACCGAGGAACAACCCAGTGAAAATGCTCAAGTTAATGTTGAAGAGATAATAGATCAGATGAATAGAACATGGAGAAGAAAGTCTCTAGATGATGGAACTAAACTTGGCACCTCATCCTCTAGATTGGGTGCACCTATCTTCACCTAATTGGTCAAAGGTACATGTAGGAGTTCATAACTAAAATCCAATCTTAAATAGGTTCCTAACATTTGTGCAAAGATCCATATTAGAATATTTAGATGCATTTGGATATATCTTGTGAAATTGACATTTCATGTTTTGATTGGTAAGAGTATATGTTATTTTGTTCCATTCGGTGAAAGGAAAGTGTATTTGGTAATCAGTGAAAAAGGGAGTTGGTAAAGAGAATTTAATACTAAAATTATAGCTGTTGGAAACCCTAAATGTTGAAAAACTATAAATAGAGCTCTTGTCATTTCATTTTCACCTTACATTTACAACAGCATTTGAAGCACTTTGCAGATATGAGACTACCAAGAGAATTCAAGCAATCAATCGAGAAGATCTAAGCATTGTAAAATGCATTCAAGTTATTTATGATGTTTTGTCGAGCTGTGAAAGAGAAACTAAGTCATCAATCAAATGAAACCCTACAGTCAAGTGATTAATGTGTGAAATAATGGAACCTAAAGTAAAAAATCCTACTGTTGTGGAGAATATTGACCCTTTCCATCCAAAGTATAAGCTACCACCACCCGTAGTAGCTAAAACTGACAAATTTGGAGCCCTGTCTTCAATCCCACTTAGAGCTATTATGATTGAAGACGTTCATGCCTTCATACATTGTAATATAGAGGACATTTTCCAAGAGGATGTTGACACATCCTACCAAAATCTATGTGTAAATAGGAAGTTGGAGGATGAACATAAAAATTTGGAGACCAAGGGTTTGGTTCATGTCATGCATGTTCTGACTGTATTCAAGAAGGAATGGATGATATTTTTATTAAGCTGAGTACATGATCAATTCATGTGGCTTGATGCACTTGTGAAGATTACAAAAGATGTATTACACATTATTATTGGTATCCAATCGGTGATAGATAGAGAGCTCATAAGAAAACATATAAGAACAAACTTTGTGAGATTACTCAAGCTAAATGAGACATAAGAGGTTTAAAATTATCTACTTTTGATGATCATGACTTAAGATTTGTGTGCAATATAATATCCTACTGAATCTTTCAGTCATCTCGGGTAGACAATGTACCTTATGGAGTTGTAGATATAGCCTACAAGATTGTGAAGAAAGACATGAAGGTAGATCTATGTGAGATCTTGTTGAAAAAATTTGATGACAATATGAATAAAATCAGGAAGGAAATGAAAAATACTTTGAAGTTCAGATCACTACTGGTATGTATATTTTTCTACTTCCAAAACTTCTTTCCATCAATCAGTTATGTAGTGTGGAATGTGAATGTACTAATTATTTACTAGATAAATGAGTTTATTCAAAGTTTAAGAGATAAATTTGAAATGATTATGAATGATTACTTTTCAAAATTTCAAGAAAAAATGCATAAGAAGTTTAGAATTCCACCACAACTAGTGGAAAAATACAAGGATACAATATGTTTTGAAGTAGACACTGAAACTTGTATAGTGAGGGATGTGGAGCCAAGAACCATCTGGTTACAACCAATGGGTTATGAAATGGATATTGATAATGCATCATTACATATTGAAGGTTTATTAGAGAAACCAACTGACAAGAGAGCCAAACAATATGACACATATGAGGAAGTAAAGTATAAAATAAAACTAGGTATATTGATACCTAAGGCATTAAGGAAAACCAATAGGATGATTAGTAGTTTGTCAAAAAAATTGGGAGTTACTACTGAAGAAGATGAAGCTGGTCCTTGAACGATTATGGGGAAGAAAATTAGAATGAAAAAGGAGACCCCTAGCCCAATCAGTACAAGACCATTAACAAGGTCTTCCTCCACATTGAGAGAGAAACAAAAATTAGAGGTAGAACTACAAAATACTAAAACCTACATGAGAGAAAATAAGACATCAGGTAGACCAAGAAGGAAGTTGAAATTACAAGAAGACAGTGAAATTGAATCTCAAGATGTAATTCAATTTAGAGTTGTGAAAAACTAGACACCAAAACTAAAGAACTTAGATGAGTCACTTAAAGTACTTGAGAAATATGGAGGTTATTTTGGACTACAACATCTTAAATATGAAACTAGAAATGAAGAAGATAAATAAAAAATGAAGAAGCTACTATGTTTACATTGCACAAGTTTAGGAATACTCTGGTTGAGATGGCCTATCGAGTATTAAATGAATACTACATAGATGCAAGATAGAAATATGCCTTGGCATATGAGAAACAAATGAGGGAGAGATCCCTAGCTATCATTGTTCCTGAATTATCCACAAGAGGAATTAAAGAAGCATTAAAGGAATATTCTAAGAGATTCCTAGTCAAGGGAAGAGCACTAAGGATAATGGCTGGTAAACTTGAGGAAAATCAATAAGAGACAAATGATTTATGGAGAAATATATTCTTTCCCAACCTACTGACATAAATCAAGGAACCCCAAGGGAAGTCAGATCTCATTGATTTGACAACAAATAAAGAAGAGGTCATCATTGAAGACATAACAGATAAAGACACAATAGAGGGTATTGTAGATGATGAAAATGTAATGGCAACCAAGGCCAAGGATACTAAAGAAATGAATCTTGATGATTCAAAAAAAGCAAAAATGATGGATGCAGATCTTGTTATTAAACAAATACTAAATTTTATTGAGATTGAAGAAGTTATCTCGAAGGCTACAAAAGATGTTCCAACAAATGTGGAAGCCCCGACCAAACCAGAAAAGGAGAAAGAACAAAAAGAAACTATATAGTTGGTCACTCCTACTGAGACCATTGATCCCCACCAAAAACAAGAACCAGTGAAAGAGAAGGAAAATGATAAAGAATAAGAGAAGAAATAAGAAAAAATAGGATAAGAAGGAAGAAAAGATACTACTACTCCCACAACTTATGATGTGAAATTATCTACTAGATAGAGTGCACAAGCCACAAAGAAGAAATCAAAGAAGAGAAAGCATGAAAAGGAGATAATTGACTTAAGCCAACCTATTGTTATACTAAAGGTTGACATCTCCACCATGAGCCCCAAGGAATTATCTGAGTTTAGAGATTTACTCAAGAGGAAAGATGCACAAGACAAATTGCTTGCAAAGAAGCAGAAAATAGATGTACTTGAGAATGTCAAAGAAATAATATAGGAAATAGTACCAGATGTAGATATTAATGAGAAAGGAATTATATACAGTCAGTAAGTGAACTGGTAAGCCAAATCAATAAAAAAGGTATTGAGACCACAAAATATTTGATGCAAGTGCATAGAAAGAAAATGGAAAATAAGATCATTTAAGAATTACTTCAATCGATATCACTTGACAAGGGAAAACTTTCTGTACTGGAAACTGAGTTGGAAAAAGACTTGCTAGATATTCTTTCATTATTTCATAAAATATGTTTGATTTCTAATTTCACAAAGGATATAAAAAAAAAAAGATGAAAATGTTGAGAAGGAGCTGACTGAGAAGCTAGTTAAGGTAACAACCAAGCTTGATACTTTCAAAGTATACTATCAAAGGATGAAGCACCTATTGGTAATGCAACATGAGTTAAGGAAAGAGGAGAATAAAATTAGACTGTATCTAATGGAGCTGCAATCATTTTTGATACCACAGATTGAGTCACTACAGAAGCATACTCACAAGGCGCTAAAGACTTAGTGAACACCCCATATGTAAGTGCTAAGGATAGCATGATAAGTATAACAATTGATATAAGTGAGCAGATTATAGTGTTACAGACACTCAAGGATTCATGGAAGGCCTCACTAAAAGATGCATAGGAAATGTATAAATTTATTTTTTCCAAGATCCCTCCACCGAATAAATAGTAAGTAATTTTTTTGGCATTTTTGTTTTTAAAAAGGGGGATAGTAGATAAAGGGATAGACATATGTTGTTGTCTAAGTAAAATAAAAAGGGGATAGTACTAAATAGATGGCTATATTGTATAGTATGAAGAGGTTTATATGTGTAGAAGATGGATAAATATACATATAAGAAGTATTTCCATAGGGGGAGCAATAGACTTTACAGAGGAATGTATACATGGTCAAATTTGGCTTAGGACCTAAGGACGCAAAATTTTGATGACATTGAAGGTTTTTAACAAAGATACCAGACTAATGTCAAAGGGGGAGATTGATACTCGTATAGAGTTATTTTTTTGTCATTATTTATGATTAATTCATAATGATTGTCAAAGTCATTCGATAAAGAAGGAAATTCTAGTCAGTAAAAAGAAATGAAGGAAAGAAAGTTCGGTAAAGGAAAAGGAAGTCAAGATACCAAGAAAGGCAGAGCAAGGAAAACCAAGCAGTGAGCACCGAGCATTACTGAGCTACAACATCTATTGAACTGAAAGAAGATACATATTACTGAGAAAGAGAAAAAAATATTACCGAGCATCACATGCTGATAGAAGAAGAATCTATAAATACATTGAATCTAGACACCGAGAAAAAAATGTTTTACAAATATCCAGGAGATTATTTGTTAGAACATTGGAGATTTCAATATAATGATTGTGTATGATTACAAGTTGAGATTCTCCAATGAGAATTAAATGTGATATATGCATTGGAGAAGTAACCAATGCTAGCACCGCTTAAGGAGAAGATTCTAGAATGTTTCCACCTCTTCTAGAATTGAATATAAAATGGATCAAAGTGTGAAAATCATAGAGAGTGTGAATCTATGATACAAAGGAGAAGTTGTAGAGAGAAGGTGTTGATCATTTAGAGATAATTTTGAAGGTGATGATAAAAGAAGCCACCAAGTAACAAAGAAATAAAGAGTAGAGTGTGAGTGTGATACAGAGTTGAATCTACTGAGTACAAAATTGATATTGTGAGTGAAATACAATATGAGGTAAACTATTATTGAGCATATTGAGTTTGGTAAGCATAAGTTGATGCAAGTGTTACAGACAAAATTATTATTGATTAAGTGTGTAATCAGAATTGTCAAATCTCATAGCCGAGTGGATCTAATAGGTCTTATATTGTAAATCCTTTAACAAGGTACATATCTTAGATTAGAGTTGTAAAATCATTTAGCAAGGTAGACTTAATTGGTTTTTAGACTCTTAATAGGGTTAATACTCTTAACAGGGTAAGCTCTCAGAAATAGCTAACATTGTAGTGTTAGGAATGAATACTGAATATGTCCTATGAGGGAGTATTTGAGTAGTCCTGTAGTAGTTGTATGTTGCATTCATGACTATGTTTGTCATTGATGTCAACACATTGATCTACTAGAGATTAGTAGAAAAGTAGACAGTGTTTGAATTAGCACATGTCGAGAATTATAGATCAAGCTATGTGGCATTGAGAAATTATTCTTTATTGTGTCCTAAGATTATGGTTAAGAGCACGTATGAAAATTCAATTATTCATGATAGTTATGAGTAATCTTGTGGGAACAATATTCAGACAATGTTCCTGAGAAGCAGCTTGTGATAACTGAATTATATCTCCTAACTGGGATAGAATCTGGACATGTGAAGTTGTACAAAGGTTGAAGACATTTTGGAGGTGACTTGGATGAGATAGCATAGTCAGAGGTCGCACGTGTGAAGATTTATTTAGTTTGGAAGCTGACATTTTTATGTGGTTATGAAATATTATGCAACGTGTAAAGATTTATAATTTGTAATTGGTTAAGCCTAGTTGGCCGACTCTATTATAAATTATTTGAGTGTGATATAAAGGAAGGATTGTTTTCCTTGATTGTAATGAAGTAGAGAGATATATGATGATATTGATGTTGTAAGAGGATATGCAAATTAAGCAGATCTGGTGAAGTATTTGGTGCAATTTTGACACAGATAGAGGAGTGAAGAGAATTTGTTGAGATCAATAATTATTGGTATTATTCTATTCAAATAATATAGAGATCAGTTAGATAGTGAGTTTAGTGATCTTGCCCCTGAAGCTGTTTGGACAGTGGGTCCTTCTACCTTCTTTAACTCTTAACAGGGTTAGAATATTTTAACAGGGATTCAAAGTCTCCTAACAAGGACTGATATGTACTAAATGTATTTAATAAGACTCCTAACAGAGTCCATCCTCTCACAATAAATTTTCATATTAGTACATCTTTTGTGGGTACCATCCCCACTGGGGTTTACTCTCTGATCAAGAGGTGCCCTAGTTAACATATCTTGTGTCATTGTGTATGTTTATCTTTCTATGGTTGTTGTTTATATTGGTTACATGGTTGAAATCTAATAATGGTATTTGATGAAGGGTACTCCCCTTAATACCACAAACACTTAACAGAAATAGAGAAACAACAGTAATTTGCAAGAACAAAAAATAGGCTTCTTATTATCTCCACAAATGTGGAATTATAAATTTTTAGAATTTCAATGTGCAATGCCACATGGGCATCTTCTTTACAATATTCTGAGGGACAACACCTCAAATTATTACCCAGAACTACTCTGAACTGCTCTGAACTGCCTAAGACAACACTATGGGCCTTCCTTATATAGGCAATTTCAACCAACCGAGAAGGTTCCAGAAATTTAGCCTTTAAGACCGACTACACATAGAATTATTTTATTTTTACAATTATTACAATAGGGTCAGCTCACAACAAATACAAAATATATTTTTAGGTAACCCAACTTTCGAAGGCCATAAATTTTTAACCGTAGCTCTTTTTTTCTATTATAACCACTTTTCAAAAATGCCAGGACGTGATCTACAGTGCCTAATTGGCGCAAGCTCCATTCAACTGGGGGTCGATTGTAATCTGGAGCCTCTAAGGCCTTCAAAATTGAGCTCAAAGATTTTGTACCCAAAAACCTCAATAACTTCACTGATACAGATGATATGATAATGAAACTGAACTGGTAGGCTGATATGACTAAGATGAACCTCCATCTGTGAAATCAAAACATTTTGAGATCATATGACCAACTTACTAAAAATAGTAAGTTTCCATAAATAGTAGCTCTACACAAGATAATCCTTATTGAAAAAAAATCAGAAATATTTTTGGGTGATGCAAGATTGCTCTTACACCCAGGATGCTCCTGCATCATACACCCGGGGTAATTTGAGAAGTGACCCTGTCACGACTCAAGTGTGAAGAGGAAAACCAAGATGATTAACCTCCTCCCTTGTTAGCCATGATGAATCTTCAACAAATCATCCTTTCCATTTGATCAGATATTCTTCATATATCTTGTTCCTTGTGCTTCTGACAACACGACTATCTAGTATATCCTCAATCTCCTTGGTATTTGAACTAGTTGCTAGAATAGTCCACTATCTCATTTTCAACACCCCCTTCATGATACTCTATTAAATCTGAAATGTTAAATATTGATGAAATATTTAGCTTAGTAGGTAATTCTACCTCATAGGCATTTTCTGAATCATGCTTCTTCAATATCTTACATGACCCAAACTTCTTCATTTTCAACTTGTTATATGTACGAACTGGAAATCACTCCTTCTACAAATGAACCATGACTTCATCCCTAACCTAAAATTCATTATGCCTCCTTTTCTCATCTACCTTAGCCTTATACTGTGCATTCATCTTGGTAATGTGCTTCCTCACCTCCTCATGGATGTTCTTCAAATGTTCTACAAAATCCTCAGCTTTAGTACTACTTATTTCTCCTTTATCTATCTTCCTCAACTCAGATGCATTTTTGGGACTACTTCCACATACAATCTGGAATGGTGATTTACCAGTGCTCCTATTGATAGAATTATTGTATGAAAATTCCACCTATGGTAAAATCAAATCCCATCCTATTGGTTTATCTCCAACCAAACATCTCAGCAAATTTTCCAAACTCCTATTCACCACCTCTGTCTGTCCATCTGTCTGTGGATGATGTGATGAACTGAACTTCAAATCTATCTTTAACTTCTTCCACAATGTGCACCATAAATATCCAACAAACTTAGTGTCCCGATCTGAAACTATGCTCTGTTGCAAACCATGTAGTCTCACCACTTCTCTAAAAATTTTTTTGCTATATGAACATCATTAGTCTTCTTGCAGGGAATGAAATGTGCCATCTTTGAAAATCTATCAACCACCACAAAAATTGAATCATGTCCTCACTGAGTCCTTGGTAAACCAAGAACAAGATCCATACTAATATCCTCCCAAGACTTCTCTGGTACAGGTAGTGGTTGATACAACCCTGTATTCTTCTTTACTCCCTTTGCCATCTAACATACTCTGTAACTCTGTACAAACTTTTTGACATCTTGCTACAACTGTGGCCAATAATAATTCTCACTAGCTAAAGCAAGGGTTTTATCACAACCAAAATATCCAGCCAATCCTCAGCTATGCTTCTCCTTGATGAGATTCTCCCTCATAGAACTTTGTGGAATACACAACTAAATCCCTCTGAATGACATACTATCCTAGATGATGAAATCCAACCACTTCATTCTGTCTAGAGTAACCAGTTCTATACAAGCTTGATAGTCCCAACCAGTGCTGAGAGAGGAGGGGTGAATCAACACCTCTAAAAACTTTTTCTCTTTAATTCGGTGAAGTAAACTTATAGCAGAAAGGCAAACAAATTTAAGCATATAATAACAAGTAAAAAATCACACAGTGACACTAGATTTATCACATGGAAACTCGGTTAGGGTGAAAACTATGGTGTGAGGAGACCTCACAAATTTTGTACTCTTCCGGAGTACACCTTGTTAGGAGCCTTCCTTGTTAAAGGATAAAAATGCACTTGTTAGATGCGACTCAGTCAAAGGATTTGTTACAATAAAGTCGGTTAGTGCCTGCTTGGTTAGAGGACTTTGAACACCTTGAAAGATGTCACTCGGTTAAGGGATTTTGATATAAGGGACCTGTTAGAGTCCACCCAAATACTGGGATTTAACTATTGTAATTGCTAGAAAACAATAGAGAGATGACCTTATACAAATAGCTTTGCATAGCCTGATAAGATCTTTGTTTGTGCTCAACTAAGAAGCATCATCGGTCGTTGTAGGTGTCTTCTCCTCTACTTTTATGCTTCTCTGCATAGTCTCCTTTCTCACTTTTTCTTTCTTCTTTTCACCCTAGCTTTAGTAGCTTAAAGGTTCACTCTTTTTCTCGGCAAAATGAATGAGGTGACTTCTACTCACCTTAGGTAGAAGAATATATAGAGCCATGTCCCTAATTGTGCTCAACATGCATGACCTAATTTCAAATCCTTCTCGGATACATCACTCAGTAGAGTACTAGTTTACTAAGGAAACATCTAGTGCATGCCCTTGTTTTATTTGCCTAATGAAGAAAGCAGTAGTTGTGTGTCAAGAAACTTTCCTTCATAGGAGATAACACTTTGTTTTAAAGCCACTAATTCTAGCTTTAAATCCTTCAAACGTGCCTCAAACTTATCACTAAGATAACTCATAGTCATCCAGATTTACTACAATAAATCTTGGTCAAAGAGTTGGTTGGAATAGATAGTTGACTATGACTTCCTTGGTTCATATCGGAGTCATTAATCTATCGATTGAGATCTTAATGTTGTAAATAGGTAAGAGTCTTTGACCTGTTATAGTCCCTTCCTTGGCTTATTGGTTGCATGGTCCTTAGTTTGTTGTCCCTTGCTTGGCTTACCAGTTGCACGATCCTTGGTTTGTTGTCCCTTGCTTGGTTTATCTATACTTGTCTACACCAATTATAGCCTGGTCCTTGGTTGATGTTGCAGTCCTCTTTTCCTTAACTGTGTACATTGCCTGGTGGCTAAGGCTTTGTATAGTGACTGATGGTATTTGTGTATAGTCACAACTATCTTGTATATTGGCACCATCAACCAAACCACCCTTCTTTCATATAGATCTCCTTGGATCTTTTGACTTAGTAGAGATGACAAGTCTCTATACTCTTTTACCAATCAATGACAATACTTGTACTGGTAGTAGGCTTACCAGTTACCATCACTTGATGCCAACAATCTCCCCCTTTGGCATTGATGGAAAAACCTCAAAACCTTTATGGCCATGACCAATCACAATATCACCAGGTTATACTTGTATCTCATTGTTATTGCTACAGCCTTTCAGTTCTTTCCAAACTCTCCTCCTTTTTAACAATAATGCCAAAGGCTAGTAAAAAAGACTACCTTTATGCAATATTCTCCCCCTATGAGCAGCATTCCTTTTCATCAGTCTAGAAAAGATGAGGTGTAACTCTCTATTGAAGCACAATGAAATGATGATCTCCTTTCCAAGTTTACTGAAGATCATGAAAGGGTATCACCCCTTATTTACCTCTGAGATACTCAAAAGTATTCTTCGGTAATGGATTGGTGAAGATATCAAAAATTTGTTCCTTGGTAGGAACATACTCTAGTCTCACCCCCTTGTCTTGTACCAGCTCTCTCAAGTAATGATACTTGATGGAAATGTGCTTTGTCTTGGAGTGCATAACAGGGTTCTTGGATATGTTAATTGCACTGGTGCTATCACAAAAGATAGCTATCAGTTCAGGTATCTATTTTTTTATTCCTTCCAGTAGTCATTTGATCTAGATTACCTATGTGCAATTGATTGCTGTAACAACATATTCGACCTCTGCAGTAGATTGTGAAATAAAATTTTATTTCTTACTTGTCCAATAAATAATTCTTCCACCAAGAAAGAATGTACCACCACTTGTTCTTTTTCAGTCATCAATGTTACCAGCCCAGTCTACACCAGTGTACACTTTTACTTAAAATCCTCCCTTGTGAGGAAACCATAAGCCAAATTCCTCAGTTCCTTTTAGATACTTGAAGATTCTCTTTACTGTTGTGTCTCTTTAGGATTAGCAGAGAATCTTGCCACTATGCCAACTACATGTGCAATGGCCGGTCTACTGTGAACAACATACTACAGTTTTCCTATCATGGACCGATACATTGTTTCATTTACTTCTTTTGCATCATCTTCCTTTGATAACTTGAGGTTAGTTATCATTGGGGTTCCAACCAGTTTAGAATCTTCAAGTCCAAAAGTCTCAAGAATTTCTTTTATATACTTAGACTGAGAGATAAAAATACCTTCTTTCAGCTGATGGTCCTGTAGTCTAATGAAGAATTTTATTACACCTATCATAGACATCTCGAATTCTTTCTTCATCTCTTCATTGAAGGCTTTTCTCATCCTGTCATCTCCTCCAAAGATGATATCATCCACAAAGATCTCAGCAATCAGATTTCCATCTTTTCCAATCTTGAGATACATATTGTTGTTGTCCCCGGTTCTTGTGAATCCTATGGTTAGAAGATATGAATGAAGTCTTTCATACCATGCCCTTAGGGCTTTCTTAAGTCCATAAAGAGCCTTTTTCAACTTGCAGACCATACCATCATCATGTGCAGATGTGAACCCTTCCAGTTGTTCAATGTAGACTTCTTCTTCCAAAATTCCATTCAGGAATGCAGACTTGACATCCATCTAATACACTTTAAACTTATTGTGTGTAGCATAAGCAATAAGAATTCTCACTCCTTCCAATCTTGCTACCGGTGCAAAGGTTTCTCATAGTCCAGTCTAGCTTCCTAGGCATATCCTTTGCAGACCAATCTTGCCTTATTTCTTACTACTTTCCCTTCCTTATTTAGCTTATTTCTGTAGACCCACTTGGTCCCTATGACATTCTTGTCCTTAGGTCTTGGCACAAGATCCCATGTGTCATTCTTCTCAATTTATTCCTCCATGGCCTTGACCCAGTTTTCATCTTCTAGGGCTTCCCTTGTTATTTTGGGCTCTATACAGGAAAGTAAACATATATTCTCTTTGGCCTTTTTCCTGGTCAAAACATTGGCATGTTTGTCACCAATAATATTATCAGTAGAGTGATATGTGACATACCTTGGGAGAACCAGACGTTGTTCTCGGTCAAGCTATTCTTGTTGACCAATTTCTTCACCATGATTCTGAACATCTTCTTGTTCACCACCCTATACTTTAGGTGCAGTTTCCTAAATCGGATGACTGTTCTCATGGTTTTCTTTGTCTTCAGTAGCTATTTCATTAAACTCAAAGACATTTTCTTTGCTTTTCTCTTCAATAATGTCATGATTGTTATGACCGGTCTCCTTAATCGGTTATGAAGATTCATCAAGTTTTACATTGATGATTTCAATTATCTTGCCCGATCTCTTGTTCAGACATAGATAGGGCTTACTTTTGGTAAAGTAACCCAAAAATGTTCCTTCATCACTCTTGGGATCAAACTTCCTAGAATACATATCTCTTTTGATGTAACATTTACTAACGAAGATTTTGAAGTAACCTACACTGGGGGTATGCTTAAACCATAGTTCATAAGGATTCTTACCGGTTCCCTTTTTGACTTGAACTTGGTTGAGTGTGTAGAAGGTAGTACTGAAAACTTCTCTCCAAAAGTGGTGATGGAGATTCTTATGGATCAACAGGGTTCTAGCACAATCAATCAGAGTCATGTTTCTTCTTTCTGCTACATTTTTCTGCGGAGTCCTTGGTGCAAAAAAATGTCTTTTTATTCCATGTTCCTCACAATAGTGAGTGAACTCTTGAGAGCTGTATTCACCTCCTCTATCTGACCTTAGGCACTTTAGGCTTTTACCAGTTTCCTTTTCCACTCTAGCTTTGTAGATTTTAAACATGTGGAAGGATTTTGATTTCTCTCTAAGAAAGAGTGTCCACATCATTCTTGAGAAGTCATCTACAAAGATCATGAAGTACCAGTCTACATGGTAGCTTTTTGTCTTCATTGGTCCACACAGATCTATGTACACAAGGTCTAGAACACTTTTAGCAGTAAAGATCTTACTGTTGAAACTTTCTCTGGTTAGTTTTCCTAACTGACAGTCTTTACAAACCCCACTGATGGGTTTTGTAATCTCAGGGAGTCCTCTAACTGATTTCTTTTTGCTTACTTTGATGATACTATCAAATTTTATGTGGCAGAGTCTCTTGTGCCATAACCAGCTACTGTCTTCTTTGGAGATAAGATAGATTCTGCTTGATTCTCCTTTGACTGAAGCAATCAGACAGGCTCCTTTGATTGATTCTAGGTAGAACAGATTGCCTTTGCTTTGTCTACCAATTGCAACATGGGTTCCCGATTGATTTTTGATTATACAGAAACCTTGTCCAAATTCCAATTGGAATCCTTTATTGTTCAATTGAGCAACACTCATTAAGTTGTACTTGAGTCCTTCAACCTAGTACACATCTTCAAAGACAACATTGTTGCAAAGAGCAATAGAACCTTTACCTTTGATGGAACAAGGGGAATTGTTTCCAAAGGTAAATGATCTGCTGTTATTGAGCTCCAAGTTGATGAACTTTTTCTTATCACTAATCATGTGGTAAGTGCATCCACCGTCAATGATCCAATCATCATGCTGATGAGATCTAGATATGAATGCAACTTCATTTACAACCACGCTCTCCTCCTTTATTGTAACAAATGTAATTTCTGGATCCTCTGTGTCTTCAGACTCATTGTCTATGACTCCTTCCTCTGCAAGATAGAATTCCTTCTTTTCTTTTCTCTTGAATCGATCTCTTTTATCTTTATGTTCATTATCAGGACACCTTGCAACAATATGTCTTATCTTGTTGCAAGAGAAGCATTTCAAAGGGACATTTCCCTTGTACTTCCCTTTTCCTCTGGGGAATCTCCTAGCGATGAGTGCTTCAAACTCATCTTGCTCCATCTCCTCTTAGAGAAGATTATCAACAAGGTTGCCAATCTTACCAGTAGAGAAATTACCAGTTTCTCTTCCCTTTTTGGTGGAAGAAACATTGATAGAAGACTTAAAGGTTGCTTCCTGAACGAATAAGCTATTGTCAAAATTACTTAATTCAAAGGCAGCCAACTTACTAATTAGGAAGTCTAGGGTGACTTGATCTGTGGTCATCGATCTGAGCTCTTGAATGGCAGAGATCTTGATGGCATACTGAGGTCTGATAGTTTTCAGTATTTTACAAACCACCTCCTCTTCACTGAGCTTTCCTTCAGTGCTTCTAATGGATTTTATCACTTCTTAGATCCTGTTGCTATATTTCTCGATGTCTTCTCCTTCATTCATCCTCATATCATCATATTTTCCTTTGAGGCTTTCAACTTTGGCTCTTTGAACATTAGGGTCTCCTCCATAAACTATTTTCAGCTTGTTCCACATCTTGAAGGTATATTTAAGATTTTCAATCTTAGCATAGACGTGATTAGGAAGGGTGTTTGATATCATATCCATGGCATCTGTGTGCTTAGTTTTGATCTTCATTTGATTGGGTGTCAAGGTGCCAGCAGGTTTAGTGTAATTGATGGTAACATGGTTCCATTATTGATCGTCGGTGGTCTTCATATATAGCTTCATTCTTTTGCACCATAGAGTGAATGTTTCCTTTGAAAAATTTGGTCCTTCCTTTCTCATCATTTTGACTTTTTCCTTGTGCGGTTAAGCAGCAAAGAAAATAAGACTTGGCTCTGATACCAATTGATAGTCCCAACCGGTGCTAAGAGGGGAGAGGTGAATCAACACCTCTAAAAACTTTTTCTCTTTAAATCCAGTGAAGTAAACTTACAGCAGAAAGGCAAACATATTTAAGCATATAATTACAAGTAAACAATCACACAATGACACTAGATTTATCACGTGGAAACCCAATTAGGGTGAAAACCACGATGTGAGGAGACCTCACAAATTTTGTACTCTTCTGGAGTATGCCCTATTAGGAGCCTTCCTGGTTAAAGGATAAAAATGCACTTGTTAGATGTGACCTGGTCAAGGGATTTGTTACAATAAGGCCAGTTAGTGTTTGCCTGGTTAGAGGACTTTGAACACCTTGAAATATGTCACCCGGTTAAGAGATTTTGATACAAGGGACCTGTTAGAGTCCACTCAAATATTTGGATTTAACTATTGTAATTACTAGAAAACAATAGAGAGATGACCTTATACAAATGGCTTTGCATATCCTGATAAGATATTTGTTTGTGCTTAACTAAGAAGCATCACCGGTCACTGTAGGTGTCTTCTCCTCTACTTTTGTGCTTCTCTGCACAGTCTCCTTTCTCACTTCTTTCTTCTTTTCACCCTAGCTTTAGTAGCTTATAGGTTCACTCTTTTTATTATCAGAGTGAAGGTGACTTCTACTCTCCTTAGGCAAAAGAATATATAGAGCCCTGGCCCTAATTCTGTTCAACATGCATGACCTACTTTCATATCTTTCTCAAATACATCACTTAGTAGAGTACCAGTTTGCTGAGGAAACATCTAGTGCATGCCCTTGCTTTATCTACCTAATGAAGAAAGTAGTAGTTGTGTGTCAAGAAACTTTCCTTCATAGGAGATAAAACTTTGTTTTAAAGCCACTGATTCTGACTTTAAATCCTTCAAACATGCCTCAAACTGATCACCAAGATAACTCATAGTCATCTAGATTTACTACAATAAATCTTGATCAAAGAGTTGGTTGGAATAGATAGTTGACTATGACTTCCTCAGTTCATACTGGAGTTATTAATATATTAGTTGAGTTTTTTATGCTGTAAACAGGTAAGAGTCTTTATCCTATCACAGTACCTTCCTTGGCTTACCGGTTGTATTGTCCTCTATTTGATGTCCCTTGCTTGGCTTATCAGTTGCACGGTCCTCAGTTTGTCATCCCTTTCTTGGTTTATCTATACTTGTCTACACTGGTTACAACCTATTCCTTGGTTGATGCTGGAGTCCTCTTTTCCTTAACTGTGTACATTGCTCGGTGGCTAAGGCTTTGTATAGTGACTGATGGTATTTGTGTATAGTCACAACTATCTTGTATATTGGCACCATCGACCAAACCACCCTTCTTTCATATATATCTCCTTAGATCTTTTGACTTAGTAGAGATGACAAGTCTCTATACTCTTTTGCCAATCAATGACAATACTTGTACTGGTAGTAGGATTACTAGTTACCATCACTTGATTCCAACAAATCTTTCCAAGATCCTCCAAAATCATGATCCTCTGGATACAAATTCTTGAGTTCCTTGAACCCAACCACCTCAATCTACATCTCTGTCAGCAATAGTTGCCTTCTACTAAGCATATTTGCAACCCTATTAGACTTTCCACTCCTGTGTTTCAAAACAAATGTATAACTCTGTAAAAAATCAACCCATTTCAAATGTTGTTGATTCAACTTTCCTTGACTGTTCAAATATTACAAATCTTGATGATCAGTATACAAAACAAACTCCTTAGGAAGCAGATAGTGTCTCCACTTCTTTAATGCCTAAACTATAGCATAAAATTTCTGATCATAAATAGAATATTTTCTCTTGGCATCATTTAACTTCTAACTGAAATAAGCAACAAATTTACCTTCTTGGCCCATAACAGCTCCTATTGTAGTACCACTAGCATTACAGTCTACTTGAAACACCTTATTAAAATATGGAAGTGCTAAAACAGGTTGTTCTGTAACTTTTTGTTTCAACAATTAAAAAAAATTTCTGCCCCTATAGTCCACTTAAATTCTTTTCTATCCCCTCTCATTTTTCAGTCAAGGGTCCACAAATACTGCTAATATTTCTGATAAACTTTTTGTAAAAGCAGGCCAAACCATGAAAATATCTTACCTCAGTAGCACTCCTTGGAGTAGGCCATTCAATGATAGCCTTCACTTTCTCTGGATCCATTTTTAGACCTTCTGCTGAAACTACAAATCCCAAATATACTAGGTCCTTTTTCACAAAACTACACTTCTTCAAATTAATCAATAGTTTCTCTTCTCTCAACTTCTCAAACACCATACAAATATGCATCATATGCTCCTCTGATGTCTTAATAAAGATCAAAATATCATCTAGGTAAATAATGACAAACTTACCCAGAAATTCTTTCAAAACCTCATTCATGAGCTGCATGAAAGTGTTTGGTGCATTGGTTAGCCCAAAAAGCATGATTAACCACTCATACAATCCTTTCTTTTTCTTGAAATTAGTCTTCCATTCATCTCCTTCTCTGATCTAAATCTGGTGATATCTACTCTTGAGATCTATCTTTGAGAAATACATAGATCCATGCAAAAAATCCATAATATCATCCATCTGCAGCAAAGAAAATTTGTACTTGATTGTGATCTTGTTGATAACCCTAGAATTTGTGTACATCCTCCATTCTCCATTCTTCTTTGGTGCTAATAATGCTGGTACAGAACAGGGACTCAAAATCTCATGTATCAATCTTTTATGCAACAACTCTTGTACTTGTCTATTCAACTCTTCACTTTTTGGAGGTGTCATTCTGTGTGTTGCCTTATTTGGAAAACTGGCTCCTGGGATCAATTCCATTTGATGATTGATCTTTCTGACTAGTGGTAATCTATCAGGGACATTATTGGATACAATATCCTGGAACTCATTCAACAGATTTGCAACTTCTATAGGAACATCTTCTACTTCCTCTTTACCAGCTTTTGGAATTAAAGAAAAACACATATGTTCATGACTCATACCCTCTAAGAATTTTCTTCCATAAAAAATTTTTATTCTTGCAGTATCACATACCTTTTCTTCTGTGTCCTTCAATGGCTTTAACTTATGCCACACTTCATCCTTTGTCAGGGAATAGGTATTCATAAAACCATCATGTACAACACATATGTCAAACTGCCATGGTCTTCCCAACAACATATGACATGCATCCATAGGTATGATATCACATAGTACCTCATCATGGTACCCGCCAATCTTGAATTTCACTAGGAACTGTTCATTAACCATGACCTTGTGGTCATCCTGCACCCAGGAAATCTAGTATGGATGTGGGTGTTTCTATCTCTTGAGCTTCAAATTTGTCACCATCCCCTCTAACACCAGATTTTTAGTGCTTATGTTATCAATAATCACATCACAACACTGATCCTCACACTTGCACCTGGTGCGAAACAGGCTCCTCCTTTGTTCAGGTTCATTCTCATAACTCAGCAAGACTCTTCTATTAGTTAGCATTTTTCCTCTTTAGCATCTTCAGAATGTGATGACTTGGTATCTTCATCCACATGTGCAACTCTAGCCTGGCCTTTAGTTCTCCTATCTATCCTTCCTTGGCATTGAGGACATTCAAAGGCCCTATGACCTTCTTCTCCATAGTGAAAACATGTTCATGAAGCCACCTCTTTCAGATCATTTTCCTCTTCCTCTCTGATCTCTATTATTCTGATCATGGAAATGATTAAAATTGTTTCCTCTCTGATTCTGACTACTACTAGCCTCATCCTTCTTTTTCTAGTTTTCATTTTGGCCTCACCCTAAAATCTGTGCACATCCTCCATTCTCCATTCTTCTTTGGTGCTAATACTATTGGTACAACACAAGGACTCAAAATCTCATAGATCAATCCTTTCTGCAACAACTCTTGTACTTGTCTATTCAATTCTTCACTTTCCGTAGGTGTCATTCTGTGTGCTACCTTATTTGGAAAATTAGCTCCTAGGATCAAGTCCATATGATGACTGATCTTCCTGACCGGTGGTAATCTATCAAGCACATTATCGGATACAATATCTTGAAACTCATTCAATAGATCTACAACTTCTACAAGAACATCTTCTACTTTCTCTTTACCAGCTTTTGGAATTAAAGAAAAATACATATGTGCATGCCTTATACCCTCTAAGAATTTTCTTCCATCAACAAAACTTATTCTTTTTGTACCACATACCTTTTCTTTTATGTCCTTCAATGGATTTAACTTATGTCACATTCCATCCTTTGTCAGGGAATATGTATTCGCACGACCATCATGTACAACATGTCTTTCAAACTACCACAGTCTTCCTAACAACATATGATATGCATCCATAGGTATGATATCACATAGTACCGCATCATGGTACCCGCCAATCTTGAATTTCACTAGGCAGTGTTCAATAACCATGACCTTGTGGTCATCCTGCACCTAGGCAATCCAGTATGGATGTGCATGTTTCTATCTCTTGAGTTTCAACTTTGTCACCATCTCCTATGACACCATATTGTCAGTGCCTCCACTATCAATAATCACATCACAACATTTATCTTCACACTTGCACCTAGTGCAAAACAAGCTCCTCCTTTGCTCAGGTTCATTCTCACCACTCAGTAGGACTCTTCTATTAATTAGCGTTTCTCCTCTTTCAGCATCTTCAAAATGTGATGACTTGGTATCTTCATCCACATGTGCAACTCTAGCCTAGCCTTTAGTTCTCCTATCTATCCTTCCTTGGCATTGAGGACATTCAAAGGCCCTATAAACTTCTTCTCCATAGAGAAAACATGTTCCATAGAAGACACCTCTTCTGGATCCTTGTCCTCTTCCTCTTCCTCTATGATCTCTATTATTCTGATCATGGAAATGATTGAAATTTTTTCCTCTCTGATTCTAACTGCTATTGGCCTCATCCTTCTTGTTCTAGTCTTTATTTCAACCTCCATAAGACTGTCCACCAGATCTTCCACCATGACCTCTTCCGCTTTGTCTACTTTCAAACTTCTTATTCAAATTTTCCTCTACTTTTAGGGAAAATTGGTATGCCTCTTCAATACTTTTCATCCAAACTAGATTCAACTCTTCTTGAATGCTTGGCCTCAACCCATTAAGGTAACAGACAACTTTCTCCTTATTAGCTTCCACATGGCCTGTTCTAATGAAGATTCGATATAACTCCTCTATATACTCTTGATCAGATCTTCCTGCTTTCTTCAAACCTTGCATTTTCTTTAGTAGATCAAGCTCATAATCAATAGGAATGAACGGTTCCTTCAATTTATCCACCATCCGATCTCATCTTGAGATTTTCTCCTTTCCTCTTCTATTTCATTCCAATTGAATCTCTTACCACCAGATCTTTGCATGACCTTTCAGTCTGGCCTTTGCAAATTTGACCCTATTAGGATCCTCAATATCTTCATACTTGAAATATTCTTCACATTCATTGATAAAGTCGATCAATTCTTCTGGGTTAAGATTTCTTGAAAATGTAGAAACCTCAATCTTAGGTCTTTTCCCAACCTAGGAAATGGCCTGAAAAAGTCTCTCTTCTTCTTGATTCAAAACTTCAACTTCTCCTTCCTGATCAAAATTTCCTTCTTCTCCAGCTTCATCCTCGCTTTCGTCTCTAGCATTAAGATTCATACCTCTACAAATGTCTTCTTATAATGCTCGCACTTGTCTGTAGAGGGCTCTAACCTTAGGTGTCACAGCACCAGCTCTTCCACCACGTTCCCTTCATGGAGGCATTTTTGTGCTTATCATTGAAACCCTAACCACGGTCCTGGTGCAAAATATCTCACATTCAATGATCTATTTACACAAAAACCCTAAACCACGATCCTGGTGCAAAATGCCTCACAGTCGGTGATCTGTTTACAGACTCGTGAATTCTCGCTCTGATACCACTTGATGAATGGTACTCCCCTTAATACCACAAACACATAACAGAAACATAGAAACAACAACAATTTGCAAGAATAGAAAATGGGCTTCTTATTATCTCCAAAAATGTGAAATTACAAATTTTTAGAATTACAATGTGCAAAGCCACATGGGCATCTTCCTTACAATATTCTAAGAGACAAAGCCTTGAATTATTACCCAGAACTACTCTGAACTATTTTGAACTTCTCTGAATTTCCTAAGACAATACTACAGGCCTTCCTTATATAGGCAATTTCAATTGCCTGAGAAGGTTCCAAAAATTTAGCCTTTAAGACCGACTACACATAGAATTATTTTATTTTTACAATTATTACAATAAGGTCGGTTCACAACAAATACAAAATATGTTTTTAGGTAACCCAACTTCCAAAGGCCATAAATTTTTAACCGTAGCTCTATTTTTCTATTATAACCACTTTTCATAAACATTAGGACATGATCTACAGTGCTTAACTCACACAAGCTCCAACAAGTCGGGGATCAATCGTGATTCAGAGCCTCTAAGGCCTTCAAAATTGAGCTCAAATATTTTGTACCCAAAAACCTTAATAACTTCACTGATACAGATGATATGATAATAAAACTGAACTAGTAGGCTGATATGACTAAGATGAACCTCCATTTGTGAAATTAGAACATTCCGAGATCATATGACCAACTTACTAAAAAAATAAGTTTCCATAAATAGCATCTCTGCACAAGATAGCCCTTATTGAAAATAAACTAGAAATATTTTTGGGTGATGCAAAATTGCTCTTACACCCAGGATGCTCCTACATCATTATTATAAGTTTCTTTTATCAGATAACTGATTCACCCCCCTCCCCCTCTCAGTTATCTTGGTGGACTTTACTTTCTAACAATTGGTATCAGAGCAGCAGGTCCTTGAAGGAAAGTTTAACAACTTAAGGAGATCTATGGTGAGTCATTTCAGAAAAGAATGTCCTAAGTTTGATGGAGTTAACTATGACATCTGGAAATAAAAGATGAAGACACATCTGCTATATTTAAGACTGGGATATTGGCTGATTACAAAGAATGACAAGACTATCATTGAAGAAGACAAACTTGAATAATGCATTGATAAGGAAAGAGGTCTATTTATGTGTAACATACTTGCCAAAGAAGCACTTTTGTCAGCTCTTCCAAAGAATGAATATGGTTAGGTAAAAACTCTAAGGACATCTCATCAAAATTGGTTAGCTTTACAATCTAATTTTGAAGGTGATATACATGCTAAGAGAATCAGATTACATAATTGGATATGTTTATTTCAAGATGTAAAGATGATGGAAGATGAATCTCTTAGAAGTTATATTGATAGGATATCAAAGATTGTTGTAGATATCAAAGCTTGTGAAGGAAACAAAACTGAAGATGAAATTATATGGAATATCTTAAAGACATTGACCCCTGTGTTTAAGAAGACAACGCAGATGATTAAACAATTTATACCTTGTACTAAAAATTTTGCCAGAGAAACTCTTCTTGGAAGATTACAAGTAGCAGAGATAGGCTTGAGACAATCTAGAGATTTGCCTAGAATTGAAACAACATTCAGTGCACTTAGTGTTCGCCCTACTTTTTCAAGAAGTACAAGTGTCAGTGGAGATTATGCCAATAGCAACAGATCTAAGACTGAAGAAGATAAAAAGATTGAGGAAGGAATTTACTTGCTTGTGAAAAGAGAACCATAATTAAGGTAAGAAAATATTTAAATGTTGGACATGTCAAGGATATGGTCATTTCGAATTGAAATGTGCTAAGAGAGTAAAGAAATATAAGAACTTTAAACCTAGAAGGTCTAAAGAATGTTATTATGCTAATGATGAAGAATTTGAGGCTAGCATTGAGAAAATATTAAGTGAAAGTGATAATGAAAGTGATGACATAGGATTTGTAGCAATAAAAGAAGAAAACTCTGAAGTTAGAGAAGAGAAAGCTTTAGTTTCTCAAGTCGAAAAGAAAATGGATTGGATTATAGACAGTAGTTGTTCACATCATATGATTGGAGATATGAGGAAATTTATAAAGTTTAACAATTATGATGGAGGTATTGTTAGAGTCAGAAATAATGCACCTTGCCTGATAAAGGGAATATGATCTATTACTCTTGATGGAAAGACTAACACTGATGATGTTTATTTTGTGGATGGATTGAAATGTAATCTTCTAAGTGTTGGACAATTAGTTGACAAGGGATATCAAGTTTGGTTTAATGAGAAGACTTGTGTGATCAAGGATAAGAATGGTAAGATGATTGGAAAAGGATCAAGAACCAGAGGTAATGTATTTCAGTTAAATCATGCTAAGATGACATGTTTGATTACTAAAATTGATGACAGCAGGTTATGGCATAAAAGATTTTGTCACATAAACTTTGATAACATTGTGAAAGCAAGTACTACATTTGCAGTAAGAGATTTGTCTAAGATTATGAAACCTACTAACATGATATGAAAAGAATGTGTTATGGCTAAGTAGAGAAGAATTTATTTTCCCAATAAGAAGTTCACCACAACAATAAAATTGGAAATTGTTCATATAGATTTGAGTGGTCCCACAAGGACTAGAGGATTCTATGGTGAAATGTATTTTATTATTTTTGTTGATGGCTTTACTAGAATGATGTGGATAACATTTTTTAAAGAAAAATCTGAAGCATTTGACAAGTTTAGATTAATTAAGAACAAAGTTGAGAATGAATCTAGAATGAAGATTAAATGTTTGAGATTTGATAGAGGTGGAGAATTTACTTCAGAATAATTTAACACTTTTTGTGAAGTGAATGGCATTAAGAGACAGTTTTCAGCCCCTAGAACACCTGAACAAAATGGTATTGCAGAAAGAAGAAACAAATCAATAACTGAAGAAACAAGAGCCATGTTATTTGAGAATGATATAGAAAAAACATTCTAGAGAGAAGCAGTGAATACATCAGCATATACAATGAACAAAATACAAATCAGACCATACACAGATAAGACACCTTATGAATTATGGTTTGGACATGCACCATCAGTTAAGTATTTCAGAATGTTTGGAAGTAAGTGTTATATTAAGAGAGATGTTGACATTGGTAAGTTTGATCTGAGAATTGATGAAGGTATATTTCTTGGTTATTCATTGAAAATAAAATCTTATAGATGTTTTAATAAAAGAACTAAGACTATTGTTGAGAGAAAAAATGTTAAGGTAGATGAGAAATTCAAAATTCAAGAAAAGAATACTTGGTTATGATTTAGATGAAGAAGTTTTCCCTAGAGTTGATCAATAAAATGTTGAACTATTTTATGAAACTAATAGTCATTTGCAAAATGAGAATTATATTAAGGAAATAAGACAAGAACCGAGACCACAACATAGAGTTGAAGCAAAAAATTAGACAGTGACACCTCATAAGAATCTAGTGGGGAATCATCCTGCTAATCAAATTATTGGGAGCATAGAAAATGAGTTATGACAAGAAATAAGGTACAAGAAGAACTATGTTTGATTTCTCAAATTGAACCTAAAACTACTGATGAAGCTTGTAAAGATGAAAATAAGATTCAAGCAATGAAGGAAGAACTAGATGAAATTGAAAAGAACAAAACATGGGAGTTGGTCCCTAGACCTAAAGATAAAAATGTTATAGGAACTAAATGGGTTTTCAGAAATAAGATGAATGAACAAGGTGAAGTGGTAAGAAACAAAGCAAGATTGGTATGTAAAGGATACTCACAACAAGAAGGAATTGATTATGAAGAAAAATTTTCACCTGTTGCAAGAATTAAAGTGGTAAGAATATTTTTGGTGTATACAACTTATAAAAAATTCAAAGTGTATCAGATGGATGTGAAGTCAACATTTCTAAATGGAGAATTGGAAGAAGAGGTCTACATTGAGAAGCCTGGAGGTTTTCCTTTGACTCAAGAAGGAGACATGGTATGTAAACTAAACAAAGCTTTATATGGACTAAAATAAGAACCTAGAACTTGGTATGCAAGATTGGACAAATATTTGGTAAAATTGAGATTTGCTAAAGGCACCACAGACAGTAACTTGTATCTGAAAGAGATTGAGAATGGTTTATTGATTGTAGTTATTTTTGTTGATGATATTATCTTTGGAGGTGAAGATGACGCTAGTGATAAATTCATTGATGAAATGAAGACATAATTTGAAATGAGCATGATTGATGAGATGAAATATTTTCTAGGATTACATGATAGTGCAAAATAGTGATGGTATTTTCTTATCTCAAACAAAATATCTAAAAGAATTATTGAAGAGATTTGGTTTGGAAAATTGTAAGCCTGTTGGCACACCTACAGTAACTGGCCAAATGTTATCTAGCACAAATGAAACTCCTGTAGTTGAAAAAAAGAAATACAGATCCATGATTGGAGGATTGTAGTATTTAACTCATACAAGACCAGATATATCACATGCGGTTGGCATTGTTGCAAGATTTCAAGATGATCCTAAAGAGTCACATTATGGAGCAGTAAAAAGAATATTTCAGTATTTGAAAGGCACAATTGACTATGGGTTATGGTATGATAAATCAGATGACTTTACCCTATGTGCATATACAGACACAAATTGGGGAGGTAGTGTTGATGAAAAAAGAGCACAAGTGGTGGAGCATTTTTTCTTGGAAGAAGATTGGTTTCTTGGCTAGGCAAGAAATACAATTGTATCTCACAAAGCACAGTAGAATATGTAGCAAGAGAAAATAATTGTAATCAGATATTATGGATGAAAAAAATATTGAAGGATATTGGAATCAAGTTCAATGAGCCTATTATCATACGGTGTGATAACACCTGTATAGTAAGTATGTCTTAGAACCCTGTGTTGCATTCTAAAACAAAACATATAGAGATCAAATATCATGTTGTAAGAGAGAAAGTTGCAGAAAAAGAAGTCAGACTTGAGTATATAAGTAGAAAGGAGCAGATTGCAGATATATTTACAAAGCCCTTACCTAAAGATACATTTGAGTACTTGAGAGGTATGCTTGGGGTTATGCCCCAAACTATTTTTGAGATGTAAAAAGTTGCATCAGTCCAGTGGTATAAGAACACTATCCTTTTTGGACTGTATGATGATACTTCCTCTATGGGGGAGTATGTGTGTTTCTGAGCTAAGTCATGAAGGAATCTTGTGATAGTATTTTCTGAATAGTGTATTTTGACATTGAAGCTTATATTGGATTGACATATTGATGTTTACTTTGTCATTGATGTCAATGGGGGAGAAGGATAATATATGAAAAATAAAACTCCTGATGATTGGTTTGATGATTGATGAAGAGGATTTGAAAAAGTAAAATACTGAGGAGAAGGATACACCTGATGATTGATTTGATTGATGAAGAAGATTTGAAAGATAATAAAGAACAACAGTGTTGTAGTTTGGTATTCATGGAAATTGGATGTTTTTCATCTATGTTTCCATCAATGCAAATGTGGGAGATTGTTAGGAATGAATGATGAATATGTCCTATGGAGGAGTATTCAAGTAGTTTTGTAACAGTTGTATGTTGCATTCATGACTGTGTTTTCCATTGATGTCAACACATTGATCTACTAGAGATTAGCATAAAAGAAGACAGTGTTTGAATTAGCACACGTGGAGAATTGCATATCAAGATATGCAGCATTGAGAACTTATTCTTTATTGTTTCTTAAGATTATGGTTAAGAGAACATACAAAAATTCAATTATTCATGACAGTTATGAGTAATCTTCTAGAAATAGTATTCTGACAGTGTTCCTGAGAAGCGGCTTGTGATAATCGGATTATATCTCCTAACTGGGATATAATCTAGACATGCAAAGTTGTACAAAGGTTGAAGACATTTTGGAGGTGTCCTGGATGAGACAACATAGTCAGAGGTCGTAAGTGTGAAGATTTATTTAGTTTGGAAGCCAACAGTTTTTTGTGCTTATGAAATATTATGTAACGTGTAAAGATTTATATTTTGTAACTGGTTAAGCATAGTTGGCTGACTCTATTGTAAATTATTTGAGTGTGGTATAAAGGAAGGATTGTTTTCCTTGATTGTAATGAAGTAGAGAGATATATGATGATATTGATGTTGTAAGAGGATATGCAAATTAAGCAGATCTAGTACTGAGATCTGGTGAAGTATTTGGTGTGGTTTTGGCATGGATAGAGGAGTGAAGATAAGTTGTTGAGATCAGTAATTATTGGTATTATTCTATTTGAATAATATAGAGATCAGTTGGACAGTGATTTCAGTGATCTTTCCCTTGAAGCTATTTGGGCAATGGGTCCTTCTGCCTTCTTTAACTCTTAATAGGGTTAGAATATTTTAACAAGGATTCAAAGTCTCCTAACAGGGACTGATATGTACTAAATGTATTTCATAAGGCTCCTAACAGAGTCCATCCTCTCACAAGGAATTTTCATATTAGTGCATTTTTGTGGGTACCATCCCCATCGGGGTTTACTCCCTGATCAAGGGGTTCCCTAGTTAACATATCTTGTGTCATTGTGTATGTTTATCTTTCTATGGTTGTTGTTTATATTGGTTACATGGTTGAGATCTAATAATGGTATTATAATTTTCTTTTATCATATAACTAATTCACCCCCCCCCTGCTCTCAATTATCTTGTTGGACTTTACTTTCTAACATGTAGCTCTAACCAAGCAGAATTTCTATTGCAGTAGTGAAGTTTTATGGGTGTCATCCCCTTCGCATTTTTTTCCTCTAACAAGGATTTCTTTGATACCAAAATCATTGTGTTATGAGTTGTATTTCATGATATTACTTTATAATTTTTATGTTGTTATATCAAAAGTTATGAATTTGGTGAATGGTTAGAAAGTTAGTTAAAAGTTTTTGGAGTATTGATTCACCCCTCCCCTCTTAGTACTTAGCTATCCATAATTAATCTAATAATGTTGATATTTCTTTGAGTGCACTATGATATGATAATTTATAGTTAAATAGTTCAATCAATGGATTAGAATAAGTATTGTTTCAAGTAATATGTTCAAAATTGACACGACTGACAAAAAGAGAATGTTAATTTATATTACTATAAGAAAAAAATATCATAAGTACGTAAGCAAGGTCAAGAATGTTGATTCATGAAAGATATTTGTCAGGAAATGTTTGTTGCTACTCAAAATTTGATCAACATGTCTCTCAACCCTTAGTGTCTATATCATGCCTTACCCTACCTCATACCTCCCAAAAATTATTGGTAAGGATATAGAGAGCTTCAACCATGCTATCATTGTTAATTAGGTAGATTCTCAAAGCTTAAACAATCAGTTACAAAGCATCATTTTTATATTCAAGTTACACATAGAGGTCCTGATAGTAATTCTTTGAAATAGGGACTAAACATCTATCCTAAAACTCAAGATATTAATAATGAAATTTGTTACTTGAGTGAGATGAACATTATCCTTTACTACCCTATTAAGTTACCAATGAATGCTACCTTGTTTTTTATAATAACTTTAGGTTTAATCATTCTTTTAAGTTTATATCCGATCTATTTCCTAATATTATTTTTTAAACTTTGGGGAAATGATTATTTGAAGCAGGGGGTTTGCATTATTTAACTTAAAATCCTAGATCCAGCCTGTGAAATAATGCATTGGGAAAGATTTGTTTGTATAAAGAAGAACTACCAATCAAAATCCAATCAATGACCAAGGCCCTCAAGTAAAATGAAAAATATAAATGCACACTTTTGCACAACTATAGACATGACTCCAAATTAGGAGTTCAGGTATGTTGGTGACAAAAATACCCATCACTTCTAGTTCTAACGATACAACATGTTTCTCTTAAATAATTTAAACCCCAATTTATGGCAATAACATCAAGATATTGAATCCTAAGTGGCCAAATTGATGCAATAAGGAAAACCTCCTTGTTACTAATGCTAGAACCTACACAATGCTGACAAGTACTTAGAAAGATTGTATCTTTCCTAAGAAATATTGATAACCCCAATAGTTATGTAGAGAAGACAAGCACCAATACACAACATTACCCGATATGAAAGCACCCTCAAATTCCACCACTATTACACTTGGTCAAGGCATATCATTCATAATATTGAGCTTCGATCATTGGTTAAATATCACATTATTGGATGTAAATAATATAAAATTAGTGAAGATTAATTTTAAACTTTAAAGAAATGGAAACTATGAGAATAAAAACATATAATTCTTTTTGGAAGTTACATGCTTATGACTCATATTTCCTCAAGATATGAATTAATTTATTTTACTTCTCTCCATAAAGATTGAGTCTTTACATCACTTTCCTCTTATGATGTAGTCAAGATTAGAGAATCCCCATAAGAGATGTCCAATCTTGTAGCAAAGAGACAACACAACAGAAAACACAAAGTAACACATCAAGATGCAACCAATAATAACTCTATTATTCTCAGGAAAACTTCCAATAATATTCAAATTTCATCCACTATGCCGAGCTATAAGACCTTCCCAGTTTCAACCTCTACAAGGAAAACAAGACTTATATCTACATCTCGATCTATCTTTGCTACTCTTTTCCCAACTTCTACCTTCCCTCCTAAACTAGAACCACAACCTAGCTTAAATACTAGAATTCTAGCCATAGGTTAGCTTATTCGATCACAATCACCAAGAATAAGAAAATAGTCTATCCAAAGATAGGTCAGGACCCAAATCCCTAAGAACAGCTCCCAATGAATACAATATAATGTATGCTCACACTAGGAAGTTACCCACACATAGAACACCTCGAAATCCACACTACACACTTCCATCACTTGGAATCTTCCACCACAATCTAGATCTTGCCAATCTGAACGTTAGAACAGGCACACAAAATAGGACTAGACCCAAAATGTGAAAAACCAATCACATAGGGAACATAAAGATGCACAATCCTAGATATAGGTCCACACAAGTTCCAACAATAATGATCCATAACCGCACATGCCAGCTTACAATGATCACCAACCACACTTAACTAGTGATAGAAAGAATACAATCAGTCAACAAAGATCATGCCAAATCTCCCAAACCATGTTAGAAAAAGAGGTGTGATCACAAACATAGAATCCTTGAATACCAAGGAACAAACCCTTTCCACCACTCCAGTCCAAGTTCCACACAACTCTACTACACAGAATCTTAGAAATATGCCCACAACAACATGTAAATCCACCAAACCACAAGGAAATTATTCCAACCACCGAGGATCCAAGATGATCTTGCACCATCTTAAGATGTTCTTGACATATTTCACTGGAAGCAACTTTACGTCCCCACAACCACCAGCTCATACATCTCACTATGTAGAGATTTTCCTCTCCCCACATTTTACCAAGACATCTCTCCACAAATATTTGATTCTTTACAAGGTTCTCTCAAGTTTTCTTGACATCTTTTCCTAAGATTTATAAGTCAAGTCAACAACCAAGAGGGAGAATCCAATAGAATGGGTGGTGGTCTCTTTACAGAAAGTAGATTCCATCACAAAATTTACATACATAACTAATAATGAGTCATTATGATGCCCTCCTTTGAAATGCACTTGATGAGAATACACAGATATTAATATTTATTGTGCAAGATTCAAAGTACAAAAGAGATCAAGTTGCATAGCTTTTGTGCTCAACAATGCACAAATGACTCTAATAGTCTAACATTTAGCAGTGTCATAGAAAAAATCATCTCTTGATTGTCAACATCAATAGATCCATATATAATCAAGCATGATAGGTGTTGATAGCTATTGTTTCAAAATTTTCTTTTCCAAGTTGGTATGTGCTTGATTGGGTCCTTCCAATCCCATGAAAATAGCATTCCCTTTCACATAGACGATGGTTGGTTTCAAATTTAGTTTTCTAGAATATTTATTGGTTGTGGCACATCTAAACAGTTATGAATAGAAAATGTTGTGCTCAATATAAAAAATTGTGAACTATTGAACATTTAAAGAGAGACAAAAATTAGTAGACATTTCAAGATTAAAAAGCATCAAACACTTATATTTTTTATTATGGTAAAAATAAGTTTTGAATGGAACTTGAAACCATTTACATAAAAGAAAAGAGATTTAACATTTCAGTTCTACAAAAAGAGACACCTGCTAAAAAGATAAAATCAAGACCAGAAAAAACCCTAGTAATGACAAAAAAAACAAAAGAAATAGTTACTAGCAAAACTACCAGCGACCACCCAACATCCCCCCAAAGTAGACTAGTTTTTTATCATTTTCTTCACCTTCTTCTATAGGTCCTCCATCTTCTGGATAGCTCCTTTCAGATCATTCATTTCCTTTGGGGTTTCTGGAACCTTCCTCTGAGTGCAGCCTCTAGTTCTCATTCCTGGACCAGCATTCCCAGCATCATCATCAATTATTATGGTCATTTTTTCTAGCAGGCTCTTTTCCAGATAGTTGTACAACATTTTCAGGTTCATAACATAAGTGCTAAGGCCCTCATTATTGTGTTTGAGGACCTCGTTTATCATGTACCCATTGTAATTGATTTTTTTCGTAACATCTTTTAACTTTTTGTCCACCATCATTTTGATTTTACCTACCATATTCTCATTCATGTTTTTGTTTTTTACCTTATCCAAAAACTTCTTTTCTAGCTTCTCCAGCTTAGTAGCGAGGGTTTTCGTAGTATCTTCCATTGCTTTGAGATGGAGTTTCATTTCCTGCATCTCCTGCATGACCCACTTGTCTAGATGAATACCATGGCCTTCAGCCTTCTTGACCTCTTCCATAATGGTAGCCCCCATCAAGAGGCCTAAGGGATCCTCTTTATGGCTATTACGTGTTAGATTAGGTGACAAACTAATCTCCTAAGAACACCTGCATGCATAACCCTATCACATGGAAGAAGCAAAGAACAAAAAGTGAGAAAAATAAGGAGGCCAAAAAGCCAGAGACATCATATGCACATTCAAAAGAAAAATCTCTATTATGAACAATATTACAATATGATAATCTGATATGAAATAAAAAGAGGTGAATCCTTATAAAAGGAATCATGAAACCCTAAAAAGGGAAACCCTAAGGTTGGTTTAAGCAACTAGAGTGAATAGGTGAGTTAGTAATTAGATCAAAATGATTTAATTAATAACCCAAAAGACTATTGCTCTAACACCCCCCCTTAAGATAAGCTTAGGGAGAAGCTAAAACCTAGGAGACTACTGCAAAAAGCAAGAAAGATGGATCCCGACAACAAGGCTTGATCAAGTACCCAAGTACAAGAAATCTCTACAAAGTGGGGAAATAGAGAAAACCCAGTTGGAAAAACTCTACCCCGAAAAGAGATGAACTAGATGAAGGAAACAAAGCCTCCAATCTAGGGAATGTCCCAAATAAAGGAACAAGAAAGAGCATGAAGCATCTCCGAAGCATGAAGCTGCAAACACTATCAAAAGAAATTGTTGGAACCCCCACTGAAATAGTGCATGACCAGGTAGAGAAGACAAAGTCTGAAGAGCTGATCAATTGAAGAGAAGACCTCCAAAAGTAGGAATGAATGAGTGTTTATATAGTAGATGAACCATCTCACCAAAATGCATAGGTGCCTAGCCACTACATCCACCTAGTACATAGGAACAAAAATTGAATACGTAGATCACTCAACCAAACTAAGGAAGCAATAGAATCAACAGGTGAACCCCCCCCATAATGTTGAACAGGGAGAGGGGTGACAAGAACACTAAAATGCAATGCCAGAAACATCTGCAAGAAGAAGAATTAGGAACACCAATAGTGCAACAGAAGGACAAGCACAGGATAAAGGGTGGTGTTGAAGAAGAAGAATTGATCTTCTGGACACACAACATGAGGCGAATATCATGGAATGGACACTCACTTGACAAAGGTGGATGAGCACAAAAGGTAAAACATCATAACCCCCTCATGGCACTTTATAACTGAGTGTGAGTACAAACAAACACAAGGTGCTAGAAATCCCAGATATGTAGAAGCAAGCACTTTATCTTAGTGTGTTTATAGAAAAAAAATGCTACAGAAGAGAAGCTTACAATGCTCAGAAAGACAGAAAGAAGAGTGAGCCAGAAGAACAGAAGAAGAGATCCCAAGACTTGTGGAATCCAAGTAATCTGCTAGAGTGCAAAATTGAAAAACTTAGATGAGAAAGAACCTAGAGCAGAATCTAGATAAAAGACCCCTGCCATTGCAAAACTCACAGAACTAGCTTTCTGACGATATTTGGTTTGCCAAAAATAGAGTCCGGATGAGCAAGATATGGCTCCTAGAAGGCAAAAATAGACATTAGACTTTGCCAAAAAAAAAACACTGTCAAAATAGCAGAGCCAAAAAACCTAACCTCCATAATTGGAAAGATCTCGAAAAGAGCTTTCCGATGATATAAAGAAGTCCGAAAAAGACCTCTATATGCTCCAGATAGAGCAAAAACAACATCAGGGGGTGAGAAAGGCTCCGAAAACAAATTTTAAGCCCCTAGGACTAAAAAAAATGAGCCCTTGGGCGCATGGCACGTGCAGGGGGCTAGAGCATAGCTCCCGGTCACCCATGCGACCGCCGCTAGGGGTTTGAAGAGACTGCGAGGCTAAAAGCCCACTGGGCGGTGTGTTCGGTGGAGGAGTTGGTTGAGTGGAGTGAAGCTGGGAGGAGCTAGTGGGCTGGGTTGAGCGGAGCGGAGCCGCTACTAGAGGCGATGCTGCTGGTGGTGTGCAGGCGGCGGCGGGGGCCATGGAGGGCCGACGGTGGTGCAAGCTGGTGTTGGGCCGATGGTGGAGGAGTGCCAGTGGCGCGACGGTGGCACCAAACAAAATACATTGCATGTGTTATTTTAACGCAAAAAACAATTTAAAAATTGATTTTTTTTTAATTTTTCTCAGTTTCTGTGCCTGTACGGCACTGGAAACCAATTGTTTTTGCCTCAGAGAAAATGTTGTCCAAAATGGACAAATTTTATATGGATTCTGGGGTTTTTGGGTGCTCTGAGCTCAATGGAGATGTCTGTTTGAGCCCAAAGTGACCAGAAACAAAGCCCCCATCTAAATCCACATAAAAACCTTTGAAAACCTTAAAAACCTCCAGCTTCTAAAACACTTCAACAAAACATGAATAGCGAGTAGCAAGATGGCTTTGATACCATGTTAGATTAGGTGAAAAAATAATCTCCCAAGAACACCTGCATGCATAACCCTGTCACATGGAAGAAGCAAAGAATAGAAAGTGAGAAAACTAAGGAGGCCAAAAAGCTAGAGACATCATATGCACATTCAAAAGAACAATCTCTATTATGAACAATATTACAATATGATAATCTGATATGAAATACAAAGAGGTGAATCCTTATAAAAGGAATCATGAAACCCTAAAAAGGGAAACCCTAAGGTTGGCTTAAGCAACTAGAGTGAATAGGTGAGTTAGTAATGTTAGAAATAGGAAATACTGAGAGGGGGGGGTGAATCAGTATTTCACAAACTTTTTCTTTTGCCCACTTATGGATATAACAGATTACTTTAGTGCATACAAAGATTATCAAGCTAATTAACAAACATAGTAGTAAATAGAAAGAACTCATAACACATGATATGTTCTCGAGGAAACCCTGGCCAAGGGAAAACCCCGGTGGGGATGGTACCCACAAAGATCACTAATCAAAAGTATCCTATTAGGGACATTGGACCCTATTAGGAGTCAATTTACAATATATAGTAGATCTATCCTGGTTAAAGGACTTTAGGCCTTGTTAGAAGCCTTAACCCTGTTAGGAGTTAGATTACAAAACCTGATCACCATCTGAGCTCACTGCCCAAATAGGTAATACAAAATGTTTATGACTATAGTATGGTACTGCTTACAACTTCACATCAATAGCCTTTGCTGCTATCACAATATACAACTATCGCAAGTTATCTTTTCTTTCTTTTTACACATCACATATATTTTTACATTACATTTCAAGTATGCCTAATATATGAGTTATTAGAGCTAATAACTTTACATGGTCAGCTTCCAAAATATTTATCCAAGAGTAAACATCTAGGATGTCGTCCCTTCATAATGTTAAGTCATTATTTTGACAAGCAAAAATAATCCCTTAACTCTTTCACTAATACTGTCTCCAAAACTATCTTTGGTAAACTTCAAATAACTTTGTCCGTACTGCTCCAAACTTTATGCACACTGAGATGGGGTATCCTCATACTCTGTAGAAGCTTCAGTTAACTACGCAAACAAAAATATTGCTCCAGTGGACGTCGCCAACTAAATCTTCATCGGGTGCTCTGTCAGGATCACTGTATCCATAGTTAGACAATTTCTTCCTTCAACTTGCCATACTTGCATTCCAGATTATGCGCTCTCAATAGAGATCATATGTTGCCATAATGACAACATCTATGCATCCACATTATCCAAATTGCCAACAATCTCCCCCTTTGTCATTGGTGGCAACATATGGAAAAATTGGCTAAGTGTGCAAACAAAACTACAAAGTATTTACACAAAATTGTGGCCAAAAGTTATACAACACATATACAATATTGTACTCCATATAATAGCTCCCCCTATGAGTATCCTTCCTCAACATATATTCAATTTTCTACTATCTCTCCCCCTTTGACAACAATGACAAAGATAGGGTGTACAAAAATTTCAAAAAAAACTTAATACTTTGTTGTCAGCTATTGCAAAGTCGGTAGGCTTGCAACACAGTCACCAAACTCTGACTTCCATGATTCAAAATCTTTCTCCCATATCTTCTTGATGGATTCAACAACATTGAGTAGAGTACTCAATCTGTATGCTGCTGTCTGACAAGCTTGCAGGGAATTGAAGCTAAACTTTTGAAAAGATGTCTTTGCTGAAAGACACTGCTCAATTTGGTCTTCAACAATTGAGGTCTTGATTGAGATATGCTCTCTCAAGATGTTAATCCTAAGCATCTTTCTATTCTTCTCCTCTGCTAACATTCTGATTTCATCATTTAACTTCCTTATGTTCTTCTCTATAGAACTTATCTTTACATTTGGGCTTGACAAGGTGTTTGTTTCAGCTGTAATTGCATCTATCTTCTCTCTGATCTTCTTATCTTCTTCAGCTGTTAGGATTTCTGATTTTGTGCATTGTATATACAAACTCTTTCTAGTCTCAAAATGTTTCCTCAAATTCTTTATGCATACATCCAAATTACCAATATCATTTCAAATATTTACACTTAAATTTTGTTGCATTTCTGCTTCAAAGTCTTCCTAAACTTTTATTCTAGCAATATCCTTTAAGTTAGAATATTCAGAGTCAAAAGAGTTTATTACTATTTTAGCTTTCTCAAGTGGATCCGTTTCAAATACCTTAGTGTTGATCACACTCTCAAGTTTCTCTGTCAAAACTCTAACTTTTCCTTCAAGGTCCTTCACCTTCTTATTCTTTCCAATAATTTTATTAAGAGATGTGATGAACTCAAGCTGATCATCATCTTCAACTTCTTTTCCAAGGTCTTCAAATATTGAACCAATTTGTCTCTTCTTACTGTCAGGTGCACTAGGGGTAGTGACCTCTGTCAAAATTTGTATATCTTTAACTGTTTGTTCTGCTGGAACTAATTTTGATACTACTGGTGCTTCCACTACCTCTGTATCCTTTTCTGATTCTTTAATCTTCTCTTGCTCTTCTAAAGCCAAATTGTCAACAATGTTTCCTAGATCATGAAATACTGCATCATCTGACTCTAGTGTCACTTTGGTTCCTTCAATGTCCATTGATTCTTTGCCAATATTGATATGTGAAGAAGATGGGACTTCTTCAATACCAACTTCCTCTGCATGCAGTTCCTCTGATTGCTTCTGCTGAGGGTCTGATTCAACATGCTTTCCTGCAACTATATCTGCAAGAACTTGCATTACTATTTGCTCTGTCTCTTTTTGTACTTCCTCCTTTTTGCCTCCCATTATAAGGATTGTTCTTCTCTTAGTTCTCAATAAAGTTCCAAGAGACTTCAAGAATCTCTTCAAATGATCTTCATCCTTAACTTCACAGAACTGTCTAATTACATGTTCTCTCATCTTTATGTCCTCTTCTGGTGCTCTTTGTTTTCTATTCACAAGTCTGTTCTACAAATCTTCTGGGATCTTACCATGAATAGTGCTAAGTTTCTTATCTATCACAATCATATGTGTAATCATTGTATTTTCAAAGTTTAATCTGTCAAATGATCCATATAGATCATAGAATTTATTTAGCTTAGTGAAGTCTCCATGCTTCAATATATCTTCATTAACTCTTTCAATTCTTGGTTTCCAAGTTTTCTTCTTGATTGAAACTTCATCATCATCTTTAATTATTGCTACCTTTCTAGATACAGGTGGTACAATCACTTTCTATCTCTTGCTAGGTCCTGTTGCACTCACTTTTACTCTTTTGCTAGGAATAGGAGAAAAAGATTTATCTCCTTCATCTTTCTCAGGTACTTCAACTTTTACCTTTACTGCAATAGGATCAACAGGATCTGCACTAGATGCCTCAGGTGGAATTACAAGATTTTCACTTTGCTTCAAGGCTTCTGCAGTCTTCTTAGCTATGTCAAACTCATGACTTGACATACCTGATTCTTTCAGTATTTTCTTCATAGTAGATTCAACTCTCTTACTAGATTGCTTCTTTTCTCTCAAACTTATTGCAGAGTTGAAATTCTCTTCATAGGTTCCAAACCTATTTGCATGACCATCCAACTCACACTTTAACAGTCTATTCACATATCCTACTGTTTCTGCTTCAGATACTTCATAGCCAAGAGGGTCTATGAATTCCATTCTAGGATCAACTACTTCAATGTAGGTGAAATCAGTGTCTACCATAAAACAAATGTCATCTTTATGCTAAGGATTGAGGAATCCTTGATTTGTTCTTAACAATATTCTGAAAAGTCTTCAATACAAGCTTCACACTGTCATTGACTTTATCAAAAAGGTGCTTCATGTAGACTGAGTTTATTCTTTCCATTGTGTTCACATTGTCACTCCAATCAACTGTGTAAGGAAATCTTCTCAAAATATGGAAAAACATATAGGTTATCAGAGATGAAAACCTAAACTGTGTGTACTTAGCCTTCTTAATCTTTTCTAAGTTCTCAAATAACTAAATTTTCAAAATTTCACATAGGTCTACTTGTTTCTTCTCAATACACATAAGATAAGCTACATGAACCATTCCTGTAGCCATGTCATATTCCCTTGAACTACCACAAAATTTAGTTGTTAGGATCTTGCAAAGGTACCTAACATCATCTTGCTTAATCTTACTTATCACAATTCCTCTACCATTATAACTAGATCTAGTGTTGTCTAAAACAATCTTTCTCATGTTCTTTTCATTCGGTGGAATCTCTCCAACTTTTGATAATCCAGTAACATCATGAATTAGGTTGGCAGTTATATCAATAACTCTATCCTCCATCCAGAATTTCCCATTGTGGATTCTACTTAAAATGATCTTGGTACATTCCTCATCATTAAATTCATACTTCATGGAATATTTGATAATTTCATTGTTCTCTAGGTGCCCATAAGCTGGTTTAACTAACATGTCTTGATTATACAATTTCCTGTAATCATCACTAAAATCTGCATCTCCCAAAGTTTCAAATTTGCAACCTAAATATCCTTTAACATTCTCAATGTGCAATACTCTGTCTGGTACGGATGATAGTGCTAGACTGTTATCAATTTCAAGTGATTCTACTGGTTCTTTCTTAATCTTAGGTCTATTCTTATCCTTAACATTATGAACCATAGAAATATCCATCTTATCAATTGATTAAAGATCAAAAAATACCTCAACTTTGCAAATCTAGGGTTTCGGTATGATTGACGCTGCAAACTGCTTCCAAACTTCTTCAAATTGTCCTCAACTCACTTTTTCTTCTTTCAAATCTCTTTTCAATCACTTTGTAATCATGATAACTTCAATTTTGACCTTATAACACTTCACATTAACTCGATCTAACATCGCATTCATTCATTTTGCCGCTAAAACCTCAAAAAGTTGATTCTGCAAACCTGCAGCCATAAAACTTTTTGCGACCTCGCAAAACACAATATTTTATTTTGCGCACTTAACCATAGCATTAGTACAACATAATAAACCTATATCTAACTGCACAAAACTTAACTCATTCAAATTCCTAATCTACACTAATCCTAAGTCCTAAACTATAGAAACTTACATAATTTAAGTACTTAAAGAAGGGTCAGCTAAAGATTCATCCTTACCATTAGTTACATTACCTTCCTGACTACTTTCAGTGCTGAATATACCTCCTTGATCTGTGCCTTTATCAAATTTTACTTCATCTTTATTGCTACAACAACCTTTCTCTTTGTTTCATGCATTTTCATTCCTTCTTGCATTGTTCCTAGGGTTAGGGTTATGATGATAACCTCCATTGTTCATTCTGCAAACTCTTGCTGAGTGTCCAAACTTGTTGCATATCTGACAAATGATTCCATTGTTTCCAAATCTTTGTCCTTGCTGGTTAATCTGTGACCTGCAATTTCTAGCAATATGTCCTTTGCTGCATCTAAAACATACTACTACTTTTCTTTGATCATTTCTTCAATAGATTTCCTATCTGCATTGTTAGTATTCCCAATCATTCTATCATAATTATTCAAAATTACTTTAGGTCTTCTACATTCATTAGCTCTGTCTCCAAAACTATGACAATTATAACAATGTCCATTAAGAGGTTTAAATTGATTACCTATGCAATCTCTCTTCATGTGTCCAATAGTATTACAAGCAAAACATCTACCTTTGAATTCTCTTTGCATACCTTTAGATGATTCTTCCTGTTTTGATTCTTCTTGCTTTGATTCTTATTTCTCTCTAGGTGGTTCTTCTTTAGGTGGATCTTCCAATGTGTTCTCATCTAGCTTTATTTCCTCCACACTTTCAAATGTCTTTAGATCTGGCTTCTTACTTTCATGGATTGTTCTAAACATACTAAATCCAAATCTAGTCCTATCAAAGAATGGTTCTTCAAAAGAAATTTGTTTTCCAGTCTTATCACTATTTGAATATAGCCTTTCAAGTTGTTGTTTAGATTGAGTTAATTCACCTTTCACAATTTTATTATACTTCTCAAGTTCCACATTCTGCACTTTTACTTTTTCAGATTTGGATGTTTCCTTTTCAAGTCTTGATCTCAGATCTTCATTCTCAATTTTCAATTTTTCATTATCAGATCTCAAATTTCCATTTTTCATACTAAGTTTTAGATTTACTATCTTTAGTTCATGCTTAAGGATCTCATTTTCTTTTTCTAATTCATCACAATCTTTAACAAGCATATCAGATTTCTTTTCAAATTTCAGATCTTCAATCTTACCTTTTAATTTGTCAATAGCATTCTTTGCATCTTCATATTTTCTTCTTAAGGAGTTTCTTTTATCAGTAAGCATATCAATCTATTCAAGAGCTTCTTCAAGATTCTTCTGAAGTTGATCCACATCCATAGAGATCTTACTCAAGCTGCTAAGCTTTCCTTGAATGTTCCTTCTCCGAGTAAGTGTGCTCTGATACCAATTGTTAGAAATAGGAAATACTAAGAGGGGGGGGGTGAATCAGTATTTCACAAACTTTTTCTTTTCCCCACTTATGGATATAACAGATTACTTTAGTGCATACAAAGATTCTCAAGCTGATTAACAAACATAGCAGTAAATAGAAAGAACTCATAACACATGATATGTTCTCAAGGAAACCCTGGCCAAGGGAAAACCCCGGTGGGGATGGTACCCACAAAGATCACTAATCAAAAGTATCCTGTTAGGGATATTGGACCCTATTAGGAGTCAATTTACAATATATAGTAGATCTATCCTGGTTAAAGGACTTTAGGCCTTGTTAGAAGCCTTAACCCTGTTAGGAGTTAGATTACAAAACCTGATCACCAGCTGAGCTCACTGCCCAAATAGGTAATACAAAATGTTTATGACTATAGTATGGTACTGCTTACAACTTCACATCAATAGCCTTTTCTGCTATCACAATATACAACTATCGCAAGTTATCTTTTCTTTCTTTTTACACATCACATATATTTTTACATTACATTTCAAGTATGCCTAATATATGAGTTATTAGAGCTAATAACTTTACATGGTCGGCTTCCAAAATATTTATCCAAGAGTAAACATCTAGGATGTCATCCCTTCATAATGTTAAGTCATTATTTTGACAAGAAAAAATAATCCCTTAACTCTTTCGCTAATACTGTCTCCAAAACTGTTCTGTCTGCAAAAACTATCTTCAGTAAACTTCGAATAACTTTGTCCGTACTGCTCCAAACTTTATGCACACTGAGATGGGGTATCCTCATACTCTGTAGAAGCTTCAGTTAACTACACAAACAAAAATATTGTTCCAGTGGATGTCGCCAACTAAATCTTTATCGGGTGCTCTGTCATGATCACTGTATCCATACTTAGACAATTTCTTCATTCAACTTGCCATACTTGCATTCCAGATTCTGCGCTCTCAATAGAGATCATATGTTGCCATAATGACAACATCTATGCATCCACATTAGCCAAATTTCCAACAAGTAATTAGATCAAAATGATTTAATTAATAACCCAAAAGACTATTACTCTAACATTACCCTCCTCATTGTTATCCTGGCCTTTTCCATCCTCTATTTCATTTTGTTCTTCTTCTCTTTCACCTGGAGTAGGAATCTCTTGACTAGCTTCCTCCCCCTCATCAGCCCGTTCATCATCTTTTTCCTCACTGCTAGCCTGGACCTTTCCATCCTTAGTTTTAGTTTTTTCTTTTTCTTTTCCACTTGGAGGAGGGAAGTCCTTAACATCAAACACTTATGTTGATGTTGTATTCAAAATACATTTAACCTCCTGAACATTGCTAGATTTGCCTAAAATTAATGCTTTTCACACATACCAAAGATTGCAATGCGACCAAAATATTTGTTTGATCACATTAGTTTTACATTGGGTTAAAAAGGAATGTTTCAAAACTAGAAAAGTTGAGATACACGGAACTCATATTTGCTGCATTTATTTTTAATTATTTAGAGAAAATCCATGTTCTTGCAAAATATTTGGTAGTGTTCATTATCTTTTGCAGGTGGAAGTGCTTCCAATGTCAAAGCAAGCTGATGTCAAAAGGGGAAACATGTCAGATAACTTCCATATTAAATAAGTCAACTTTGATAATTCCAAGACTCAAAAATTTGGGAGCAACAAAGAAAATCAAAATAGTTGAATAGGATCAACAGACTAGTCTATGCTTAAATCATTGCATTGAAACTCAACAAGTAACTTTCCCACTTGAAAGGGTTCACAAGTCATACATCCTTGGCAAGTTACTCACCTTTAAACTCACAAGAAAGTACTCACCAAGTCACTCACATGCTAATTGATAAATAGTATTTGGAGACTCTAATCCAGCCACTTGCCTGGTAGCAAAAAAAATGCAAACCACAAGTAGAGAAATGAAAATAAATAAATTAAAACCCTCATTTCTCATCACTTTCTCATTTACACTCTTATACCTTCCATTTTTTTCCAACATTGCATCAATTCATCAACACTCGATTACAAATGATAAAATAACGAAAATAGCATGCATCGTGAAGGTCCCAATGACCTTGAAGCCCTTAATTTAGTTGTCCCAAAATCATGCAAGGGACATAGAACCCAGAACACTGTTCTAGTTTTTAAAGTAAAGCTTAAAAAAATGCTTTTACATTGCCAAATGGAAAAGAAAAACATTTAACTCTATTTGGCTTGAAATAACCAAAAAAATAACATTTTTCCTATTTTTATAAAAAAAATCAACATTTTTTAGTTTTCCAAAATTTTCCCAATTAAATAAAAAGTTATTGAGTTGCATTTATATTTATGGTTTACCAAGTGAATCTTAATTTTGAATAAGACTACTATGATCACATTTTAAATTCACTATCTAATAGCTAAGTTGTTGGTTTTGGGCCTAGTTCAAAATTGGGTTCAAAGAACTGGTTTGCTGGTACAACAAAATTTTGAAATAGGGTTTGGATTTGTTAGTACAAAAACATATAAAAATTTATATATATGTATGTATATATATGTGTGTATGTATGTATGCAATCTAGAAGCATGAATTAACATTTGAATATCACAAAGTATAATAAAAAAAAAAAAAACACCATAAACTTGTGATCATAACATCATATCAACATCAAAATATTAAAATAATAATATTGAGTTCAAGTATCATTATTTTGACTTTCAACAACTGGAGCTTTATACTTATTTTCAACAATCTAATGAAAAATTTAAATCTTCATCTTCTTCTTCATTGAAGGCTTTAGTTGATTCACAAATAGTTCCAATGCCAATGGGATCATCTGCGCCAATAACATTCTCGCTTTCTAAGTCCTCAAATGCTTACTACTTTTTCACTGTATAGAGAGCTTGTTTGTTTATAATTAACATCCTACTTGAAAAATGTTAAAAAGGTAGATTCCAACTCCCTTCACCTATTGAAGATATTGTTTAATGTTTAAAATATAATTTATCACTATAGACAGCTTGCAATTAATCAAGCATGGGTCATTATCATCAATTGGATATATAAGTTTCACTAGGAGAAACCTTGAGGCCTAGTTTAATTTGATGTAATAAATATCTGAACTTTAGCAAATTTTGTTGTGTAATGTTAAAGATCTTATTTGAATTCTTTAATAATTTTTTTTGCTTTAACTTTTAGAGTGTTTCTTTGTAGAAATATACCTAGTTCACATTTGGTCTGCCTAGGCCTACTCTGGTTCAGGGTTCATCCCAGATGAACTAGCCTACCTAGGTCCAAACCCTGTCTGAACCTACAAGCAAACCGGACCTGAACCAAGAATTGGTATGAACTGTGTCTGAACCAGGGTCCCAGGCAGGTGATCTGGACTTCATAGATTTAGAGGGTCATGACTTGCCATAGAAATTTCTTTACCCAGTGTCATTGCTATGTATTAATTATATCCAAAAAATTTAAAATTTATTAGTTTTATTTTGATAAGAAGGTGATGAATAGAGGACCACATCAACCTCATTATATTTTTCTCAAGATGATCTTCCTATGAAAGTTATCAGAAGCCTCAGCCAAGAATCAAAAGTAATTAGCATGGAATTTCATCTCAAGAAGCATTCTGTTTTATTAGGTAATATTCACTTTAACTTGCCAAAAGTTCATAGATATTAGAGTCCAAATTTGTGAGGGAAAAATGTATTTGGAGGGCTTCAATAGCTTACTGAAAGCTGGTCTTTTTTTCTTTACCTAACATGTATGAAATTGCAGAAAGTATTTATTGTCATTAAACTTGTTCTAGAAATGTATGAATACTTTAATTATTTGAAGTTATTTCAAGTACAGATAAGATTTTACTACATTTCTTTTGAAATACCATTACTTCTGTGCATTTTTATATATTACAGTATCTCCGAAAGCCTGTGAGTGGGTATTTTATTTTTAAATAACCAATATTGAGCATTGGTTGGAAAAATGTGATACTCAGAGTTATTTTGTTGTCATTACTATGAGGAAGTCATAATGTTTGTCAAAGTCATTCGGTAATGAAGAAAAGACAAGTTGGTAAGGAAGAGAAAGTCATCTGTAAAGGAAATAAGAAGACAAGGAATTTCAGTAAAGGGAAAGCAAGCATAGGCACTAAGCAAAGAAAAACCAAACAGCAAGAAGAGGAGACAGTTAATGCGTTAAGGAAAACATGTTACTAAGCATAGCACGCCGACATTAGAAGAATATTTAAGTACATTGAATTTGGACACCGAACAAAAAATGGTTTACCAATCTCAAGGAGATTGTATAACAGAACATTGGAGATTGCAACATGATGATTACACATGATTACATGGTGAGATCAGAGAAGAAAATATTAGTGTAAGTGTGATAATGGTGATATGAATGCAAGAGGACATTGCATGTATGAAGAAGATTAATGAGAAGGTGATGAGAAGAGAAGCCATCGAGTAATAGAGCAATGAAGAACATATAGAGATTAAGATCTATTGAGTACTGAATTGTTAGTGTGAAAGGTACACAATATGAGGTAATGAGTTATTGAGCATAAAGAGTCTGATAAGCATATGTGTGATGCAAATTGATAGACATATTTATTGTTACTAATTAAAGATTAATTAGAGTTGTAAAGTCTCTTAACCTAGCAAATCTTAGCAAATCTTACTCATCAATCCTTTAACCAGGTGCAACTCTTAGATTAGAATTGTAAAATCTTTTCACAAGGTACACTTAATAGTTTAAAGACTCTTAACTGAGTTAATACTCTGATGCAGGAGCATCCTAGGATTCTTGGCAATCCTGTATCAACCAAAAATATGTTTGTCTTTGAAGGTAGATTGTTAGTTTTGATCTTGGTTTGGTGGAGTACTTGCTCAGTTTGGGAGACTGGTTGCTCGGTTTCAATATTTACCAGGGTGCTCTGTCTCTCAAGAACGCTTGGTGACTGAAGGCGTTGGTTCCCTAGTGCTTGATAGTAACTGTGTTTCTCGGTCATGTTTGGCATGGTCAATTCTCTGGCGCTTGGTTATTGCTTTGTTGCTCAGTGTTCTTGCTTACCGACTTGATTGTTTAAAAGGATCGGCTTGGCTGACTAGTGTACTAAATTTGGGTCACGCTCCCCATGTTATGGATTGACCATTGGACATGTGGGGAACTAGATCTGGTGTGTTGAATTCTTCTATGCGGATTTGATGGCCGTTTGAAGGCTGACATGGATGATTTTATTTATTGTAAGGCTATTTGAGAGCCGATTGATGTTTTGCATTTAATATTTGTATATCCTTGTAAACCTGACTTGTGGCTGGGATTTAGTATTTGATAGGATGTTTGGGTAGATTTTTGGGAGTGAGAGGTGGAGGAAAAGTGGGAGTTAGTAGCTTGCAAGCTTGGGTAGAGGAAGATTTCTTGGAAGTTATGAGTACAAGTTTAGATCTTTCCTGGGATCCTACCAGTGTCCTGTTGTGTTGCAGACCTAGGCTAGCTGAGTGGTGAAGTTGTGGAAAAGATTTGGATCCTGCAAGATCTTGTAGACTATTATTTGATTTGTACTTGGTCATAACCAGGAAGGCCTTATATGATGCAGTCAAGGCTGGTGGATCTAATTAAGGACTGGTCGACCTTACAACCAAACCAATATGCAGAGGAAATACACAATAACAATAATAGATCTGAAGTCAAACAGAAGTATTTATTCATCAAGTCACCGACTACATGCAATGTGCTGGGCTATAAGGCCTTCTCGGTTATGGCCAGATACAAAGCAAGTAACAGTCTACAAGATCTCACAGGATCCAAATCTTTTCCCCAACATAAGCATTCAGCTAGCCTAGGTCTACAACACACAACACACTGGTAGGCACCCAGGAAAGATCTAAACTTGTACTCAAACTTCCAAGCAATCTTCCTACTCCTAAGCTCACAAGCTACTAATCTTCCTTCCAACAATCTGATGCCAAAAAACTACCCAAGGATCCTATAAATATTGATTTCCAGCCACAAGTCGGCTAATGAAACAATAAAACCCTTACAAATAAATATTAAATGCTAAAACATCAGTCGGCTCTCACAAAGCCTTACAAAATAAATAAACTCTCAAAGATGGCCCCAATGGTCATCAGATCCACATAGAAGAATGAAACATGCTAGATCTAGGTCCCCACACATCCAATGGTCAATCCATAACTCGAGGAGCATGACCCAAATCAACGAAACCAGTTGGCCAAGCCGATCCATCCAAATAAACCAAGTTGGTAAGTAAGAACACCGAGAAACAGAGAAATAATCAAGCACCAGACACCGACCATGCCAAGCATGACCGAGGAACACAGTTATCACCGAGTAGCAAAGAACCAATGCCTTCAGTTACCAAGCGTTCTTCAAAGACCGAGCAGCCGGGTAACCATAGAAATCAAGCAACTAGTCTCCCAAATTGAGCAAGAACTCCACCAAACCAAGATCAAAACCAACAATCTACCTTCAAAGACAAACATATTTTTGGTTGATACAGGATTTCCAAGAATCCTAGGATGCTCCTGCATCAGACACCCCAAGTAAGAAAGATTTTCTCATAAGGAAATCAGGAACGCCTCAAGGGAATCAGAATAGGTATGCCAAATCTTTTCTTCACCCATATCTCCTCTTGTCCTTCATCCCAAGTAGTCTTCACTTCATTCACTATCTCATGCAAAAAGTTCTTCTATTTTCCACTTTGCTTATCCTTCTGGTTGGCAACTGATAACAACTGACTCTGACCACTACCGATCACATCAGTGCCTCGGTAAGGTTCATCCCTTCCAGACTCCTCAATTAACTCAATATCATCTGCATCTCTCTATGTCACAAATTTCACCATTTGTTGTACCATCTTTGCCAACAAGACCATCTATTTCTTAATCTCCATAAACTCTTTAGAGATATCATTATCCTTCTCCAAACTAGACTTAACAGGAATAGGTTCATCAACCTTCTGCTCTTGAGGTTTGTCATAAGGACAACACCTGATAACTCCACATCCCTTAACCCCTATTTCCTATAAAGGTATCAGCTTATGCTGAGCTCCTTCATGCCTAACCACATAGGTATTAGCACAACCATCAAAAAAAACATTCATGTCAAACTGCCAAGGTCTACCAAGCAACAGATGACAAGCATCCATAGGCAATATATCACACAATATCTCATCATGGTAAGATCCAATCTGGAACCTAACCAAGCATTATTCTTCAACTCTAACCTTAGAAACACCTTGTATTTAACTAATCTGATAAGGATTAGGATGTTTCCTTCTTTCCAAATTTAATTTACTAACCATTTCATCTAAAACAAAGTTCTTAGAACTGCCACCATCAACTATGACATTACATACCTTATCCATGCACTTATATCTGGTTCTAAACAAATTTCTCCTTTGCACCGGTTCATAGATACATGTAGCTAATCTCTTAGTGATAAGTGTCTCACCTTTTTCTACAACATTCACAATATCTTCTTTAGCAGTCAGTGCAACCCTTTTCTTAGAACACTGCCAACATCTATGACCAGCTTCACCACAATTATAACAAGTACCGATAAACTCATTCTTCCACCTTCCTCTTTGTCTAGTACTCTTAGTAACTTGACCACTGCTAGATCCCACATCAGTCTTAGGATTCTTTGTCATATTACTCTCAGCAACTGTCTCACCAGTTTTACCACCTTAGTTCCTATTGTTTTGTTTTCCTTCATACTTCTTATTCATCTTCTCTTCAATCTTCAATGCCATCTGATAAGCATTACCAATTGTTGTCATCCACACAGTAACTCTTCCTAAATACTAGGTCTCAAACCATAGACATACCTAGCAACCTTTTCTTTATCAGCTTCAGAATGACCAGTCCTAATCTGGATTCTATAAAACTCCTCGGTATATTCCTGTACCGATTTGTTAGTCTGCTTCAAAGCTTGCATCTTCTTAAACAAGTACCATTCATAATCCACCGAAATGAATTGCTTCTTCAACTTGTCAACCATTCAGTTCCACTTAGTGATCTTTTCCTTTCCTCTTCTACCTCTTTCCAACTAAACTTCTCTCCACCAAATATTTGCATGACCCTTCAACTTAGTCTTTGCAAATCTAACCCTATCATGATCTTCTATTTCTTCATACTCAAAGTACTTATCAATCTCATTGATCCAATCAATCAATTCTTTTGGCCTAAGGCTTCTAGAAAATGAAAAAACTTCAATCTTAGGTCTTTTCCCAATCTTAGACATAGCTTTCAGAATTCGATTCTCCTCGGGATCTCTAGCTTCTTTGACAGCTTCTTCAAAATGATCTTCCTCAGATTCATTATCACTATCCTCTTTCAAGGTAGGCTTCTTCTTCTTCAACTCCTCTTGTAAGTCTTGCACTTGTTTCTGCAAAGCCCTAAAATCATCAATACTTAATTCTCCAGTAGCTTCCTCTTCCTTAGAGATCTCACAATTTCTCCTCGGAGGCATTTTCAAATCAAGATCTAGACACGAACACACAAGATCCACTCAGCTCCAACAAGAATAGACTTTTCTCAAATAGGAACAAACTTCACTCTGATACCACCTTATGCAATCAAGGCTGGTGGATCCAATTCAGGACTGACTGACCTTGTAGCCAAACCAATATGTAGCAGAAATACACAATAACAATAATAGATCTAAAATCAAACAGAAGTCTTTATTCATCAAGTCACCAATTACATGCAATGTGCCAAGCTGTAAGGCCTTCCCAGTTACGGCTAGATACAAAGCAAGTGATAGTCTACAAGATCTCATAGAATCCAAATCTTTTCCCCAACATTAGCATTCAGCTAGCCCAAGTCTGCAACACACAGTACACTGGTAGGCACCCAGGAAAGATCTAAACTTGTACTCAAACTTCCAAGAAATCTTCCTGCTCCTAAGCTCGCAGGCTACTAACCTTCCTTCCAACAATCTGATGCCAAATGACTACCCAAGCATCCTATAAATACTAATTCCTAGCCACAAGTCAGCTGATGAAACAATAAAACCCTTACAAACAAATATTAAATGCTAAAACATCAGTCGGCTCTCAAATAGCCTTACAAAATAAATAAACTCTCAAAGATAGCCCCCACAGTCATCAAATTTTCATAGAAGAATGCAACACGCCAGATCTAGGTCTCCACATGTCCAACGATCAATCCATAACTTGAGGAGCGCGACCCAAATCAACAGAACCAGTCATCCAAGCCGATCCATCCAAATAAACCAAGTCAGTAAGCAAGAACACCGAGCAATAGAGAAATAAATGAGCGCCAGACACCAACCACGCCAAGCATGAATGAGGAACATAGTTATCACCAAGCAGCAAAGAACTAATGCCTTCAGTCACTGAGCGTTCTTCAGAGACCGAGCACCCCCAGTAACCATAAAAACTGAGCAACCAGTCTCCCAAACTGAGCAAGAACTCCACCAAACGAAGATCAAAACCAACAATCTACCTTCAAAGACAAACATATTTTTGGTTAATATAGGATTGCCAAGAATCCTAGGATGCTCCTGCATCATTACAGCCTGGCACATTGCATGTAATCAGTAATTTGATGAATAAAATATATGTGTTATGTCAAATCTGGTGTTATTGTTGTGAGTTTTCATTGTGTTGTTGTTTGGATGCAAGTTTGGATAGTCCTTAATTGGGCCCTCCAACCTTGTCTGCATCATACTCTTAACAGGGTAAGCTATCAGAAATAGCTAACATTGTAGCTCTAACTGAGAAAACTTTATTCTGCAATAGTGAAGTTTTGTGGGTGTCATCCCCACCATAATTTTTATCCTTTAACAAAGATTTATGCGATACCAAATATTTTTGTTGAGTTATTTTTTGAATGTTTTATATGTTTCATGTGATGCATGCAAATGTTAAGGAATCAGTAAATGATTAAGGGATAAAGTTTAAATAGATTAAAAGTGTTTTATAGTACTAATTCACCCATCCCCTCTCAGTACTTACCTTTCCATACTTAATCCAACAAAATGTTTTGGCATTGGCTCAAACATGGTTTTTACATGTCTAGATCTAAATAGAAGTGGTTGATGATATTTTCTATGGGTATTTTATATGGTTAAAACTTAAAAGACAACTATTGTGAAGGCAAGTCTATAGAAGGGTTTATGGGTTTTCTTGCAATTTGTAGCTTGAATATATTGAAAACCCATAACTTTTTAAAGATTTTAAGACAATCAAAAGTGAAAAATGTGTTAGTAAATTTATGTTGTCATTAGTGAAGATAGATGCAAACACCATTCCCACTGGTAGAGGCTCACCGGTAGATCACTTATCTTAAAGTATATACACCACTAGACTATATGTTCACCGATAGATCATTCTAATTACTTTAGAAACACTGGTAGAATAGACAATGTGCACCGATAGACTAAATAGAAGAGATGCATCAATAGAACGAATAGAGTACATAGTACCGGTCTTGTATTGCATACAGGGATAGACCAAGTATAAGATTGATACCGGTCAATTGGAAATAAATCCACACTGGATTATGCAGAGTAGTCTCAATTAAAACTGGATTATATGGAACACCCACCGTTCAGAATTGAAGTTAACTTTTTAACATGAGTTGATTTTATTTCTACATGGATGTCTTCAAGGTAAACTCCAAATCATCTCGCAAGCTTATTGCTGCATGATTTAAGATCGATTTTACAGCCTAGCAGTTCTATGAGTTAATAAGATTAATTTCTTATATATACAGGTCATAGGACGCAAGAAAAGTTGTTGATAGTTGGTGATTATGATGCAGGAGCATCTCGGGTCCTTGGCAATCCTATGTCACCAAAAATAATTTGGAGTTTTTGTCTATGTTGCTCAGTTTCTTCTTTAACCGAGTTGGTCGGTTTCCTTTGGTTATCGAGTGTGGTCGGTTATCTCCTGGGCGGTCGGTTATTTCACTGGCGCTCGGCGTTGTCTGTCTGCTGCTCGATTATCTTGCTTACCGACAGGTTCAGTTTTGTTTCCTGTTGTGGCTGACTTGTGCATTTATATTGGATCACAGAATTAATATTTGTATCCATTATTGAGAAGCGTGTGGTCCCATATTTCACCATTACTTCCGTTAATTGTGAATCTGAAGGCCAACTCAACTCGGTAGCTTCTTGTATAAATGTAGATGTTTGGTGGTAGTTTAGGAGTGAGTTTTGAATAGAAGATAGAAGTCATTAGATTAGAGAGTTGTAGCAGATCCTCGCATGTTGGAGGACTTTTGTAATTCATTGTAATATCAGGCCCTAACCGGGAAGGCCTTACAGCCTGACATGTATGATTCAAATTGATGGTGATAATATATGATAGATCTAGCATTCTCTCTCTCACTCGTGTTGTTTGTTTCTTCCGCATGTGTGTTGCGGGCTTGGATCATTAGGGTGCACCATCGTTTGGCCCCTCTTACTCCCTACCTTGCGTCAGGTGGTATCAGAGTGAGGTGAGATCTTGATCTAGGTCTATGGATCTAGGTTTGCAGGTTCCTCTTGAAGCCCTAGTTGAATTGTTGTGGGGTAGCAGATTGCGATCTAACCTGCAATTGTAGATGTTTGTCAAGATGTTCGTGGGAGGTGAGATGCAGATCTAGGATTGGCAGATATGCTAAGATAGATTGCTGCTAGGTTAGAAGTAGTGGAAACAGCCCAAAGAAGAGGTAGACATCTTGAAGATGTTAGTGATGATGAAATTGAAGAAGAACAGGTGAATGCAGAACCTGCTCTTGTTATGGATCAAGGTGAAGAAATATTTTTGAAGGCTTTGACAAGTCTAAAGTCAACACCACATTTCAATCCCCCTGAGTATAGTGGAAAGTTGGATTCTGATGAATTGGTGGACTAGATCACTGAGATGGAAAAGTATTTTGAATATGAAAATATCCCTGAGGATAAGAAGGTGAAGATTGCAAGCACAAAGTTGAAAAGTCATGCATCCTTATGGTGGGAACATTTGCAATTAAATTGGAAGAGGAAAGGCAAAGAAAAAATCAAGGTATGGTGTAAAATGGTCAATAAATTGAAAGGAAAGTTCTTACCCTGTGATTATCAGATTAACCTAGTTCGGCGAATACAAAGTTTGAGATAGAAGGATAGCTCAGTAAAAGAGTATACTAAGGAATTCTACAGAGTGGATATCAAATTTGGACATGATGAAGATGATGTGGAAAGAATCGGTAGATACCTAAATGGTTTGAGAGTTTCCATCTAAGAGGAGATTAGTATGGTCAAGTTGGAGAGCATTGAAGAGGCTTATCAATTTACTTTGAAAGCCGAGGAGAAATTGAACAAGAGACATGAACAAAGATAGAGAGGTCGAGGTGGTAGATTCCCTAGAGGAAGAGGTAGATCTAATGTTGAAAATGGTAGATCTGAACCAGAAAAGAAAAATCTGGACAAAGGCAAGACCGAGTGGAAAGGTGAAAGTTCTAGAGGCAGAGGTAGTAACTATTGAGGTGGTTATGGCAGAGGAAGTTTTTGAGGAACTTGTTATAACTGTGAAGAGAAAGGACATAGATCTTTTGAATGTACACAAGCTAGTAAGAAGGCTAGTAGTAGTAGAAATGCTTTGGTGCAAGAAGAGTCACCGAATGAACCTAAGAAAGAAAATAACTTGATGGTAAGGAGAGCACTATGGAATGAAAGCAAGAAGGAAGATCCGATAAGGAAAAGCTTGTTCAAGACTAGATGTAGAGTTTTTGACAAAGTTTGGAAGATAATCATTAACAGTGGTAGCTTGGAGAACTTGGCATCTAAAGAGATGGCCACAAAATTGCAGTTGGAAAGGTTGGTACATCCGAAGCCCTATTAGATTTCATGGATCAAAGATGAGCATACACTCATGGTAAGTGAACAATGTTATGTGAATTTGAAGATTGGAAAATACTATGATAAGGTGTTATGTGATATCATGCCTATGGATTGTTGTCATATTTTGTTGGGTAGACCTTGGCAATATGATAGACATGCTATATATGATGTGAGATTGCATCAGTATACTGTTGTGGCTGATGGAAAGAAATAAATCTTCTTACCTTTGATGGAAGAACCTGTTAGTAATGTTTGCACATCTATGAAAGTTTGTTTGATGGAAGGAAGGAAATTTGTAAATTCTTTGAAGAGGAATGATGTATGTTTTGTTGTGATTCCTAATAAGCTGAGTAAGAAACAGAGGATAACGTCTCTAAGGAGATTGATAAGTTACTCACCAAGTACAGTGATATCATTTCTGATAATGTACCTAATAGTTTGCCACTGAAAAGAACCATTGATCATTGTATGGATCTAATCCCTGGAGCTAGTTTACCAAATAAGGCACCTCATCGGTTGACACCTACCGAGAATCAGGAATTGAACCAACAGATTCAAGAGTTGTTGGAGAAAGGTTTGACCAGAGAAAGTTTGAGTCCTTGTGCAGTACCTATTGTATTGGAACTGAAGAAGAATGGAGAATGGAGAATGTGTACTGATTCCAGAGCAATCAATAAGATAACAGTGAAGTATAGGTTTCCTATACCGAGAATGGATGACATAATTGACAGTTTGACTGGAGCAAAGTATTTCACAAAGATTGATTTGAAAAGTGGGTATCATTAGATTAGAATTAGAGAAGGTGATGAATGGAAGACTACTTTCAAGACAAAAGAAGGTTTGTATGAGTGGTTGGTTATGCCTTTTGGTTTAACTAATGCATCGAGTACTTTTATGAGGCTGATTAATGAAGTTTTGAAGAAATTCTTGGGTAAATTTGTGATTGTATATCTTGATGATATTCTGATATTCAGTAAGACCAGAGAAGAACATTTTTTGCATGTTAGACAAGTTTTGCAGAGATTGAAAGAGGAAAAGTTGTTGATAAATCTGAAAAAGTGTTCATTCATGAAAGAAGAGATTGTGTATTTGGGATTTGTTATTTCAGCTGATGGTTTGAAGATGGATCCTAAAAAGGTTGAAGCTATTTTGAATTGGCCTACACATGTGAATGCTAGTGAGGTAAGATCATTTCATGGTTTGGCAAGTTTTTACTGAAAGTTCATAAGGAATTTCAGTTCAATTTGTAATGCTATGACTGAGACTATGAGAGGAGACAAAAGAGAATTCAAGTGGACACATGGAGCTGACTGAAGTTTTGAGGCCCTAAAGCAGAAGGTTGCTAAATTACTTGTTTTGGCATTACCATATTTTAGTAAAGTATTTCAAGTAGAGTGTGATGCAAGTGGAAGTGCAATTGGATTTGTATTGAGTCAAGAAGGTAAATCTGTTGCTTTCTTTAGTGAAAAGTTGAATGATGCTAGAAGGAAATACTCTGTGTATGATCAAGAATTATATGCTATTGTTCAAGCACTGAAGAAATAGAGACATTGTTAGATACCGAGTGAATTTGTGTTGTACACTGATCATAAGGCTTTACAATATTTGGGTAGTCAAAATCAGTTGAATCAGAGACATATGAAATGGGTTGAGTATTTACAAAGTTACACATTTGTGATAAAGCATAAGAGTGGAGTCACTAACTGAGTTGCTAATGAATTGAGTAGAAGAAGATCTTTGATGACCGAGATGAAAATTAAAGTTCTTGGTTTTGATGAGATGAGAGGTTTGTATGAAAATGACCCTGATTTTTCTGAGCCATAGAGAAAGTGCAGAGCACCTATTCAAGATCAACAAGATACAAAATGGGATGAATATTTTATTTAGGAAGGTATGTTGTTTAAAGGTATTCGGTTGTGTATACCGAGAGGAGTAATGAGAACTAATTTGATAAATGAGAAACATAGTAGTGGTTCAGCTGGACATTTTGGCATTGATAAAACATGGAATTTGCTGAAGGAGAAGTAATATTGGCGCAGCTATATAAAGATGTTCAAAAATTTGTGAAAAGTTGTGGTATTTTTCAAGTTGCAAAAGGAGTAAGTCAGAATACTAGATTGTATACACCGATTGTTGTTCCCGAGAAACCTTGGATTGCCATCAGTATGGATTTTGTTCTTGGCTTACCAAAGACAGTAAGAGGTAATGATTCTATATTTGTTGTTGTGGATAGATTTTCAAAGATGGCACATTTTATACCTTGTAGAAAGACATCAGATGCAGTACATGTAGCAGATATTTTCTTTAAGGAAATTGTCAGATTGCATGGATTACCGAGGAGTATTATCTCTAACCGAGACAGTAAATTTGTTGGTTATTTTTGGAAAACACTTTGAAAGAAATTTGGCACTGAGTTGAAGTATAGTTCTACATTTCACCCACAAACCAATGGATAGACTAAGGTTGTGAACAGAAGTTTGGAAAATCTTTTGAGATGTTTAGTTGGAGACACACCAAGTAATTGGGATTCTGTGTTGGCACAAGCAGAGTTTGCATATAAAAATTCAATGAATAGAAGTACTGGAAAGACACCATTTAAGATTGTGAATGGCACACAACCGAGAGGAATATCTGATTTAAGAGACATTGTTGATGAGAAAAAGAGAAGTGTTGATGAGAAAAAGAGAAGTGTTGAAGGAGTAAAGTTTGTTGAATACATGAAGGCATTGCATGAAGATGTGAAGCTGAAGTTGGAAGATAGTAATCAGAAATACAAAAATAGAGCTGATAGATCAAGAAGACATAAAACTTTTGATGTTGGTGATGAAGTGATGGTTCATTTGAAGAAAGGTCAGTTTCATGTTGGAACATATGGAAAGTTGAAGATGAAAAAGTTTGGACCTTGCAAGATTCTGAGGAAATTTGATAGTGGAAATGCATATGAAATTGAGTTACCTGATGACATAGACATATCACTAATTTTCAATATTGCTGATTTATATGAGTATCATGAACCTGATGAAGAAGTAGCAATACTGACAGAATATCCTAAGAAGTAGAATCATGAAGTTGAAAAGATTTTGAAGGAAAGAATTGGAAAGAGTACAAGAGGAAAATAGTACATGGAATATTTGGTTAAGTGGAAGAATAGACCAATGGAAGAAAGTTCATGGATTTCACAATCTGAGTTGGATGCAGCTCAGACCAAACCTACCAAATGATTCTGAGAATCATTTCAAAATAACCCCAGGTGTCTAGTGTAAGACCATCTCGGGTCCTTGGCAATCTTGTGTCACCAAAAAGAATTTAGAATTTTTGTCTATGTTTCTCAGTTTCTTCTTTAACCGAGTTGGTCAGTTTCCTTTGATTACCGAGTGTGGTCGGTTATCTCCTAGGTGGACAGTTATTTCACTGGCGCTCGGCATTGTCTGTCTGCTTCTTAGTTATCTTGCTTACCGACGGGTTTAGTTTTGTTTCCTGTTGTGGCCGACTTGTGCATTTATATTGGATCACGGAATTAATGTTTGTATCCATCATTGGGAAGTATGTGGTCCCAGATTTGACCATTACTTCTGTTAATTGTGGATCTGAAGGCCGACTCAACTCGGTAGCTTCTTGTATAAATGTAGATGTTTGGTGGTAGTTTAGGAGTGAGTTTTGGATAGAAGATACAAGGCATTAGATTAGAGAGTTGTAGTAGATCCTCGCATGTTGGAGGACTTCTGGGAAGGCCTTATAGCCCGACATGTATGATTCAAATTGATGGTGATAATATATGATAGATCTAGCATTCTCTCTCTCACTCTTGTTGTTTTTTGCTTCTGCATGTGTGTTGCAGGCTTGGATCATTAGGGTATGCCATCCTTTGGCCCCTCTTGCATCCCTACCTAGCGTCAGATTATTTAGAGAAAAAGAGAGATATCTTCTGAGAGAAATGCTACAGTCACAGAGGTGAAAAGAAGAAAGGATCAACATCCAGGCATATCAGAGAGATCAATAGGTATGATCTAATCAAACAAAGAGTGTCAATTGAGATCATTGCTTGTATTGGTTAAAGTAGTTTTAAATCCCTTAAACAGGGTGAACCCTAGCAGGTTCTTTTATATAAATCCTTTAACTGGGTAACATCTTAACTGATGTTTCAAGTCCTTTTGCAAGGCAACTCCTAACATGGTCAAGATCTTAACCTGTCTTATATCAAATCCCTTTACTAGGTAGCACCTTCACAAGTTCTTTGTAAGCTCCTAACAAGGCACCTTCATTCTGCAGTAGTGAAGTTGTGAGCTCTGTCTCACCGTAGTTTTTTCCTTCTAACTGAGGGTTTCCACGTATACATCATGTGTTGATCTGTGTATTTTTATTTATTCTTGTGAATGATTGTTTACATTCTATTTATCTTGAAAGAATCTTTATACAAGTGTGAAATTGCTATAGAAATAGTATTTACTGATTCACCCCCCTCTCAGTAACCGGTTAGGAATAATAATTGGTATCAGAGCCTTGTTCTCTAATGTATAAAGCTTAATTGCTTGATAAAAAGATCATGGAGGGTTATAGGTATTAGAAATAGCTTGAGGAAGCCAACAAAATCATTGCCTCTCTAGAGAATAGGCTGAGAAGATCACTTGCTAAAATAAATGAGTTGGCTCTACAGTTGAGTGAGAGCAATGAAACTATTGATGAACTCTCTGGGCAGAGTGGATCTGATGAAGCTGAGGAGGAAGTCTCTGAGCTCATGGAGAGGAATCAGATCCTAACCGATCAAATTTCCAACCTAAAGAGGGAACAAGAAGATAATCCCCTAAGGATGACTAAACTGATTGAGAAAAAGAGGAAAGTTGAAGATGAAAGAAACTCAGCAGTCAAATCCTTAACAACCTCTGAGAGAGCAAGGAATCTTGTAGAAGAAGCAGTTAGGTCAAGTGATCTTATAGTAATACAACTTCAAGAAGACATACAAATTGTCACCCAAGAGAACACAAACATGCAAAAGGGTTGGCACGATAGAGATGATGCATGCAAGAGGCTAGCAATAGAGTTGTATCAACTGAAGGGGCAGATGAAAGAACTTGAAGAAAGGAATAAAACTCTAAGGAGATACAATGAAAGCTCGGTCAAGCTTTATGAGCAACTCAAAGCTCAAAGAAAACACAAAGATCCCACCGGCCTTGGATTCACTAGTAAAGACACCAAAGAGACTGGTGAGTCTTCTGAAGCTAAGACAAGCAAGAAGGATAAGAAGAAGTCACTAGCACAAAAAAGTAAGAAGACTTTTAACACTTCTTGCAATCATTATGGGAAATCGGGTCATAGAAAAAATGACTGCAGGAATGCACCGATAAAGCAAATCAAAAGTTACTGCAAAAACTATTGCAAGTATGGCCATAAGACCAATGAATGTTTGTCGAGCCCCACAACTGTGTCTAGTGGAAGCAGGGGAAGCTTCAAGGGTTATTTCTACGCATGCAACAATTTCGGTCACAAAGTTGATGAATGTAGAACAAAGACAATGGCATTCAGATCCCCAAGACCGATATTCCCCAAAAGGAATAAGAACCGAAGCACAACCAACTATGCTAACTGTGGCATGCATAGTCATAATGACTCTTGGTGCAAATCACCTAACAATAGAAGGGTGAATCTATGGAAGTCAACCAGGATAGTATGTTACTCCTGCAACAAGGTTGGACACCTAGCTAAAGATTTCAGGAACCAGTCGATGAACAAAAGGAAGGGATCGGTCAAATCGGTAGAGAAGACCTCGTCTTCAAATGAAAAGAACAAAGGAAAGAAGTCAAACAGATTCGGTTCAAGAAGGAATCAAAGAGCTACACTGAGGAGAAGACAGAAGAAAGATCATCATCTGCAGATGGTGATATCTCTTCAACAAACTGAGCCTACACGGCTTAGAGGGAACCGATAGCCCATCTACCATTCCCGGTAGAACTGGTAAGTATCAAATTCACTCAGTCTACAAGAAATACCGGACAAGTAAGAGTTGATCAACCGGGGTTTGCTCAACTAAAAAAGATAGAATACCGGTTAGCAAAAGGTGGAAAGAAAGGTTCAGTAAGGCTATAAATGTTGTAGCTGTTTAACAATAGTTACCGTTTGGTAATTACTGCTATGCCCTAACTCTATAAAAGGAAAGTAGAATTACTCACTCATTTTTACTTTGTGATTTTGTGACTAACAAATTCTTGTGCTTGAGCAATATTCTTGTGCTGTGATCATTCTAAGATATTGTCTGATATACCGATCAAGCAACTTTCTTTGAAAATCGGTTATCAAGAAATGGCATCTTCATCATCTATCATCAAGATGATCTAGGGAAACCAAGTGGACCGACCTACATATGATATTATGCCGGTTCAAAATAGAGAAATCGACATGGCTGGTACGCTTTTGTCTGTACCAAATAGAGTCCTTATGACCAAAGACGTCACGACATTCATTCACACAAAACTGGAAGAATTGGGCAAAACTTATATTCAAAGCCAATACCTCTCACTATGTGAAGAAGAGAGACTTCCTGATAAGTATGCGAAGCTGGTGTCATCTGGACTTATCAACAGAGTTTGTTACCCGGCCGTCTTCTGGGAAGACTACATTCGACTAGTTCTAGGTCATCTTCATGAACCAGGTTTCTAGCTCACTAAAGGAGTATGCAATCAAATCACCAAGGAAGATCTGCATAGAGTGACCGGATATAGTGACCGAGGGGAAGCACTAACCCTAAGGACTATCGCCAATACCGTCATCACTAAACTGACAAAGTCAAGAGTCGATGGTCGACTTATGACCGAGAATGACATTGAGGATCATGGAGTCTGTTTTGCATCTGTTGTGATTGGCTACAAGGTTTACCAGTCCGGCAACCTGAACAAAATACCAGGAGGAGCCATTCATGCCGCTCACTAGATAATGAACAATAATGCTCAATATGATATTTTTTCAATGCTTCGAAGCCAGATATTTGAAAATATGAAGAAGCTCAAATTTTTGAGGAAGAAATCAATGAAGTACAGGAAGCTACTAGTATGTCTCTACTTCTACTACTCCAATTTATTCCCAAGAATCAGAAAGGTGACATGGGGAACCGATAGACTAGTTATGCATCAAATAAGTGAGATGGCCAACCAACTGGGAAACCAGGTAGGTAGAGCTATGACTGAGTACTTTGAAGCATTTCAACTAAGAATGCATGCAAGGGAAAGGGTGTGGTCAACCATTGTTGACCAATACAAAGACGATGTATGCTTTCTGGTTACCACTGATAACTGCATAATTCAAGTCGTGGAGCTGAGAACCATGTATGCTCCTAAATTGGGCTATGAGATCACCACAAAGACTGTTAAGGCATATGCAGATGCCTTCAACGAGGTAGATCTAGATCTCTCTTCTTACCTGTTCGGTACCCATGAAGAGATCCAGGAGAATCTAAGGAAGAGGGCACCGATCAAGAATGTATATGTCAAAAGGACACGCACGCCAAAGAAGAAATTGGTGAAAGAGCAACCCAAGGCTCAAAGGAAGAGAGCTCAACTAGTAGCTAGCACTCAAGAGGAAGATCCAGAGAAAATATAGACTAAAGAAATAGTTCCTCCAGTCAGAAAGAGGAAATCTACTAAACCGGTGAAGGAGCTTGAACCAAGACCAAAAAGACAAGATATTGATGAATTAGTGGCAGAAATAAAGGAAATAGGGAGGTTAGGACAAGTGGGCAGAAGGTATGAAGTGAGAAACGACGAAGAAAGAAGAAATATTGAAGAAGGTATAGTTTTCTGCATTTACAAGTTTAATCTATCTCCTTCTGAACTTTAAAAGGTTGTACCAAAATATCTCTATGAGATACTTGAAGCTAGGTGGAAAGTTGTGGAAAGCTTCAATGGATAGAGAAAAGGAGCTTAGAATCAAAACTCTATTGGAGGTACATAATCATCTTACTCTAGAAGAGGCCACCCAACAAGCTGAACTGCACAAGCAAAATTTTCTGATAAGGAAGAGGATCAATCAAATGCTTCTTGGAGAGGTAGATAAGGTTCACGAAGAGGGTGTGTCTACTTGGACAAAACTTCTTCAAAACCAATGGCAAGTAGAAGAAGCAAGCCAAAGGACCACAGTTCCACCGATCCCTAACACTGGTAAAGGAAAAGGACTGCTTGGAGCTGAAGCACCGGTCAAAGAAAATATTCCTACACTTCTTGTATCTCCAGAAAAAGGTAAGGCTCGCACCATGACTATTAATGATAAAGTAGATGAAGTCATGAATTTTGGAGAAGTAGATAATGCGGCCAAATGGTATAGTGTGTTAGTAGAGGAAGACAAACAAGCAGTTATAAAGCTCTTGTTGAAACCATCTAAGATTTCAACAAAACTCCAAGGGATTATAGGGCCAAGTTTCCTCTAGAATTAAATTCTAGGCTAATGACCAAATGGAGAACCAGTCTAGGCATCAACACCAAAATCAATATCTAGGAAACATTATCTATGGTCACACCTGGTCTTAGTAAAGAGAGAATCAAGCTTCTACTAGAAGAAGCCTCAATGAACTTGGATACCAAGTGTAGAGTTTCCAAGATTCTCAATGGTGATGAAAATGAAGTCTACGAAGAGACATTAAATTTGTGGCAATAGTATGATTTCAGTGCTCTAGAAGCAACAGGTCCACAAGATCAAACTAATACAGCACATGATCCACCAATTCAATTCACTTCTAGTGAAGAACCTACAACCGGTCAAGCAAAAAGTCATACATAATAGTTCACATCTAGTGAACAGGTAAATCTGGGAGAGTCATCCATCAAGATGACCACCGACAACATAACAGGTGTTAAGGAAGAAATTGCTATGGGTGACTTGCATACAGCCGAAGAGCAGCACCAAGAAGAAGTCCCACTTGATGAGAAATTGTCACAGGAAGAGAATGTTCAACCAGAAGAATAGGAGCAACTAGAGGAAGAAGTACAACTAGGGCAAGAAAGGCCTGAACAAGAAGTCCTACCAGAGAAGATGGTCCAACCAAAAAATAAGGATAAACATGCACAGGAACAATAGTTACCTGTACAAAATGAGAAAGTACAATCAGAATAGGAGAAAAGCCAAAAGGAACCAATACATGTTCCAAGCTCATCAAAAAGAAAGCTATCATTTGCTGAGGACATAGAAGCCAAAAGGAGAAAGGCCACCAATACTGTAGTTGACATCAGTAAAATGTCAAAAAGGAAGCTAAAGGAGCTGACCAAGAGGAAATAGGACATGTTCTTGACCACTGTCAAGAACATCCTATACAATTTCATACTAGATGCAGACATTGACGAAGATGAACCTGTGATAGATCAATTGGAAATATTAGCACAAGCGATTCGTGAAGATATAACTGATCCAGAGACTGTAGCAATTGATCATTATGAGAAAAAGAGAATAGAAATTCTCAACAAGCAGATTGAAGAATTAAAGGTAACAGTAACAACCACCCTGAGTATTCTTCATCAACATTTACAAGTTGCAAATAGTCTAATGGCAAGAACTTCAAATTTTGATACATTCATGCAAGATCTGACAGAGAAGTCATCTAAGACCTCTGAAGACATAAGAGTTATGTCTTCTCAATTTGACATAAAGAACAAGTCTGCAACAAACTTTAGTAGAGAAATGACAAGCCTAGCTCTCATTATGAGAAAGGCATCAGAAGAGAAGATAAAGAGAATCCAAGATATTATTGGATTTCAACTATTTCTGGCCCCAAAATATGACTTAATGCAACAATCTGCTATAGATGTTGAGAATCTGATAAACTAACCGGACCATAAGACTGTAGAGGACATGGAGAACATCATTATCTCTCTCCAAGCAACAGAGTTGAATCTAGAAAATGTAACCAGTCAGTGGAACACATTTCTTCTAGCTGCAAAGAACATTTACAAAGATATTTTTGTCGTTACAGCTATAAATCCTTTGTCCTATGGGGGCAAAAAGGGGAAGAAGAAAGAAGAGAAAGCATAAGAACAGGGGAAGCATCAGAATAGGGGAAGTCTACAAACAAGAGAAAGAAGAGCTAAAGTATACAATACATAGGACAACAATCTACAAACAATGTGATAAGTGAATAATGGTTTTGCCACCAATGAAAAAAGGGAAGATTGTTAGCAAATTTATGTTGTCATTAGTGAAGATAGATGCAAACACCATTCCCATCGGTAGAGGCTCACAGGTAGATCACTTATCTTAGAGTATATACACCGGTAGACTATATGTTCACCAGTAGATCATTCTAATTACTTTAGAAGCACTGGTAGAATAGATAGTGTGCACCGATAGACTAAACAAAAGAGATGAACTGGTAAACCGAATAGAGTACATAGTACCAGTCTTGTATTGCATACAGGGATAGACCAAGTATAAGATTGATACCAGTCAACTGCATATAAATCTGCACCGGATTATGCAGAGCAGTCTTAGTTAAAACCGGATTATACAGAACACTCACCGTTCAGAACTGAAGTTATCTTTTTAACAAGAGTTGATTTTATTTCTAGGCAGATGTCTTCAAGGTAAACTCCAGATCATCTCGCGAGCTTATTGCTACATGATTTAAGATCGAGTTTACAGCCTGGTGGTTCTATGAGTTAATAAGATTAACTTCTTATATATACAGGTCATAGGATGCAAGAAAAGTTATTTTTGATAGTTGGTGATTATTCAGAGCAGAAGAGAGATATCTTTTGAGAGAAATGCTACAGTCACAAAAATGAAAGGCATAAAGGATCAACATCCAGGCAGATTAGAGAGATCAACAGGAATGATCTAATCAGACAAAGAGTGTCAATTGAGATCATTGCTTTTATTGGTTAAAGCAGTTTCAAATCCCTTAAATAGGGTGAACCCTAGCAGGTTCTTTTGTATAAATCCTTTAACCTGGTAACATCTTAACTGTTGTTTCAAGTCCTTTTGCAAGGCAACTCTTAATAGGGTCAAGATCTTAACTAGTCTTATATCGAATCCCTTTACTGGGTAGCACCTTCACAAGTTCTTTGTAAGCTCCTAACAGGGCACCTTCATTTTGCAGTAGTGAAGTTGTGAGCTCTGTCTCACCATGGCTTTTTCCTTCTAACCGAAAGTTTCCATGTATACATAATGTGTTGATCTGTGTATTTCTATTTATGCTTGTGAATGATTGTTTACATTCTGTTTATCTTGAAAGAATCTTTATACAAGTGTGAAATTTCTATATAAATAGTATTTACTGATTAACCACCCCCCCCCCCCCCTCTCAGTAACCGGTTAGGAATAACAAAACATATATAAATAAATCCCTGGCACATTTGACATCTAAATATATTTACAACCATACAACACTTTGGTATGAATGATATGTGTTGGTATACAATTCTTATCAGTGTTGAAATCAAATATAAATGGTTGGCGTTGATACATAATTATTGGTAGTATTTGGTACCAAGCTTTGAATTCAATATTCATAAAAGAATAGGAAGTGGTTTTTGAATTTGGTATTCATAAAAAAACACCATCTGGGTTAGTATTTATGACACTTTTTATGGGTACTAGGTCAAGTGAGTTTGATCTTGGGAAGCTCAATAGTTGAGCAGTGGAAATGTGAGGTGTGGTCTCCCTAGATTATATAATTGATACCAATACAGGTCTGAACTAATTTTTTAATTAGGTGTTGTGGAAGTTGTAAAAGTGATCTAATTCCACACAAGTATTTAATTGTATGTTGTTGATTAAACAACTATCAACAGTGTAAACTCCTATGTGTGTGTCTCATACACCATATAAATGATTTACAATGTAAGCTTTGTGATGGCACTTAAATATAAATCAGTGAATGATTTACATCCTTGTAGAAAGCTTAAGCTTCTAAAATTTAGCATTTCTCTTGAAACTTTGCATTCTTATTATGGAAACAACTCAGAATTTTGCATTCTTATTTTTTCCAGTGCTATTAAACCAATCTTGAATTAAGGTAAAAAAATTTTAAAAATCTTCTTTTAAGATAATTTTTTAAATCAATCTATTTTCTTTGTATTACGAGCCAGTTTAAATCTTGGAGTTATAATGAGTAAAATCCTAAAATTTTACTACTATTTCTTAAGACTATTATGCATTGGAAGATTTTAGGAATTTTTTGTGCTCCTTGTTCAATATAGAATTAAGTGGCTTTAAAGGTATTTGATGTTTTCAATAGTTATGAGTTATCTACTACCAAACCTTTAGAAAATTTTGACAATGATTCTAGTTCAATTAAAACTACTACTGTTTGCTAAGGATTTGGGTGAAGGAAACTTGAGACAGTCAAAGGGGCCTAGCTATGGAATAGGAGGAATGGTAAAAAATGGCTTGAACATGAGTAGTGGAACCAGGTTGGACTAACACTGTAGTTGACAAGGTTCTTTCATCCAATCTATTACTTCTATTTTAATTATTAATAGAATTAAATCTACACATATTGATTGTGATCATAATTTCAATTGGAACTAGTACTGGTGATCTCAATATTTTAGCAACAACTCATGTCAAGGAAGTCTTCTTGGAGGTAAAAAGAGACTTTCCATGATGCCCATTAGTACAATTTTCTACAATTGAAAATTTATGATTTTATAAATTAATATTTTCCATTGACTAGTCCCTATAATATTTTGTAGATAAATCCTTGCCTTTCTTCCAACAAAGAAGGCTCTTTATTGGTCCTGACAACAAAGATAAATGGGATAAAGATCTTAGCCAATGCTAATAGACTACAACTACTTCACACACTTAATAATTAAGTATTCCATGTAACAAAGGAGCCTGCACATTCATTGGTAACAAAGGTACCATGCTACATCACATCCTTATTTTGTTCAAGCACACAATGGCAAAAGAATTATTAACATCATCTGCATGTAGGATGCAATTTTAAGTCATGTTGCTTCTGTAAATGAAATACAATGTGCCTAAAATCATTTATTTTTTGAAGAACATACCATGGAAATGAAAGGTCATATTTGATCAATATAAAATTAATATTCATGTTGATGATAATGAGATTCAAAATTTCAACAACCTCAATCCCATTCTTGTTCGTATCGATATGAAATATGCAAGTGTCCAAGATTCTAAACTTTTTATATATAATGGAAGCATTTTTATTTATTTATTTATTTTAAACAATATTTTTTAAAAAGAATTTGACCATGAAGTTATATTATGTAGTTTGATATCCAGTGTTTTAGAAGATAAAATCACAATGTATTCTTTGGACTATCTGCTTTAAATAAAGGTTTTCATTCAACATTTAGAAAATTAAATGCAAACAATCTTTATCTTATTTAAACTAAGAAGCAGACATTGATCTACACTTTTTATGAACGCCTTTCATGTTGATTCTATGGGATGTATTGGACTTTTGAACTTCTTAAATTTCTCAATTTGCTAGGGAAAACTATATTATAAGACTGTCCAAGTAAAATTTGACCACCCATCGCTTTCAACATTAATTTTGGTGAAATTTGATGGTAACCTAACTTGATATAACATAGTATCCAAGATGTAGTTCTGATCCAACCCTTGAATGCGGTCTGATATTTGAAAATTTATACTAAGGGGGATGTGATTTATTTTCATGTTAAGGGGTGCTTTAGTATATGGAAAAATTGAGAGGAGGAGTATAGGGCAGCCTATTTCAAGCCAGTCATGTGAAATCATTCTACATTCTTAATAGTGCTAATCAAGGATGGCAAACTCTCACTCACCCAAAACTTGCCAAGCCCTGGAAAAGATTATTCAGGAAAACTCAACCAGTTTTTGGAAAAACTCGGCAACTTAAAAATAGCATAAAATTTAATTAAAAATGCATTTTTTTTGCAAAATTCTATGAGAAGATGCATCCAATGAGTTAATTAATGAGAAAACAAAAGAAACAAGCTAAGTTTAGATATATATAAATGCATAGTGGGTACAAAATTGCATTCTCATGTGGAATGCTAATAACTGGAAGCAAAATAGTAAAGTTATACATCATTACAAATTACAATTTGAATTACATCTTCCTCTTCCCAAGTCTATGACCAAAGAAGGGACTGGGAGAGGAACTAGAAGTAGTGGGCCTAGTCCTAGAAGTAGAAGCTTGCACTGAACGTGACTGTGCCTGCTCGCTCGGTATCCCTCCTAATGTATCTCCTACCTCTGGCACTGGCACTAGTAATGACTCCTCATCTGAATCCTCATCCTCCTCCGCATCCTCCTCCTTAATGTCATCCAATGTGAAACCAAATGCACCCCCCTCCCCCTCCATAGCCTGCCTCTCCAAATCAACGATGTCATCCTCTGTAAACAATGGAGGCTGCTCTTGTGCCATAGAATCAGAGTAAGGATCTATATCGTCCAAATCAATTGGACCAGCTGGTTCTTCTGTTGCCCTCTTCATGCACAACTTAAGATTGTATTGCACATAGACAAGGTCATTGAGGCATTTTTGAGCTAACTTGTTTCTTTTCTTTGTGTGGATGGACTCAAATAAGCTCCAATTGCGCTCATAATGGGATGAGCTACAAGGCTGACATAAGATTCTAAGAGAGAATTTCTTTAGATGTGGAGTATTCCAACCCCAGCTTTGCCACCAAGCCTCTGCAAATTAAAATATTGAGAAGTTAGAAAGAAAAGAGACAAGCAAAACATAATTTATCAAATGACAAAATTGCAAATGTTCTACTTTTACCTGGGGTTTGAGTGCCTCTTTCTCTCTTTGCCAACTTTGAAGAGAATAATTTACCCTTTGATTCCAAATACATTTGTTGTTCGGTCACAACATGGTCTCTCTCAGCAACATCAGGTATCATCCTCTGAATGCATGTAGAGAGGCCCTCCATGACCTCGCCATTAGGATCTGAAAAGGAATCATCACATCTAAAACAAAAACAAAGTGAAACCATGTCTTAGTACACAACCTACAAAAACAAAGTGAAATCAAGTCTTAGTAAAATCTAAAGAAGAATCTCAATCATCGTACCTGAAACGAGGGTTCAGGAAGTATCATGCTGCATGAATGGGTTGGTGGAGTTGATTGTTCCACTTCCTATCAAAAATCTCCCAAATGGGGTCATAACTGAGTCTATCCCCCTTGTAGTGATTTTTGATAGACTCTTTGGCCCTATCCATGGCCTCATACAGAGACCCCATTGGGGTTTGGTCCCCATCAACCATGCGCAAAACTCTCACCAAGGGCTCAAATACCTACAATTGAAATTTTAAAAATACAAATTAGTTTACAATAAGATTAATTAATAATGATAGATTTGAATCAAGAATAATTAAAAATTAAAGTTTTGATTCTTGAAGTTACCTCCATAATCTCTTTAGCCTTTGCCCAAAAAGGTTGATCAAAGACAATCCCCACAACAAATTGTCCTTCAGGCTTCTTTGAATAAGGTGATTGAATCCATGGTGGACTCACAAACATTTGTTTCAAAGAATTCAAGCCCTCAAGAATACTTTGCAATGTCAAGAGAACCGTTGCAAATCTTGTGGCTGCGAGTCTCACCAAATCTTTCCCTATGCTAAATTATCTCATCAAATTTAGAACCCAAGGGTGATTGTAGATATACTTTGTTATCCGCCTTGCATCTTCCACAATTGGAGTCACCCAATCAAGTTTTCCTATGTCCTCCAAAAGAAGGTCAAGGACATGTGCTGCACAAGGTGTCCAAAAAAGAGGGGTGCTTGTCTTGGAGGATTCTACTTGGCATATTAGTATCAATGCAATAATTAGTTTCCAATTTCCATATTTTACCTAAAAACTAAATTAAATATCATGTGCAAGCAGCAACATAAATATTAAAATTTAAAATTACCTACTGTTGCATTATCTGTGATGATTTGCACCACATTCTCTACTCCCACCTCCATGACAATATTCTCCAACATTAAAGCCAAAGTTTGTGCATTTTTTACTTTGTTGGAGGCATCAACCGATTTAAAAAATACATCATCCTTACAAGCAACCAAAAAATTAATGATGGTTTGGTTTTTTCCATCTGTCCACCCATCAGAAAGAATGGTGTAGCCATACTTACTCCACTCTTTTTTTTGCTCATCCACCACTAGTTTTTCCCTATCAACATCATTTAGAAGCAACCTACAAAATCAAAGTCAAATCAAGTCTTGTACTCAATTTTGATTTAATAAACAAGAAATAACAATTAAAATTTCAAAATGAAACCAAGTAGATTCCGATTATTTACTTACTTCCCACTCAAATCCCTGCGAGAAGGGGTCTTGTACCCTTTTCCTGAAACTGTCATTGCGGTCACCAAATTGAGCCAATAGGGGCTCTCAATCACACTCCATAGGATATTGTTGAAAAACCAAAAATCAGCACATCTAATATCAATTTTGTCATGTGCCTCCTTGTTCCATCCAGTGGCCTCTAATGATGGTTGTGCACCAAGTGTATTCCTGTGCACAAAAAAATTGTATATCCCTGATGCTGATGGTGCTGGTGGCACTCTACTAGAGGAAGTAGAAGCGGTAAAAGAGGCCCTATTTTTGCAGATGCGTGGGCCACAAAGAGAGCCCACTATGCTCTCAAGTGCTTCTTCTTCTTCCTCAATGTCTATAGGAACAACTTGAGTTTCAGCTATGGCTTCCCTCATAGCTAATTTTTCCCTCTCCCTTTGTAATTTTTTCTCTTCCCCGACTGCAAGTAGGGCATTAACAAATCTTTTTATCTCCTCTATATTTTTTTTGCATGGATTTGTATCATGCTTGCCAATGCCTGCAAGATGGTATTTGAGGCAATTTATGCCTCCAAAAATTACTTTCTCACACCTCATGCAAATTACTTTTTCGGGCTCATTGGGTGCTTCATAGGCATACCTACATGCTTTATCTCTAGCATTTGTAGGCCGGGTGCCTATAAATCTAGAAGGGCATGGTGTTAGTGGCCACACTTCCCCTAGATCTGTCATGCTGATTTAATGGTTAATTGCTGCCCTACACATAGAAATTCAAAACATAAAATAAATTAATAAATATTTTAGAAAATAAAATAAACAAAGTTAGAAAATAGAAAGTTAGAAATTATCTAAATTAGTTACAATCTTTTTAGACATCATTCAAAGTTGAAAAAAAACAAAAACAAACTGGTAGGGTTTGATATTTTTTTTTAAAAAGATATTCTTCAAAAAAAACATTGATAGATTCATTATTTTCTTAAAAATTTGTCCAAAACAGTGTTGAATCTTGTTCTAATGATTCAAAATCGTTTCTAACTACTTAGAAAAAATTTTACATTCATTTAGATTCAACAAAAACAAAATAGAATGTTTGAAAAGAAATAAAAATAATCTCAGCAACCCTACTTGGAAATGTGTTTTTTCTTCAAAAAATGGTTGAAATCTGCCTTCAATCCACTCAAATCCGCCTTAAATCTACTCGAATATGCCTTACAATGGCTTGGAAAGTCAATCCAACTCTTCCCTAGTTGCCAATGAGATAGCAAAAATCCAAATGAAACAATAAAATGTTGTCTTTTTAAGTTGTGGCTGTATATATCTCACGCGGGCAAGTTTTTGTTAAAAACTCACCGAGTTTTTGGCAAGTTTTTGGGTGATTTTTTGAAAAACTCAACTCCTAGGATTTGGCGATTAGTTGGCTGAGTTAATCGCCAAGCTAGAAAACTCGGCGAGTTTTTCCAACTCGACAATTACTCAGCGAGTTTGTCATCTTTGGTGCTAATAGAATATAATATTCTCTTCATTCTTGTGACCTTCAGTTCAAACTATTGTATAAGCATCTAAGATAGCCATTTCTTGAAGTCTACAATTAACTGCAGTAACGGTTACACACATACAAAATAATGTTGATAGCAACTGGCCAACAAATGTGAAAGAAAGTGTTGGAGGCGAGGATGAAAATAAGATTAAAAAATTGAACCTTGCAGGGGTGTATCATTCAATCTACTGGAAGACTCTTAAATTACCAGATTGAATGTCCAAGGCAAAGGTGAGATCTCATCATCTACATGCTAGATAAAACTATTAAGGTGAAATGCAAAATCTCATTTACTTGTTCTCTTGTGTACCTCTAATTTACCTTATTTTTCTCTACAGATTGTTCAAATACTATATACAAACTCTGGTTCTAGGGCCCTAGCTTTGGACTCCAATGCTTCTCACAAGTGATGGAAATGGAAATCAGTTTATTGTAAATGAATCTACACATTTAATTTGACTAGATTAGGAACTTGTTTTCAAGTGAAAACTACCATTCCAACTGGGTTGCTCTCGGGTTGATTTTCTATTATTAGAGAAATGTTGCCAAAGATGAAAGTGGAAGAAAATAAAAAATGTATTTTATCCCTAATTAGAGGAACAATGGAATAAAATGAAAACTCTACCATAGCATAGGTGAAGTGAAGAATCTGAAAGATAAATGACACTTGTCCCTTGTTTATTTTGTTTATTTGGCAATAAGGATTCAAAACCATGGTCATTATTCATCTCATGCAACAAAAATAATAGAAAAGGGTAACAATAGACTTTCAATTTGATTTTATGTAGTTTTCTACCTACTATTTACTTTATGTTCTAACTCTAGGTTAATACCTTAGGAAGGTTTGTACCCATTGAATTTCATCTATGCAACTGTGTCAAAGTATTATTGCATTCCTGAGTTATTTGTAGTGTGCATTTGTTTGGAACCCATGCGATAAGAAATCCAAAGCTATTCTTGATTTTGGCAATGAAGAATACAAACAAATAGTTTGTATTGAAGCAGCTGCAGTGGAGCATCCTATAGTCTTGAGGCCATGTGAAGAGTGGAGAGGGCATCAAGAACTCTATTATTTCATCAAGTTACTTTAGTGGGCAGTTATATCTATTACAGGTACTTCATGGCTAAAAAGCTCCATCTTGTGCCCCTGATGACTAAAAGTGGTAAGAAAATGACCAAATCTCTTAACAATAATCTAGCTAATGAGATGGAGTGGCATGTCAGGGGGTGATACACTAATATATGCTTCTATAGGTGTTTAGAGATCTATTATAGGATGTAAAATTTTCTAGTGAGGCTCTTTTATAGGTTATATTAAAAGTGTTCGTGAAATAGTATATATTTGCATAGCATGATGATTACTAATAATGTATGCCTAATAAATGTACTCTACTTTACAGTGGACAAATGGTGGAATTGAGTCGTTGCTCAAGTTTATTAACTCTACATGCTAGTTGTCATACATGCCTAGTGCATTGTGGCTTGGCAAATTTTTAGAATAAATATAAATTATATTTATCTTGCAAAGCACAGGGTTTGTTTTATAGCATATGAAATGCCAAATTTCCCATCACATACTTATGTATGTGAGGCAATTAGATTGTAGAAAAATTGAGAATTTCTCCAATATGTATGTCTTATAATAACAAATGTACAACCTTATGATTTGCTAGTACTTATCTTTGGTTGTGTTAGTACCTTTGACTACAATCCTAATATGTAGGTTTCATTTGAATATTGTCAGGTTTGTTCCCTATCATCATAGCTTGTGTTATGTACAAACATGAGTTCAAAAGCTTATCACTAGTCATCCTCCCCTAGCTTTACTACCCTTGAGCTATAGATGGAAAATTTGAAAGCATGTTTATGGAAAGTACTAGTATACATGGTATGATTATTCTTAAAAGGGTACTAGCTCAATGGAAGGGCACATGCTTTACTAGCAGGAGGATGGTGGTTCAATTCCATTGTGCCCTAATATGATTAAATATATGACTAAATTAATGATTAAATTAATGACTAAATATATGACTAAATTAAAGACTAAATTAATGACTAAATATATGACTAAATTAATGACTAAATATATCACCATCGTGACTAAATCAATGACTAAAATAGTTGTCATAAATTTAGTCACATTATAAATGACTGCAAATAAACTACTAATAGTCACATGACTAAGTTTAGTCACATGACTAAACTACTAATAGTCAGATCACTAAGTTTAGTCATCTATATGCAATTTTTAGTAGTTTATTTAGTCACATTTTGTTGTTTTTGTACTAGTGGATCATGCTAGATCTTTGTTGTGTTGGAGGCCAGAATTATTGTGTGATTGCGTCTCTTAATCCTTTCATTGGAGGTTGTTCTTAAGGATTTGAGTCCTAACCTATTTGTTATAACACATTTTCTCAATTATTGGGAAATGTAATCTTTTCTAGGCCAACCGATGGTGTAAATTGCTATATATAATATTTGGACTTGTTTCTAAGCAAACATGAGAGGTTGGTGGGGATGATCACATAGATTATTTGGCTTAAATTGGCTAGGATTGTAAAGGTTTTGACTATAATCAGGCATATATGTTTGGCATGTAAGACTGCATGTTGCAGATCTGTTCTAAATAGTTTCCTGATGATAATAAAAGGTTGAATCTCTCATTTTACTTCTAATTTGTCTTGTTTCTTCCATTGTGTTATATTGGCTACAAGGTTTGGACCAATGTGCTTTAGGTTTCGCCATCCTTGACTACATCGTACACTATCTTGGGTTAGTTGTACCATGATATACACATTTGTGTATATTGAGGGTACAAGAACCTAGGTACCAAGGTCACTCTATTACTTGTTTGGGTGTGGGAGCATATTGCAATATTTTTGATTGAGGTAAATACAGGTTTTGAAGGGGCCCCGAAACCCTAAACAAAGTGGTCACAAAAGATATTAAAAGTAGCCCTCATAAACAGAACAAAACAAGACCAAGGCGAGGGTTTTACAATAGGCACCCACAACCTGGATGAAGCAATGCATGAAACAACTTTCATGCAAACCCAAGCTAAAGAAAAAAACCAAAACTAGGATTTTCCTTTAGCACCCTTCTAATGATTTTTTATTTTAATTTTAAAACCCAAGCAGCCCAAGACAAAGGCTAAGATTTACCTTTACCTCCCTTTTTCTAGGAGTGGAGAGTCATATCAAATTGAAGAGAGGACTTTTTATGATGTTTACCAATAACTGGGGTCGACCACTCCTCTACCAAAGAAGCCTTCTCCTACCAGTCTTGAGAGGAAGGTATCAAGAGAGAAGCAAAAGAAGTCTGGACATAACCAACAAGGGGACCTGCCTCCAAATGCAAGGGAGAAACACCAAGTCCAGATTTCTCTGCATCAATAGAGAGACTAGCCGAAATAGGACTAGCTGGAAGGAAACCAGCAAACTGTCCAGCACCAAAGCTACCAGCAGAAATGACAGTAGACCCAACAAGACCAAAACCAACAGGAGGAACACCAGTAGTGGAGGAATCATTGGGAGCAATAAAACCAATAGGACCAATACCAGCAGAAGCACCAGCAGATTGTCCAGTGGACCCAACAAGACCCGAACCAACAAGGAGAACCCCAACATCAGTAGATTTACTAGGAGAAATATTGTTAGAGATAGATGAAACAGTGCCAACAGAAGAAATGCTAGTAGACTGAACAACCTCAAAACTACTAGCAGTGGTGATAGTGGAGCCCAAAAGAACTGTTCCAATAGGAGAAACATCCTCAGGCCCAACTTTCTCAGCAAGATCAATATTTTTCTTAACTATTGTATAATGATCGAAAGAAGCACCCTTCCACCAAGAAGCAGACCTTTTGGTCTTAGTCTTCTGTAATCCGCATTGGGCCGCCAAGTGACCCGTTTTAAAATACCTCCTACATCTCAAAGGAAGCCCTTCATAATCGAAAGTTTGTATCCAGGAAGTATTTGAGTACTCTAACTTAATCTTTTCTGGTAACCCCTTAAAGATATCCATCTCTACTAGTAAATGCGCATAAGTCGAGTGCATAATATCAAATGACTCTTCATCCACCATCAGGAAGTCTCCAATAGTCTCTCCCACCGCTTCAAATAGGGACTCAACCCAAAAATGAAGGGGAAGATAAGAGAGCCTCACCCAAAACAAAATCTTGTTAAAGACTTCAAAAGAGGGGGAAAATTTGGGAAACCAGGGTTTCATTTCTAGCATATAACGATTATCCAAAGAGAAAGAGTTATTGAACATAATCAACTTTTTATCTTCAGCATTATCAAATTTAGCAATAAAAAACCCTTTTCCATAGGGAAAATATGAATAGTACCAGAAATAATAGGTTCCCAATGAGCAGAGATCTACTGGTGCAAATCAGCAAGGCTCGACCACAAACCTAAGAAGCGACAAATCACACCCTAAGAAGAAAAATCAGAGGATGCACAATCAATATCTTCCGCCACTTCCTCATCCAAGTAGATTTGGATAGGGTTCAAGACAGGGAGAGGTCCCTTAGCACGCGAACCGCCACCAATCTCAACCCCACTAGAGCAAGAGGTTAAGGCCCCGTTAGAAACCATACCAGCATACGATAATGTCCCCTTAGGCACTGAAGCACCACCAAGAGGAACAAAAACAAATATTGAACCCCTAGTAGGCTGAGAAACACTTGCACACTACAAAGATCCAGCAGTCGAAAAGGGACAAGCAAAGGAGTCAGCAGGAGGGGAAACCCCAACAACTGCCGACAAAACCAATCCAGCAGCTTGCAAAACCTCCAGTGCCCCATCAACAGTTACCAAAGACACACCAGCGGACACACCAATGGCTGGTGAGAACCTTCCAACCGATTGCAAAACTGCTGACAAAACTAGTCCAACAACCTGCGAAACCTCCAACGCTCCATCAACAGCTACCGACAACACACTAGTAGACACTCCAGTAGCCGGCGAGAACCTTTCAGCCGATAGCAAAACTCCATCGAAAGAAAAAATCCTAGCCGAAACCCCAACAACCGGCGAGACCCTAGAAGCTCCCGCATCCAGCGAAGGCTAGAACTTTACATCTGATAGCAAGGCTCCAACGGGAGGAAAAGGCCTAGTTGAAACCCTAGCAACCAGGGAAGCTCTAATAGACAGCTCCATTATTTCCTTATCAAAGATCTCTTGAGCATATTGCAATGTTATATACATTGGGAGGTTGAGATCAGGAGAGGGATGAGATATATGCTTGTAGATATTTCACACATTTGCATTATTATTTAGTTAGGGTCACAAGTTACTCGAGGCACATTTTCAATGAGCTTCAGGGGTTCATATGGATGCCATATAGGGATTGTGAGGTATGGGGCAGAGATGTCAAAGAGGACATATACCATTTAGCTTTTGTAAAGTTAGATTATTGGTTGCTAGGGAGGACCATTCACATGATCAAGAGATATAGGCATAATCACGTGGTGAGATAGTTCGATAGGGTACATGATCTGGTAAGTGGTGGTCTACTACATCCACATGTTACCAGAGAGACATAAACCTAGGGGAGATACATAAATATTGTTTAAGTGAGGTCCAATTAGCTAGGGATGAAACTAGTGGCATGGGTGAGGAGGTTATGTGTACAAAATGTGGGGATGATGCTTTCATATGTTACAAGGTGGTCCTTTTATCATCCTATCAGACTCATTGACCCAAAACATGTCACCGTAAATGAGAAATCAAGAAATGATATGGATATTGATCAACAACTTGGGGATGGAGGGGATGACAATGATAGAGACAATACTTTGATGGAAGAGTCATCATCAATAGGAGATGCTAAGGCATTGAGACAAGAAACCCCACAGGCTAGGAGGGAGATATTACCAACACAAGCACAAGTATAAGATCTTGCAACACAGATCGAGGGGAGAGGGACACGCCTCTCAAGTTTAGTTAGGGATATAGGGACAGGGCCCACATATATAGTTATAGTCACAGGGGATGGGACAAAGGAACACGACTGGTCCTAGACCATGACTAGAGACAATAGATAAAATGCCATGTAGGGATCTTAAGAGTACCTAGGAGTCTTTGAGGGTTATGACTAGGGAGTGTGATGAGGGGAGAGCTCGATTGGTACACTAGAGCTAGAGAGAGACACAAATATGGATGAGCATGATAGTCTATAGATAGGACTAGTGTGTATACAAGAAGAGAGGGATATTGAGAGGGATGGGGCTAGCATTTGGCGTGCAACCTTGTCAGTAGTAGAGAGGGAGAGGGATATAACCCAGTCACAGGTAGAAGCCCTTCAGAGTATCATGTGGGCCACAAAATAGAAGGCCAATACAATACATGTTAAGATTGTTATAAAGGAGGTTGAGATAGGTGTGGGGGGCATGGAGACTTAGCTAGATGGTGCTGAGGAGGAGATTACTCAATTAAGGGTAGATTTGGAAAAGGCTCAGAGATAGGTAGCACAATATAGGATAGAGTGAGAGATGACTCAACAAATTCTAACACCGATGGGATTCATTCAACGCTTCACTAATTCTATAGTTGCACATATAACTGTAGAGACATGAGTGAGGTATGTAGAGTACTATCAGACTCTATATTTCTAGGAAGTTTTAAAGGGGGCTAGAGCACCTACATTCACAAAGAGGACCCAAACAAAGATTTGGGGACTTAGTAGCGTCAGGGGGTTTTGTTGGCATGAGGGCATCAGGGGCACCCGGTGGTGATATCAGAGGGGGGAGGAGAAGAAGAGGGACTTGCATAGCCAAGTCAACCTTAGCATCCCCATTCAACTACTGTTGACACTCATTTTTGAAAATTTTTGAGATTATTATTATGCAACATGTATGCATCTATTTGATTGATCAATTTTTGGACTTGATGTTTTATGTTATTTATGTTAGACACCAACGATGAAAATTTGACTTTTATTATGACATTATAGACTGTTATGGACATTTAAGATGATGTGCATGAAGCGACTAGTATGGACATTATGATGATGATGCAGATGATTATCTATATTATAATATTTTATGTGTATGGGTTATGTGATGATTTTGATGCAATATTTTTATGCGACTAACATTTGTGATGCATGATGAGTATGCATATAATTACATATTTTGAGATGCAGCTATATGAAAATGCATGTATTATGAAGGTACTAACATATGTGATGTAGAGATATGTGATGGATGTATTGAGTATTGTATGATGTAGGCTATGTATGATAATGCATGTATGGTTTATGGGTGATGAAGATTACATGTACGTAGATAATGGATGAAATTATGAAATGCAAGATAATTTTAATATTTATGAAAATGTATAGTGTTGGCATTAAGAGATAGTAATCGTAAGCCTGCTACCGGTACAAGTATTGTCATTGATTGGCAAAAGAAGATAGAGATTTGTTATCTCTCTATAGTCTAAAGCTCTAAGGAGATCTGTATGATAGAGGTTGGTTTGGCACCTAGTGACATCATGCAAGAAAGGAATGACTATAATCTAGTGTAACTGGTCACTACACTAAGCATCAGCAATCGGGTAATGCATACAGTCAAGAAATGGTAGATAACAACTGAGGACCAGGGAACAACCGGTGTAGATAGAGGACAGAGGACTGATCGGTGTCAATAACACAAACAAGGAATGTGTGACAAGTAAGCTAAGGAAAGGGTAGTGATACCTATTCACTACATGGGGATCTCAACCGATCTAGTAATGACTTCAGTATGAACTAAGGAAGTCATAGTCAACTATCTATTTCAACCAACTCTTTGACCGGGATTTATTGCAGTAAATTCAGAAGACTTTGAGTTAACATGGTGATCGGTTTGAGGCGTGTCTGCAGGTATTAAAGCCAGATTCTATGACTTTAAAACAGAGAGTTATCTCTTGTGAAGGAAAGGTGCTTGACATGCATCCATTGCTTTCTTCATAAAGCGGATAAAGCTAGAGCATGCATTGGATGTTTCCTCAGTGAACTAATACTCCACTAAGTGATGTATTCGAAAGGGATCTCAGGATTAGGTCATGCATGAGAGGTGCAGTTAGGGCAAAAAACTCTATATATTCTTTTACCTACTAAGAATATATGTTGCCTTCATTCTGCCAGGAAAAAGAGTGAACCTATTTGCTGTAAAAGCTAGGGTTAAAAGAAGTTTGAAGAAGAGAAAAAGAAGATTGTGCACAAAAGCACAACAGTAAAGAAGAACACACCTACGGCAACCGGTGACGCTTCTCAGTTGAGCACAAACATAGATCTTATTAGGCTATGCAAAGCCATTTGTAAAAGGTCATCTTTTTATTGTTTTATAGCAATTACAATAGTTAAATCTCAGTATTTGGGTGGACTCTAATAGGTCCCTTGTATCAAATCCCTTAATTGGGTAACATCTTTCAAGGTGTTCAAAGTCCTCTAACCAGGCAAGTCCTAACAAGCCTCATTGTAACAAATCCTTTAATCGGGTTGCAACTAACAGTGTGTTTTAATCATTTAACTGGGAAGGCTCCTAACAAGGCGTGCTCCAAAAGAGTACAAAATTTGTGAGGTCTCCTCACATCATGGTTTTCACCCTAATCGGGTTTCCACATGATAAATCTGGTGTCACTATGTGATTGTTTGCTTAAGGTTACTTTATGCTTGTATATGTTTAGTTTACAGTTTAAAGTATATTCCATCAGATTTATAGAAGAAGTTTTTAGAGGTGTTGATTCACCCCTCCCCTCTCAACACCAGTTGGGACTGTCAATTGGTATCAGAGCTTTCGGTTTCCTTTCTTTGTTGCTTAACTGCATAAAGAAAAAAAAAGGGGTCAAAATGATGCGAAAGGATGGACCAAAGTTCTCCAAGGAAAACTTCACTCTGTGGTGTAGCAGAATGAAGCTGTATATGAAGACCACCGGAGACCACTACTAGAATCATGTAACTACTAATTACACTAAACCCAATGGTACCCTCACACCTGATCAATTGAAGATCAAGACTGATCACACAGCTGCAATGGATATGATTGCAAGCACATTACCAAACTATGTCTATGCTGAAATTGAAAACCTAGACAGTGCTCACAAAATGTGGACAAAGTTACAATTAATGTATGGTGGTGACCCACATGTGCAGAGAGAAAAGGTAGAAAGCCTCAAAGGAAAGTACGATGATATGAGGATGAATGAGGGAGAAGATATTGAACAATACAACCGGATCAAAGAAGTGATCAACTCCATCAAAAGTGCTGGAGGAAAGCTCACTAAAGAGGAGGTGGTTAGCAAGATATTGAGAACACTCAGACCTCAGTATGCCATCAAGATCTCTGCTATCCAAGAGCTCAGATCGGTGACAACAGATCAAGTCACCCTAGACTCCCTTATCGGTAAGTTGACTGCATTTGAATTGAGTAATTTTGATAATAGCTTACCCATTCAGGAAGCAGCTTTTAAGTCCTCTACGAATATCTCTTCCACCAAAAAGGGAAGAGAAACCGGTAACTGCTCTACCAGTAAGATTGAAGATATTGTCGAAAGTCTGCTCTAAGAAGAGACAGAGCAAGATGAGTTTGAAGCACTCATCGCTAGAAGATTTTCTAGAGGGAAAGGGAAGTACAAAGGAAAGCTTCCTTTGAAATGCTTCTCTTACAACAAGATAGGACACATCGCTGCAAGATGTCCTGATAATGATAACAAAGACAAGAGCAACTGGTTCAAGTACAAATCAAAGAAGGAATGCTATCTTGTAGAGGAGGGAGTCACATACAATGAATCTAAAAACTCTGATGATCCAGAAATTGCATTTGTTGCAATAAAAGAGAAGAGCCCTATAGTAAGTGAACTGGCACTCATTTCAAGATCTCATCAACATGGTGATTGGATCATCGACAGCAGTTGCACTCACCACATGATCAGTGATAAGAACAAATTTATCAGCTTGGAGCTCAATGACAGCGGATCAGTTACCTTTGGGAATAATGCCCCCATGTTATCAAAGGTAAAGGTTCTATTGCACTCTACAACAATGTTGTCTATGAAGATGTGTACTGGGTTGAAGGACTCAAGTACAATTTAATGAGTGTTGCACAACTGAATGACAAAGGATTCTTGTTGGAATTCAGACAAGGTTCCTGTATAGTCAAAAATCAATCTGGAACCCATGTTGCAACCGACAGACAAAGAAAAGGTAATCTTTTCTACCTAGACTCAATGGAAGGAGCTTGTCTTATAGCTTTAGTTAAAGGAGAATCAAGAAAATCAGTCTTATTTCCAAAGAAGACAATAGTTGGTTGTGGCACAAGAGACTGCCACATAAACTTTGGCAGCATTGTCAAAGTGAGTAAAAAGAAATTGGTTAGAGGACTCCCTGAGATTACAAAACCCATCAGTGGTGTTTGTAAAGATTGTCAGTTACGAAAATTGACAGGAACAAGTTTCAACAGTAAATCTTTCTCTACTGAAAATGTTCTAGATCTTGTACACACGTATTTGTGTGGACCAATGAGAATAAAAAGCTACTTTGGAGATCAATACTTCATGCTCTTTGTAGATGACTTCTCAAAAATGATGTGGACACTCTTTCTTAGAAAGAAATCAGAGGCCTTTCACATGTTTAAAATCTACAAGGCTAGAGTGGAAAAGGAGACCGGTAAAAGCTTGAAGTGTATGAGGTCAAACAGAGGAGGTGAATAAATCTCTCAAGAGTTCACTCACTACTGTGAGGAGCATGAAATAAAGAGACAGCTATCTGCACCAAGGACTCCTTAGAAAAATGGAGTAGCAAAAAGGAGAAATAGGACTCTGATCGACTGTGCTAGAACCCTACTGATAATACAGAAGGATCTTCCTCATCACTTCTGTAAGACTCCCTATGAACTATGGTTCAATCATACTCCTAGCGTAGGTTACTTCAAAACCTTTGGTAGTAAATGTTACATCAAAAGAGGTACGTACTTTGGGAAGTTTGATCCCAAAAGTGATGAAGGAACCTTTTTGGGTTATTCTACCAAAAGAAAAGCCCACCAGTGTCTGAACAAGAGAGCATGCAAAATAATTGAGAGCATGAATGTCAAAGTTGATGAATCTTCAGAATCAATCAAGAAGACTATTCATAAAGATCATGACAGTCTTGAAGGTCAAATTGAAGGAAATAACTTTGAGCCCAATGAAGTAACAACTGAAGATAAAACAAAACAATATGTGAACAGACATCTAGAGCAGGAGACTATAGCTGAAGCTGATAGGTCATCACAGGATGGTGAACAAGAAGATGTTCAGAACAATGATGAAGAAATTGCTCAACAGGATGAACCAGACCGGGAACAAAGACCGATTCTCTCAAGGTATGTCACATATCACTCCACTGACAATATAATTGGTAACAAACATGGAAATGTCTTGACTAGGAAGAAGGCCAAAGAAAATATGTGTTTGATCTCCTGTATTGAGCCCAAATCCACCAGAGAAGCTCTAGAAGATGAGAATTGGGTCAAGGCCATAGATGAAGAGATTGAGCAAATAGAGAAGAACAATACATGGGAACTTGTGCCAAGATCTCAAGAATATAATGTCATTGGGACAAACTGGGTCTACAAGAACAAACTGAATGAGGATGGTAAAGTCATAAGAAATAAGGCAAGACTGGTCTGCAAAGGGTATGCCCAGGAAGCTGGACTAGACTATGGAGAAACTTTTGCACCAGTGGCCACTAGATTGGAAGGGGTAAGAATTCTTCTTGCCTATGCAGCTCACAAGAGATTTAAAGTTTACCAGATGGATGTCAAGTCTGCATTCCTCCATGGAATACTGGAGAAGGAAGTCTACATTGAGCAACCAGAAGGCTTTACATCTGCACAAAAGGTTGGTATGGTCTGCAAGCTGAAAAAGGCTCTTTATGGGGCTTAAGCAAGCTCCAAGGGCTTGGTATGAAAGGTTGCATTCATACCTTCTAACCATTGGATTCACAAGAACCAGTGACAACAACAATATGTATCTCAAGACCGAAAAAGATGGAAATCTGATTGCTGAGATCTTTGTTGATGACATCATTTTTGGAGGAGATGACAGGATGAGCAAAGTCTTTGCTGAAGAAATGAAGAAAGAATTTGAGATGTCTATGATAGGTGTCATAAAATTCTTCATTGGACTAAATGTTCATCAACTAAAAGAAGGTATCTTTATCTCTCAGTCCAAGTACATAAAAGAAATTCTTAAGACTTTTGGATTACAAGAATCCAAACCTATTGGAACTCCAATGATAACTAATCTCAAGTTATCAAAGGAGGATGATGCAAAAGAAGTAAATGAAACAATGTATCGGTCCATGATAGGAAAATTGTAGTATGTTGTTCATAGCAGACTAGACATTGCACATGTTGTTGGCATAGTGGCAAGATTCTCTGCAAATCCCAAAGAGACACATCTGATTGCAGTGAAAAGAATTTTCAGATACTTAAAGGGTACTGAGGAGTATGGGTTGTGGTTTCCTCATAAGGGAGGATTCCAAGTAAAAGTCTACACTGATGTAGAATGGGCTGACAACATTCGTGATAGAAAGAGCACAAGTGGAGGCGCATTCTTTCTAGGTGGGAGGATTGTGTCTTGGACAAGTAAGAAGCAGAACTACATTTCACAGTCTACTGCTGATGCTGAATATGTTGTTGCTGCAATCAACTACACACAGGTGATTTAGATCAAACAATTGCTGAAAGGAATCCAAGAACAGGTACCTCAACTGATTGCAATCCACTGTGATAGTGCCAGTGCAATCAACATATCCAAAAACTCTGTCATGCACTCCAAGACAAAGCACATTATCATCAAGTATCACTACTTGAGGGAACTAGTACAAGACCAAAAGGTAAGATTAGACTATGTTCCCACCAAAGAACAGATTGTTGATATCTTCACAAAGCCATTACCAAAGAGTACTTTTGAGTATCTCAGAGGTAAACTAGGGGTTATACCCCTCTCTAATCATCAGTAATCTCCAAAAGGGGATCATCAATTCAATATGCTTCAACAGAGGAATCCACCTCATCTTCTCTGAACTGGTGAAAAGTGTTGCTGCTCATAGGGGGAGCAGATCTAATAAAGGTAGTCCTTGCGACTAACCTTTGGCATTATTGTCAAAAGGGGGGAGAATTTGGTAATAAAACTTGATAACCGACACTAGCAGTAACAATGATACTAGATTTCTTGCATTGAAATAACAATGATACTAAATTTCCTATAATGAAATCAGTGAAACCGGTGATATGATTGTCTCACAAGGTTTTGCCATCAATGCCAAAGGGGGAGATTGTTGGCATTAAGAGATGGTAACCGGTAAGCCTGCTACCAGTACAAGTATTGTCATTGATTGGTAAAAGAGGATAGAGATTTTTCATCTCTCTATAGTCTAAAGCTCCAAGGAGATCTGTATGATAGAGGCTGGTTTGGCACCCAGTGACATCATGCAAGAAAGGAATGACTATAATCTAGTGTAACTGGTCACTACACTAAGCATCAACAATCGAGTAGTGCATATAGTCAAGAAATGGTAGATAACAACCGAGGACCAAGGAACAACTGGTGTAGACAGAGCACAAAGGACTGACCAGTGTCAATAACACAAGCGAGGAATGCGCAACCAATAAACTAAGGAAAGGATAGTGATACTTGTTCACTATATGGGGATCTCAACCGATCTAGTAATAACTCTGGTATGAACCGAGGAAGTCATAGTCAATTATCTGTTTCAACCAACTCTTTGATCAGGATTTATTGCAGTAAATGCAGAAGACTTTGAGTTAACATGGTGATCAGTTTGAGGCACGTTTGGAGGTATTAAAGCCATATTCTATAGCTTTAAGACAGAGAGTTGTCTCTTGTGAAGGAAATGTGCTTGACATGCATCTATTACTTTCTTCATAAAGCAGATAAAGCTAGAGCATGCATCAGATGTTTCCTCAGTGAACTAATACTCCACTGAGTGATGTATTCGAAAAAGATCTCAGGATTAAGTCATGCATGAGAGGTGCAGTAAGGGCAACAAACTCTATATATTCTTTTACCTGCTAAGAATATATGTTGCCTTCATTCTGTCAGGAAAAAGAGTGAACCTGTTTGTTGTAAAAACCAGGGTAAAAAGAAGTTTGAAGAAAAGAGAAAGAAGATTGTGCAGAGAAGCACAACAGTAAAGGAGAACACACCTGCGGTGACCGGTGATGCTTCTCAATTGAGCACAAACATAGATCTTATCAGGCTATGCAAAGTCATTTGTAAAAGGTCATCTTTCTATTGTTTTCTAGCAATTACAATAGTTAAATCTCAGTATTTGGGTGGACTCTAACAGGTCCCTTATATCAAATCTCTTAACCGGGTGACATCTTTCAAGGTGTTCAAAGTCCTCTAACCAGGCAGGTCCTAACAGGCCTCATTGTAACAAATCTTTTAATTGAGTCACATCTAACAGTGCATTTTAATTATTTAACCGAAAAAACTCCTAACAGGGCATGCTCCAAAAGAGTACAAAATTTGTGAAGTCTCCTCACACTGTGGTTTTCACCTTAATCGAGTTTCCACGTGATAAATATGGTGTCACTATGTGATTGTTTGCTTAAGGTTACTTTATGCTTGTATCTATTTAGTTTACAGTTTAAAGTATATTCCATTAGATTTATAGAAGAAGTTTTTAGAGGTGTTAATTCACCCCTCCCCTCTCAGCACCGGTTGGGACTGTCATATAGAATATGTATGATGAAATGTGAGACTTAATGCATGGTGTAAATGTGATATGGAAATTTGACATAAATTCAAAAATGCAACTAATTAATGAGATGCAACTAATATGAAATGAATTAATATAGATAGATAATGAAATAAATATGTTAATGATATGATGAAAAAAGTGCAATAAATGATACTATATGAGAATATAATGTGATGAGATGAATGAGACCTTGAATGAATATTGCAAATGAAGTAATATGTATTAATATAGATGAAATGCAACTAATATAAAATGAAAATGAAATGCCATTAGATTAAATAATGTGATAATGAAATGAGTATATGAATGTAAATAAATAAATGCAATACAATGTAATGGATTAAATACCATGCAAGGAAAATGTGATATAATGAGATTAATGATACTAAATAAATACATAATGAAATAAAAACCAACATGAAACGAAAATGAATATGCAACTAAGTGAAATAAATTGTAATGAACAAAAGGATCTAAATGAGATGATATAAATGACATGATAAGCAATGAAATGCAAATGAAACTAATGAAATGAGAGATGATGAAAATGCAACTACAAAGTGAATTTGAGGAACCTAATATGCACCTAGGACAAGACCAAAATGATATGCAACTAGATGCACCTAAAATGAAATGGAATGCAACTAAGACCACTACATGCGATGTTATTGTGTGTGTCATAGTGACGGGTAGGGGCATTGAGAAGGATATGAAGGGAAAATAAATAGGATCCTCAAGATACAGAATGCAAATGGAAATAAAATTCAACTAAAAATGCAATGGGGACTGGGGATTTAGTTGTGTTGAGTGTGGAGAGCATACCCCAATTGAATTTTGCAAGAGGAGTTATGCATCACATGCTAGAAAAAAATGGATGACATTGTTCCTTTGCATGGACTAGACTCTCAGATAGATAAGGCGGATTTAGGATATGCATGTTGATCATCAATCTAGGCAAAACCAATGTAGTAAAGTCACATGGGGGAGCCTAATACACCTAATAACTTGTTGGAAACATGAAAATGACATGCCCTAGTAAAGAATGTACATAACCATGATTGAATACACATGTAGTAACATGCACTAAACCACCAACAAATAGATGATACCAAAAAAACAAGTGTCTCATTATAAACCATTCAAAATCCACCAAGATATGGGTAGATTAGGGTGATGTTGAGTAGGTATACCCTATGACACATAGATAAAATCAAAGAAAAAGACCTTGTGACCAAGTGGTCATTCAGTCTATAGTTCTTGCCACTAAAAAGGGTTATGTGACGATTGATTAATTGATAAAACATTAGCTTGAGAAGGATACATCCCTAAGGGAAAGGATTAAGGACATGATTGACAATTGTGAGATATGCAATAATCATGGATGAAAAATTGTTGTGAAACTAAGACTCAATATTTGATTTTGATATAGCCTTATGCGGATAAGATGTTTTTTATAAAGCTCAGTGTAATGGGGGGTAAGGTCTGGGTTAAATAGGGAAGGGATCCTTATTCTGAACATAGGTAGAGTCGCCCTCATCATAAAAAAAATAGAGAATGATAGAAGGATATGTGAGGTGGGGCTAATATAGGATGGTTGGAGTTGAAGAATTCTGGTAGAGATAGGAGGCAGAGGATTTGCTAAAAGGATATGGGTGCAGTAGATGGATAAGTGGAATGTGTGAGATATATGAATATAAGACTAGATAGATGATGGATCTAGTTATGATGCATGACACCTAAGGAAGGTTTTCACCATGGTACTTATCCATAGTGCCACCAAAGTGGTTTTCACTGATGGGCGTTATTGCTTCTCTCTCTTCTTCTTTTTGAAAAAAAAAAAAATTGGTGTTTTATAATTTTCAAAGGATGAGAATCCTGAAGGGTCACACATAAAGAATTTGAGATGCATGATATTGATAGGGACAAGGAGAGAATTTCCTTCTAGTATAGGAAGATGATATGCCCCATACCCAAACTTAGCAATGATGATGTAGGGGGGCCAACTAATTAGACTCAAACTTTCCTTTCTTTTCACAGCTTTGGAGGTTGATCTAATTATACATAAGGACAAGGTCACCAACTTTGAACTCTCGAGGCTTGATATTCTTATTATAATGTAGACATAAGTGATTTTGATACACATTGAGATGGTTTAGAGCATTAAGGAACCTGGGTGACCCCACAATAGTGGGTTACACTTTTTCAGACATGCTGATTTTTGTTGAAATAAACATTTTTAATAAAGTATGACGATTTAAGCCTTGAGAGGTTCCATTTGAAGGAATTAATTAGAAATGGTTAGCTCAAATCCTCTTAGATTAAAAAAAAAAACTTTGATATAACATCTATACTCCATTCATACCTACAATAGTCTACACCTATTAAAATGCTGACAAAAAATCACTTTGACTTTATCTTTTGACCGATCAAATGAATCCATTTGACAAACCTATCTATGTAGTAAGGTATTACTGAGAAAAATATTTCCAATGATTATAATGTTAATATATATTAAGTTAATTATGACTTTGTATTTTTAGTTTTACTAAACATAGATATTTCACTGTATGTATAAATCTATGTTTGACGCTTATGGAAAAATAGTAAATGAGAGAAACAAAAATCTAAAAAATATCTATGCCCTAGGTATTAAAGTTCTCTTTCTATAAAAAAAAATAAAAAATGAAATTGGACAAATACACAAGTTACAAGCTATGAAGCGAACGTATGTCAAAATTGTGAATCCCAATCATAGACCTTGGCATAGTCTTGGGGTTATAGAATCTGTTGATTTGGGAACCAACATGTTCATACTGAAGAAGTGGATATAGGGCACCCTCATAAGCACTTGAAACTTGTTTGTTAATTGTGATTCCTTGAGGAAGAATCTTGATCTCTAAGACCTATTTGTTTAGTTGTGTTCGACTCCTTTCTTTATGTCCATGCAAAGATATAACGATCGTCTTACCTCCAAATTCACTAATTATTGGTTTAAGGGTAGTGTTACTATGGGCAACCTTTAGCTTGTGGTCTCTACATAGATGATTGCAAATGCTACAAGGCTAGAAAATGAGGGTACATGTATTGTGAAAAAGAGCACTAAAAATTATTAGAGCTTTATCAATAAATTTCTAGAAAAAAAAGGTGAGCAACTTGAAAGGTTTCAAGATGTGCATGACCACTTGAACCTCCCTCCCCCTTATGCTCTAATTAGTCTACATATTATGAGATATTTTATCTTAGAATGCATATAACAAACCATGGTTATTGTTTCCATCTCTTAAACTATTTGAGGCATTTGGACAAGGTTAATATCCCTTTCGATTTGTTTTCCTCGCTACAACATAATATTGAGAAAGTTGTCTCTCATCCGCTCCATTAGGGCCTTATTAGACTTGACCCACGAAGGAACCCTCTACACTTTGAACAGTGAAACTCACCTCCTTCCCCTCCTACTAGAATGTAACTTATTGAAAATGTGCCTAGAAGGTTGAATGTTGGCAACCCATCTAGTGGGAAGGCATCTAAAACTAAGGTTGTTTGTGTCCCTTCTATCTAGGTTAATGAGCTTTTTAAAATTAGTCTTGAAAAATGTAAGCCCTCTATCAACTTACTTGGGTCCTCCGAATCCAAAAAATGACCTAGAAGTCTTCCTAAAATAAAGGGGTTTACAATTACTCATCATGAAAAATGAAGAGGAAAAGCAAGAAAAGGTCCTCTAAATCTAGAAAAAATGACCCAAAAGTCTTCCTTTAATAAGCAGGTTACAATTACTATCATCGAGGATAATGAAGAGGAAAAGCAACAAAAGAATAAAGAAACCAAAAAAGGAAAAGAGGGGTCATAGAGAAAAAGTTTCCTCGATCCCAAAAAACAAAAGGAAAAAGATATGTTTGATGATGAAGAAGACACATCACGAGAAAACTCTGAACACGTGTACAAAGATGAAAATGAAGATATGTAACACAAAGAAGAAGAGTAGCAGAAGCATGAAGAGGTTTGAGTTCCTCAAGGAAAATGTAGAGTTGAAGGAAATCAAAGGGAGCCCAAAAAAGGAGGATTTTGATAATGAGGAGATGGAGATCTCCAACTCAAACTAATCTAGAGAATGCAGAAGAAGAGGGAGGTGTAAAGGCTGATATGACATAACTCTATAAAAATAAGATGGGAGAGGCAATCCTATCTCACATAAGGATAACAAAAGGCCTCATGAAAAATGCTTTTATGGGAACATCTATAGGGCAGTCCAAAACAAAAAAGCAATGGAGAAGATTGGCAAGAACAATAGAACTAGAGGAGTGAGGTCAATAGCTTAGCGACGACTACGTGGAAAGAAGCGTTGAAGAAGGTTTTTTATGCTTTTTGCTCTTAGTATTTTTGTTGTGGGCATGCATGCCTATTTGTAAGCTTAGGTATGGTTATCTTTAATGTTGAACTTGGTTTTTGAAAAGAATGCAAGAGGGAATATAAGTATGGTTCTTAATTTTTATAGCTTGTTGAACTAGATGTGTTGTGGTCCATTTTATTCAATAGTTAAGTGTGTCGTGTGTTGTTCAAAACTTTTGTTGGTCCTATGGTTGTTGTTTCTTATGATGTTTTGTTGTGTAATGGGACTAGGCCCCTTTCACTCCTAATCTAATAAAAAATATATCTATTCGTAGAGATATTTGAACATTCATAAATTTAAATATCCATCCCTAATATTTGATTGACCTTAATGTTCTTTGCTTGTACATATAGCTTTTTGGCTAATTCCATGCTAATGAAAGTATACTTGTTGCTAGAGTTTCTGTAGACAATAGTTCCTCTTCCTTTTCAATCCATCCATGACAAATAAGCACATAATCGTTCTTTCTTCCCTCTCCTATTTCATCCTCCATTCTTTCCACTTCTTTATTTTCATCTTCCTCTTCTTTCGCTTCCTCTAAAGAATAAATATCCTTACACACTTATAAATATCATTAGTCTTAGTCACCTTCACCTCTTAATGATCACAACAAAATAATTCTCCATGAAAAGGTTTTACAATAAAAAATTTAATATTTGTACAACCCTTATAATGTATCCTCACTTCCATCAAAATTAGGATCCTCCATTGAAACTTGAGTTTTAAAACATAAAATTTAATAACTCAAAATATTAATGATAAAAATCTTTTTTTTGGACTGATCATCAGTGTAAAAAAATCTACGATTTTGTCTTCTTTTGTCTCAATGGTAGCTTTAATATCACTTTATAACCCTTGAGGTAGGGTAACACCATAAAATACTCCCTATAGAAGTGATTCCATGCTATATCTCCAAAAGATCAAAAACAAAATATCATAATTCGTGCACATCTTTTACAATAATAATAACATTCTTTATATAGACACATCCTAGTATTACAACGCAATGGTAATCCTCACGAAGGCCTACTCAATGTCTAAAATAATTACTCTCACAAGTTAACCATGTGAGTCAATGTAACTAATTTAAGTGATGTGTCGCACATGTTGAATCTTTATCTACAATTGCATTATAATGTTGTATCCATAGTACATAACAAGTTAAGACAGAAAGTGGTGTCATCTTGAGAGATTTATGTTTTCATTAGACACAATTTTTATAATTTATTATTTTTTTCTAATCAAAATGGGAAAAAGTGGAATAAGTTTAATCCATGCACCAAAGTTTTAAGCTTTAAATATATAAACAAAATTTGAAAAAAAAAAATTAAAATAGATAGAGTGATGTCCCACTTGACATCATTTCTAGAATTTTGTCAACTAAATTATAATGTCCATTTATTAAAAAATAATAAATAAAAATAATAAATTTTCCAATTTTTTTAAACATAAAATACACTAAAATATGTACTATCGTTTCAAAATTTGAAACATGTCACTTCTTAGAAATTCAAGCTTAAAAAGTTAGATTATTGTCACTTGTTTCCGTAATATAAGTGTGATGCATACCTTCATCCATGCACATACACTTAACACAATCCTCAAGGAAGCTCGGATTCCCCACATTAATGTACAAGTGTAACTCGTGACAAAAAATTTCAATGCAATGATCCTTATTAGCCAGTTCCAATAACCCCACCAAACCTTTCCCATCATTTGACAAATTCAATCCAATACCAATGAAACTCGGGGCTCGAATCCATCCAACACAGAGGATCCCTCATCACATCTTTTGGAAACACCAAAAGCACCATGATTGAATAAAAAAGGCACTTTTGGAACTGCTGCTTCTGAATACCAGATAGATACAAGGCTAAATAAAATAGAGTTCGAATACTATTTTGAAAATAAATAAAGATTATAAGTAAGGTTAAAATGTATGTCAATTTCATCACTGGTTTGCCCCAACTCAATAAGTTGAACAGCATCAATTCCTTGTCTTCTATTATTTTTCTGGTTGAAACAATGTTGAATGATTTTATTCATACCTAATGATTGCAGAGGATATAAAATGTACATAGCTTGATTGCATTAGCGGACTAAAGAATCCAGTGGATATGGATTAGTGACAACCGATTTTTCTAACATGTGGTCAACTACTGGATATGTAATAAAAATATGATGTGAGTACAACTAGTGGGACAATTTTGCTGAGAGTTGGGGCATTTTCAATGCAACTTTTCTATTACCAAAAAAATGAATAATATACAACAGAGCATAAATGATGGGACAGTAATAGTCATTAATCAAAATTTCCTTATGCTCTGAAACATTGCAGCATTTTAGTTATATGAAATAATTTTTTAAATTAGCTAGGGAAGATCAAAATTCTTTCAATTGTTTTGTACAGGCAGTCACTCCACTCTTTCTGGAAGGCTCTCCAAATTGTGAAATGAATCTTCACCTTACGCATCTGGGAATTTTTTAATGAAGGCTACCCATATAACTAGCCATTACACTACTTTCACAAATTATAAAATAGGAAACAATAGAATTTCCTTTTAACAGTCACTTTGCATTGATCTTGATAAAAGTTTCAGATGTTAAAAAACAGACATAACACCATTTTTTTCTCTCAATCTGCAATTAAACCACCAAAACCTGTTTTTAAACTTGACTGCTAAACAAAAACAATATTAAATGTGACTTTCAGCTAGTATTTATATTTTGTTCAAGTTTAAGAGCAACCTTGTGGAGAGTTTTAAGCGATAATTGATTGAAAGAGATCTTGGAGCTCATGCACGAGAAGATTGCACTGCTTCACTGTTGCAGAAACTGCGAGCAGCTGCTAGTGCAAATTGATTGCATAATGCATCTTTACAAAGTTATTAGTTTTTTCACCAAAAAGGGATGATAACGAGTTCCAAACAAACTAATATAATGTAGCAAAAGAATACCATTCAAAAAAGGAAAAATAAATTATAGGTTCCTTCTGTCCAATAGTCTTCAAACCCACAATCTATTCAATATCTAAATTAAGTACAACTCTGCAGCTATGATTATTATCATTTGCAATAATAAATTACTCAAACCAATTTATCATACTAAAAAACATTGGAGTCAACAAAATGAAATACATGAAGGACTATCATAGCCATGTATTTTGAGGTATTTCTACAACGGTGTAGCTGTGTGATACTGACAAATGATATTAACCTTTTTTTCTTACATTGTCTTCTTAATGTAGTCAGCAGCAAATCTGGCAATCTGACGTTCAACAAATGTTTTCCAAGTCAAGAGTGCGATGGAGACTCATTACAAAGAATAGGCATAGCAAACCATGTAGTAAGACTTGGGTTCATTTCTTTATAATAATTATTTTCATTTCCTACTATGTGGCTGCAAACCTTGGCATTAGATAAACAAGAATTAGATTAATATAGAACAGGTACCTTGCCAGAAACCATAATTAGATCTTTTGGTTAAGATTCCAGATTCATTAATAAAGGCTTTTGTGTTCTTTACAAGTATTGACAACAGACATTCCACAATGCAGATCAACATCCAGCATGCCCTTTTTTCTTAATATGTAATCTCACTCCTAGAAGTACATTCATATTACCGTGTATTTGTAGTAAGAAGATGGAAATGTAAGAAAAAATTTAGCCACCGAAAATTATTATAATAGGATTAAGTATACCAAGACTTGCAAGCAATCCACATTTTATAAAGCCACCCTTTTTGAGTACATGCAATTCCAGTGAAGTTTGAAGAATGCCTATACATTTCATAACATGTCAGCGAGAGGATAGAGCTGGGTAACATTTTTGCTCAGCCACACAATAGAAGAAGAGGTATGGAAAAATGGAACTGTTAGAGGACTACAGCCTACAGGTATGCACTGAACAGGGAATTGTTGATGCAGTCAAGGAGGGGGTTCCACGTAAGGACCACATAATCCTAGCAGCCTACATGATATTGCCCTATAAAGGTAACAAATCAAGCTCCATTCTTTGCACTCTGCCCTATGTGGAAATTACAGCCATTTTACACTATCACAACACTTTGTGTAGATAATAATAATACCTTTTAATACCAAACAACAGAAATCAAGATGTAAAAGTTTTTCTTGCTTGTGCTCTACTAGCTTTTCTCTCAGACGACAAAGAGGAGCATGAAACCAAGAATATGTGCAGCACAGAATATTAAAATTTAAAAAATCAAAGGAAAAAACACAAAGGATAATGTGCTTACATCCCTAGTATGCCCAACCTCTGAAAATACACTTTTTTCAACAGAACTGAAATAGGTTTTATTGTGTTTTCCCATCAACATAGAAGACTGTCATAAAACTATTCATTCAAAACCTCACAGAAGTGAGGAAAGAAAGAAAAAAGATTGGGACTAATTAGAACTAAAATCTAGAATCCCTCACACCTACCATCTCTGTACAATTAAAATATTTTACTAAATCTAGACGAATTCTTTTGATTGACTGTAATTTGTGAATGTAATTTGTTTTAAGCTTAAATAGATTACAAAAATCAAATACCTATTGCAATGTTCTCCAAGATCATATAAGAGTTTGATCATCTTACTGGACCTATCAGTATGGAAACTCAAAGGATGAAAGTTTAAATACATAATTACTCTTTTTTTTTCCAATTATCAACAAAATTCACCTCAATCTTGAGAATGATTCAGCTGGAATGATTAAGTTGTTTCAGTTATTGAGTAAAGAGTTCAAAGTTGCAATTGACTTTCCTGTTTTACTATCAACAAAACTGTACCTCCTCTTCTCTCTACCACTTAAACCAGCTAACTACAATGCACTGTAAAGTTTGATTCTAGTGATTCCAAATGCATACGTAGAGAGATGGATAGAAAGCCACGCAAATAATATCAGATTGAGGAGATATTTGATTTTCCCTGCCCCTGCCAATATATTTGTGTACTAACTAAGGAATCAGATATCAGAAGCTACTACCAAATGCTACCCTTTATTCTGTAACATAACTTAAAATTTCAGGAGGTTTTGCTTCCTATTAAAATATCTTTTGAAAACTCAAAGAAAGCAAACTCTACCAAAGAATTTATGTATCTTAATTAAGCCATTAAAATGCTTTACCAGAACCTACTTCCATTCATTAACTTTGAAAGCTCCGTAACTCAGCAAAAACTGAGATAATGGTTTAGAAAATCTAGATATAAAGATTATTTGACCAATTCATAGCACACATTTCCAGAAGCCTTTCGAAAGTTCAGTAACTCAGCAGCCATTGAGATAATTATTCAGAGAATTTTGATATAAAGATTAAGTGACCAATCTATATTGCAAATGTTTCCGGAAACCTTTGGGAGCATCCTCCTTTCCTGTGCCAAAATGGCAGCTTTAGAATAGATTTTTGTTGGATATAATAGTTGAAAATGCTATGATAGACATGCATGCACATGTGGAAGTATAGCCAAGGTTCATGAATTGTTTGATAGAATGACTCAAATAAATGCGAACTCGTGCACTACAAATGGGAGCTTTTGAACATGGTATAGAGATACATCAAAGTGCAAGGATAATTTTTCATCAAACCTAATAGTTGGAAATGCTCTGGTAGATGCAAAATGTGAAGGTATAAATAAGGCAGATGAATTGTTTGATAGAATATTTTCAAATATATGATCTCTCATGGACTATAATGATTGCAGGATTTGCACAAACCGGATTTATTCAAAAGGCTTTAGAAACTTTGAAGAAAAATTGGTTAAATAGCCTGGCCGTGATTTAAGACAAAGTAAGACTGGTCCTATCCAACAACGAAATTGAGAAATAAGAAATCTATTTATGGCGACTATAACCCATAATCTATATGTTGCTTTCGGATTTGATTATGTGAGTGTTTTGAAGCAGCATAACACTCACGCTATCAAATACAGAAGCAGCATATAGACAATATGGGTTATCTCATGAATTGTGGAAATCTATTCACCAACTCTGATTATAACCCCAAGATAATATTAAGTGTAGACAACAATAAGGAATTTGAGAGCTGATGGGATGTGATGTCCCCTTCCTAATTTGCCCTAAAATCACAATTGCAGCAAATTAAGGTTACGGTTACATCTTACCACATGAATCATTAGGTTAGTCAAACCGCATTATATTCATAGTATAAAAACATTAGGGGAAGAGACATGCTAGGTCCGCCCGAAGGCATTTCTACACCAAGCCTAAGAGTGGATATCTACCACAACCCTCTTGTTTGGCAGGCGCTTGTCCCTGGTTTCCCCAACCATGTCTCTGTTAATTTACAGGATCTGATAGAGGAATTCTATCTTATAAATAGGTGCTGGTTACTTATGTATTAAATTGAGCAGAGATCGTATTACTGCAGAGAGAAGACAATGCCACGTTTATTGATTGCTTTCTCTGCAGAATACAATCCACATATGTACCTGTGCGTAGGGCCATATCTCCATAGAGACATGACTATGTGGCTTAAGCCACGTAGAGCCATGTCTCTACGTAGACGGCTCTCTATATAATTCGCAGCCCTTTGTAACAACAGTATTTGTTACGTTAAATACCTTTCGGTAGTTAATGTAACATATCATATTCGTATGATATGTTACGTTAACTATCAAACGATAGTTAAGCGTAACTCATTAATATGATAAATTAATAACTATATATATATATATATATATATATCGACTAATAGATTATATCATTATATCAATTAATTAGATGCTATAGTTTAACAGTCTCGTCTCCCTACAAATAGTTGCCATCTTGTGGAGTTGGGTGGAGATTGTAAGGGGGTTACTTGACTCTGTAGGTGCCCTATTTGTCCTAGGCCACAATGGTCTTTCTAGGATGACCTACTAACGAGCCCGCTTGCCAAACTTCTCTTAAACCTTAAGCCCTCTCTCGCAAAGTGGATTTTAGAAAGTATGTATATCTATTCTCTATCAAAGAGGCATACACTTAAGCATAATCTAACACCCAAAGACTAAGTTACCGGTTCAAATCTGGATGCAGATGTGGGTACGAGAACCCAGTACATGGATATGAGAAAAAAAAAAATTGGGGGGTTTTGGATATGTTTGGGATACAGAATTAAATCATTCGAAAATATGATACTTCATCATTGATAAGGTGGAACATGGATCAAATCTATTGAAAGTGTGTTCAACTATTCCTTGAGATCTATAAGAGTTAGATTTGGTCGGAACAAATGAATAGAGAGGCAACAGGGGAGGGCAGGATTCTCACTAGCAATGTCTTGTATTGAAGGACTTGGCGGAGGAGCTCCTCTTGTAACATTCTTTCTTGGATTGACTAGCACCCAATCCATCTCTCATTCTTTCATGTTTTCAATTGATGCCCTACCCCTAGTTAATTCTCAAGTCGTCAAAGTGCATTGTATCTACTTGACCTCGCATTCCCATGATCATTCTGTGGGATCCCACTCTAGAAACAAGACCGCCTATAGGATTGATCTATCATTGACTTGGCCAAGGAATGAGAAGATTGGTGGTGGCCCTCAGATGAAGAAAGAACTAAGCAGGCCCATCCTCTGATAGTTCGAATTAAAACCCATCGTACATTGAAGAGCAAGAGAATAAGTGGTTGTAGTGAAATAAGTAGACGGTAGCTAGTTGCCTGTCTAATGGCCACTGTCATTCACTTTGTGTTCACTGGCATCCATGCGCCCAGGCACCCAGGGTGCACATCAACACCTTGTGGATGCACACAGATGCACGTCATGCGCATCCAAAAGCATCCACAGGGTGTGGATGCACATCCAGGGCGCATCCAAGCACATCCGACATCCTAACCCAAAGATGTATATCATGGTTGGAGATCTTTGAGTTTGTCAATAGTCCCTCGAGGTTGGAAGGGAAATTGCAATATGGTGCCCTTAGTAGTTCTCCCTCTCGCAGTGCAGTAGGGTGCCCTCATAGTTGTTCTCCCTTAACTATCATTGCAACAAGGTGCCCTTAGCAGTTCTCCCTCACAATGCAGTAAGGTGCCCACATAGTTCTTCGCCCTTAAAAAACACTGCAACAAGATGCCCTTAGCAATTCTCCCTTAATTGCAGACTCTTTTCCCACTCCCTCGTGATACACTATTGCAAGATTATATTCATTTTTTAAAGTTTGTTAACATCAGATAGAGAAGCAAAATAAGCTAATCTTTTTTTTGCATTACTGATAATGGAATAATAAACACCCTAAACTTAGATATGATTTATGTATTCTACTGTGGAAACCAGAGATTTGATTTTCTAAAGATTTAATGTTCTTGTTTGGAGTGAAATTGTGCATCCTCCATTTTGCTTTATTGGTGGAAAGGTCACCGCCTCTCATAAGGATTGAGTCACCACTTTTCATGGTTGCCTTTGAGAATAATACATTATTCCCCAAATTGATCTCCCTTGGATGTCCTCTTCAAATTAAACCTTCTCCCCTTTATATCTTCCAATGTGGGAGAGAGTCGCACTTCTTCATTATGTCTGGCCCTTTGCAATGGCCACAACCTTTCACAATTACCATGTAATATCCTACTCTGATCTGAAGTTTCGATTTTCTGATTTTGTTTATGTTTCCTGAATTTTCTGATATTTTAATGTTTTTGCAATTTCCTGATTATTTGTGAATTTTCAAATATTGAAAATAAATGCAGGAAAGAATAACAATAACTAACTTTGAAATGCAAACTAATAAATATTTAATAAACTTAGTATATTTATTGCAATTAATGTAATTTGGTACGTACCCTAGTTCCAATGCCCCATGTCAGTCAATGATAATATCAGCATATAATTGCAGCAAGTTTGATATTATTCTTATTAGCAGAAAACCAGTACGGCATAAATCTGATAATGCAATAATAACCTTGATTTTTCAATGTCTAGGATTAGAATGCCTAGCAGGGGGAATGTAATATCTATTGATAAAAGGTTGTGAGCTGATGAAATTGTAAGATCTGAAATATTTCAGATCTGCTCCTTATTCAAAAATAACAATGAAACCTTGTCCTTTCCACTGCTACAAACTAAAATAATGAATTCCTCTAGTAGTATTTTAATTGCTATGAAGCCCAATGCAACCCCTATGTGAAATTGTTTGTGTATTATGCCCTTGGATAATCTTTCACACTTCCAGACATTTAAATTTGTGACAGATTTCGTCTCCACAAATAATTCCTGCTAAACCCTACCCTTGAGAGCCATAAAATGCCAAAGATGAATTCTCCAAAATAATAATGATTCAAAAGATGCCCAAAATAATCACCCGAAAATTACTTTATTCTTAAATTCTAACGCCACTTTTAGGGTTTCATAATCTTCATAGTACCTTTTATTTTTAATTTTGTAATCTCTCCTCATGTGCATCCATTATAACTTCATAAAGTCATTTTATTATTATTTAGTGTTCCACAGGGACACATACCCCCCCTTGGGCCCCTGTGTTCCTAGGACAAGGATGTCCTCGGGATAGGAGGACAAAGATGGGGCATTCCCATACCACCTCTTGGCCGCCACCACAGTGAAACGCGGGACAGCATGGCATCCCCAAAATGGCATGGGACATTTTGTGACGTTTTCACATCATTGCCCCATTGCAAATGGGGACCCCCACTTTTTACTTCCCGTTGGTAGGTTTAGATTAGTAGAGTAGATTGGCAACAATTTGGGATCCTTTCAAATTGAAATGTTGAAAATTGAAAAATGGCAAAATTGGCTAAGTATGAGAGCAAGAAGGTTAAGAGTCAAATGTTGGGTTTGAGGAGGTCAAAGGTGTTGAAAAGGAGAAAGGTTGTGTTTGAAATCAATTGGTTAGATAGGAAGGCTGTTCCACCCTACCAAATAAGGTGGAATCCACCACCTTAAGTGGCAGCCTGCCAAGTAAGGGAGTGGAATCCACTTCCTTAAGTGGCAACAAAGGTGGAATCTGCCACCTCAAGTGGCAATCTGCCAAGTACGGGAGTGGAATCCACTTCCTTAAGTGGCAACTTAACAGATAAAAAGGTGGACTCCACTTCCTTAAGTGGCAACTTGACAGATAAAAAAGGTGGACTCCACTTCCTAAGTGGCAACTTGATAGATAAAAAGGTGGAATCCACTTCCTTAAGTGGCAACTTGACATATAAAAAGGTGGAATCCACTTTCTTAAGTGGCAAGGAGATGAATTAGATTTATTGGATAATGGGGCCAAGGAGTTTAATTTAAGTAGAAGACTTTGATTTAATGAGATGAGAAACAAGGTGAGGAAGAGGCATGAAGGATTTACACGAGTTGCAACCAATCATGAGGCCCCTTCCTAAAAGTTCGAACAGCCTCAATAAGCAACATATGGCCCCATTTTAGATAAACATGGCTCAACTTCAAACTTGCGGCCCCCTACAACTAAATGTGTGGGTCTGATTTGCTAATTATAAGCCCAAGTTCGATGCAAGATAAGCCTAAGTCAGGCCTAGAATGAAATGTGTGCCTCTAAGCCCCAAGTCTGAGTCCAAAATCAATGAAGATAAGGCCTAACTAGACCCATAATCCAAAATTTAATGAAGCCACAACTTCAATGCAAAAGGGGTCCATTATCAGAAAAACCATTAATGTTTGTTGGTAAAAATTCATTTTTTGTAGACCAAGGAAAACATCGACCCAAGAAGGCCATTTCAACACTTCAAAGAAAACCATTTCAAATCTGATTGCACACATACCAAGAGAAGTTCGACCCAAAAAGAGGGACTGATTTTGAGAGTTTAAAATCACAAAGGATAAAATTTAATGAAGCCACAAAGTCAATGCAAAAGCGATCCATTGTCAGCAAAACCATTGATGTTTGTTGGTAAAAATTCAATTTTTGTAGACCAAGGAAAAAACAGATCCAAGAAGGAAGCTATATAAGCTTGGCTATTTTAAAATCTCAGAAGAAAATCACTCCAAAACTTTGTTTGCAGGTATACAAGAAGCAATTTGATTCATCAAAAGAGGCAGATTGGAGAGTCTTTTGATCATTTTATTGTAGAGCTAAATATATGTACTGATAAAAAATCAATCTTCTTCAAGTTTACATGCCAAAAGAGGACTGATAATTGCATTTACCAGCAAATAAAGTTTTGTTTGTTAGAAAGTAAAGTCCACAAAGATAACTGAGAGGGGGGTGGGGGGGGTGAATCAGTTATCTAATAAAAACAACTTTTGTTAACCTTATTATATCTGAAACATGTAATCAACTTAAACAGCAACCACAAAAAGATAATCATACACAATGACACCAGATTTGTTAACTAGGGAACCTCTTGATCAGAGAGTAAACCCCGGTGGGGATGGTACCCACAAAAGATGTACTAATATGAAAATTCCTTGTGAGAGGATGGACTCTGTTAGGAGTCTTATGAAATACATTCAATACATATCAGTCCCTATTAGGAGACTCTCAATCCCTGTGAGAAGATTCTAACCTTATTAGAAGTTAAGGAAGGCAAAAGGACGCACTGTCCAAACAGCATCAAGGGCAAGATCACTGAACACATTGTCCAACTAATCTCTGTATTATCCGAATAGAATAATACTAATAATTACTGATCTCGGCAACTTCTCTTCTCTCCTCTGACTGTGCCAAAACCGCACCAAATATTTTACCAGATCTACTCACTTCGCATCACATAACAATCACTGATTTGCTTTATCTCCTCTTCACATCTTACATTTCATATCACACACACACACTTACAATTAAGGAAAACAATCATTCCTTTATACCATGCACATTATTTCATAATTGGGTCGGCCAATCAAGCTTAACCAATTACAAAATATAAAACATTACACGTTACATAATATTTCCATAATCACATAAAATTGTCGGCTTACACACTTAATAAATCTTCACATGTGCGACCTTTGACTATGCTGACTCATCCAGGTCACCTCTGCAATGTCTTCAACCTCTATATAACTTTGCATGTCCAGATTCCATCCCTCTTAGGAGATATAATCCGATTATCACAAGCCGCTTCTCAGGAACACTGACAGAATACAATTTCCACTAGATTACTCATAACTAATAGAAATACTTGAATTTTTGTGCGCGCTCTTAACCATGATATCAGGACACCATAAAGAACATGTCCTAAAGTCTACATAACCTTATCTGAAATTATCCATGTGCGCTAATCCAAACTCTGTCTGCTGCTCTGCTAATCTTCAGTAAAATCAGTATGTTGACATCAATGACAAACACAGTCATGAATGCAACATGCAACTGCTCCAAAACTGCTAGAATACTCCCCCATAGGACATATTCAACATTCATGCTAACACTGTTTTTGGTAATCTCCAGAAAATTGAAGACCTGAAATCAAGAGAGAAAAACACAAGACTTAAATTTTTACCTTTATACATCGTTGTTGCTATTAGAGACAAATATCTAAACCATTTTTCAGAACTATATAGTTCTCTACCAGGCATTAATTTGTAGATCTCAGTCACTTTTTCTCATAAACAGGAAGAGTGAATGTCAGTTAGCAAGAGTGGTATGATGTGTAGGGTTGAGAATTGATTGAAATTGAAAGCATTTCATGCTATTACAGACCTAGATTTGCTATTTCTGAACTCTGATTTAAAGTTTTAGAAGTCTGATTTTAACATACTAGCACCTAGAAATTTCAAGATTTAATTAACTATCTTGCAAATTTGATAAAACAAAGTTAAAATCTGATTAAGGTTTGGCATTGCAGGTTGAATCAAGGAGATAAGCGAGAGGAGATTTCAAGATCAAGATCAAGCCCATAAGATGCAAATCCAAACCCAAATTCAAGAAAATGCAAATCAAGAAGTCAAGAATGCAACAACAAGCCAATGCAATGAGAAGATTTCCTAGGATAAAAGAAGTTTATGAGGGCAAAGGGTATTTATTAAGCTTATAAGATAAGCATGATGAGGTGACGCCCATTTCTTCAACCATCCAAATCATGCCAAGTGCCCCATGTGGGAGAGCTCAATAATATTATGTCTTGATTCATTGAACCTGTAAACAAGAAAAAGTCAAAGAAAATTATCTTCTTAAGGAATGTTTTTTGTAAGCCTGTGTGGCATTTTATTAATGGTTCATTAATTGGTGACTTCTTCTATAAGCTTCTACCTAACCTCCCTTCTCATTGGCCCACAAAACATTGTAATTTTCTTATTGGCACACAAGGTGGTTCTCTTTTGTAATTGGGTGGACATTTAATAATTGTTAGTGGAGATTATGAAACCCTAATTAGGGTTTTGTTGGATTAATCTTTGCCTTTGATCTTGAATCAAAGACATTCACAGTTTCTTGCATTCTAGGAGCTTTTTAGCTTTCTAAGCCTTATCCTTTGCAAGTGATTTGATTGCAAGAAGTTGAAGTAGTTGATATCCATTGAATGAAAAATGTAAGTCCCTTTGCGATAAGGATAACGAAAGAAGGAACCTTGGTTATCACAAGAAAATACAAATCAAGAAGTCATCAAGAATGCAACAACAAGCCAATGCAATGAGAAGATTTACTAGGATAAAGAAGTTTATGAGGGCAAAGGGTATTTATTAAGCTTGTAAGATAAGCATGATGAGGTGGCGCCCATTTCTTCAACCATTCAAATCATGCCAAATGCCCCAGGAGGGAGAGCTCAACAATACTATGTCCAGATTCATTTAACTTGTAAAAAAGAAAAAGTCAAAGAAAATTATCTTCTAAAGGAAGATTTTCTTTAGGCCCATGTGGCATTTTAGTATTGGCTCATTGATTGGTGTATTCTTCTATAAGCTTCTACATAACCTACCTTCTCATTAGCCCACAAAACATCGTAATTTTCTTATTGGCACACAAGGTGGTGCTCTTTTGTAATTGGGTGGGCATTTAATAATTGTTAGTGGAGGTTATGAAACCCTATATAGGGTTTTATTGGATTAATATTGGCCCTTGATCTTGAATCAAAGACATCCACAATTTCTTGCATTCTAGGAGTTAGATTAGTTTTCTACCTTATCCTTAGCAAGTCGTTTGATTGGAAGTAGTTGAAGTAATTGATATCCATTGAATGAATAGCGAAAGTCCCTTTGCAATAACCAAAGAAGGAACCTAGGGGTTGTCTCATTTGATCACACAATCTATCTACATTGTTTAGCATATGAGCATCCTTATTCAAGAGAGAGTAGGAGATTTGATATTTCATCTTGGAATACAAGTATTTGATTATGCATGTTGTATGTAAGAACCCCTGCTGGTTCTAACTCTGCGAAACTACTGATTTGCTATGCAAATTTTATATATTACTAATTTTTAAAATGAATAAGGAATTTCTTGAATTTTTTTTTAAAATGTTGCTAGGCAAGATAATAATTTTGCATTAAAGTAATTCTGAAACAATTGTCCAATGCATTGAACTATGATTAATTCTTGTTGATTTATATGTATATACAATGCATGGAGACATTTATTAAATTTTGAAAACTAAAATGCAACTGAGAAAAAACCTGGAAACAAATCGTAGCACAGATATTGAGCCCAACACTTTTCAAAATCTCTAATCAATGCCTGAATCTTCCTAGCAGCCAACTCCAATCTGAAATTGAATGCCAAGATAAAATTGTTTTGCTCTAGACCTAGCTGTCTAGCATCCAGTGACTCACGTGGGTTTGCAGTTGAGTGCAGCTGCCTCAAACTCTCTTCACAACAATTACCAAAGCTGCGATTTAATCATTGATAACAGCCTAGCGTATAATGTTGCTATCACCATCAGAAAAAACCTTCAAACTGACTCAAACTCTGTATTGATTCTTCTCCTGTAAGCTCAAATTGAACTTTTGAATGAAGCCCACACTGTAGCAAATCTCAATGTTTATTTCAACACCTCAAATGCTTGTAAAAACTTTGAAGAATTCATAATTCTCCAAGTCTGAAATTTTGAAACCCTTGTTCCAAATTTCTCTTCACACAAATCAATAATATCAAATGCACAATAGAATGAATGAAATGAAATCCGAATTACCTTTTATAATATTCAATTTCCGTTTGTCTTCATCTCCTTTCATTTACTTTAATTTCATTTCTCATAAAGCAACTTTATGTTATAATTTAAAGTTGACATAATAAAATCACTCTATTAATTTAAACTCCCCCATTGCTCCAAAAATGACCTTTTCATTAATATAATGATATTCTGACACATAGGGTCCCTGTTTTATGTGCTCAAGATTTAAAACTTCTCAACCCGGTTCCAACAAGCTATAACACCAAGGTGCCCAATATGCAATCCCAATAAAAATAGCAACCTTAGCCAATTTAATTAAATAATAATCATAATTCACCCATCTTGCAAAAATGACTGAAGAAGCACCAGAATCAAAATCTAGCAACACAGGCGTGATCCCGATGAAGAAAGACAATGAATGAACCTGATGGGGTGACTTACTAAAAATAGACACTCCCTCCAAGATTCTTGGAGCCCAAACCAGAAGCCAAAAATAAAAACTAAGAGCATCATTCAACTCCTCTAACTCATCTAAGCTCATCGAAACCATCCCTTGACTTACTATAAATAGTAAGTCCCACCAAATGGAGTCATAACCCTCAACAGGGTCCTCTAATCACCAGTATTAGCCTACAAGGACCCAATAATAGGCTAAATTCATCCACTATCATGGTCATGCTAGAAAGGGGACATTACATTGTAGTGGAACAAAACTCACATCAATAGGACACCAAAGCATCCCTAAACTACTCTTAGGACGTTTAGCGTCCCCCGTTATGGCAACTTATTAAAATGCATTTAAAAAAATATGTTTTTTAATTGAATTTTGGGTTCCATTCAAACCCTAATTGGAGGTGGGTCCCATATAAGCCCCTCCAAGCTTTATTTTTATTGATAGTTTCATTTCTCATTGTTTTCTACAATAAATAGAGAATAGTGAAAAGGAGAGAAAGGAGAGATTAGGAGTGAAAGGAGTGGGTGCAAGTGAAACAGAACTGCCAAGGAACAAGAAGAGGAAAGTTCTACACCATCCTTGAAGAGATTTTTCAAGCATAAGGTAGCGTTTTTTAGTTTTATTTTCTAATTTTCATTTGTAATTGTTTTTGTTGTTTCAATGTTTTTCCATTTTTGTTGTTATATTTTCTAAATCAAATTTTATGTTGAATCTTATGGGCAAAATGAAGAATGATCATTATGATTCTTCATTTTGCCCTCAAGATTGAATAATTTGAAATTTGTAACTTGTTATTTTTTTTTGATAAATAAAGGGTTGGAGCTGGAAATATCTATTATTGATCAAGCAAAATATAAATGCGTATAAAAGTTGTCTTTAATCAGAATGAAACCAAAGAGTCTGACCAAAACATAAATAATCCATGAAGACCAAAATCATCAGCCAAAACAAAAACTAGAATAACATCTAAAACTAAGAGATCTGAAAGTCAACCGAGATATCTGAAAGTCGGATAAATGAAACCACAAACTGAGCAGCCAAACCATTGCTGCAAACATCTAAAAGTACTAATAAAGTCTATACGAATACAATATTATGATCAACATAGCTAAATTCTTATCCATCCAAATCCCAGAATAGGCTTTCATGATTGCGCATATGATTGCATCTATGATCATTTGTGGGCTTCAACTTGGCCAATCTGGTCTACCTCCTTCGTCAAGGACATCCCTTCTCCAAACATGGATGAGGGCTGACTACACAAGGCAATGGATTTCATCTTGGAATCTTGCTCAACCTCCATTTTTTCTAGTTCTTCATTGACCTGTTCTGTTTGAGGCTCTTCTTCCTCCACTTCATTTGAAGAATCTTCACTCCCAAGACCATCCAAATTTTCATCATACTTATACTAGAAAACCCATTCTTCATCTTCATTTATATTGTTACCAATTGGCTCTCCTAAAACATCAAAAATGCCAAGAACTTTTCAGAAATCTTGAACTCTTTTGCATGATACTTAATCTTAGCTCCTTGAATTCCCACTCCCACCCAGTCAACACAAAAAAACTTCTGGTAGGGCCGTCATAAGTGCTTCGAGTTTGGCCTCCAAAATCTAGGAATCTACCACCAACTTTCATAACCAATGCATAATCCATAAGAAAAGGGATTATAAGATCTTCATCAATGTTGATGATGCATCATGAAGGCCTTGTAGGTATTTCTCCTTAAACAATCTATTGCAAATTTCTTCTGCTACAACTTTGGCTTCTCCTGCCACCAAAATTGATGCAAGAAAGTCATAACATATGTCTAAATCAACTTTAAGTCGATGGTTTGTATGCAAAAAATTGAAACCTAACATTCTTCTTACGGCATGAACTATTAGACGATGCTTATACTTTGATACCTCTTTGATTCTGAAATCTAAAATAGAGTCGTCGAATGTCATTTGTCTATTGGGAGAAGTGAGCTTGATAGGGGTATCTATTATCAGATCCTCTTCCATTTGATTAGTTGTATGTCGATAACCATGTAATGTCCCCTTCTCCATGATAGGCCATTATGGCACTTGATTAGTCTATCTCCCCATCCGAATAGGCTAATGGCTTCTTTCAGAGGATGCCAGCCAATCATAGGCTTCAGTGGGTGAATATTTATTATTTGGGACCCCATTTTCTATAGTTAGGTCACTTTATTTTATAAAGTGAGATTATAAAAGTTACTTTATGACTTAAGTCACTTTATATTAAAAAGTAACTTAAGTGACTTTATGTGAGTGCGCTTTATCCCACATTGCCTAGTTTTCAGTGTTTTCCCTCGTATCGAGGTTATTTAAGCAAAAGGCTCTCATTGGGAAAAGCACCATGAATTTTATAAAAGAAAAGGATAAACAATAGGTTACTCACGTGATTGGTTATTTTCTCAAGGACGAGACCCCTTGAGGAAAAATACGAGAAGTTGGACGTAGCCCCAGCATCTCAGTAATGGAGTCATTCAGATTTCACATTGAAGCTCAACGAGTAAGTTAAGGAATTAAGTTTTTATTACACCAGCATTCTTGGTATCAGACTCAGCATTTAAGGAACTTGGTAGTACTCCCAAAGTTGTGGAAATCTGATTGCATGCTAGCTTCTTTACTGTGGTAACATTATTGAGTTTGTCATCTGGTTATTGGCATGAAAGGAGGCAAGGTTGACTGTTTAACTCTGTTGGCACTCCATTTTTCTATGGGAATATATCATCATGGGTGTTAGAGGAAGGAGACTCGTGTATCGGGTGTCGAGCTAGACCAGTACGGGTGGCCGTTGAAAGTTTGGGCAATACGTTGTTCATTAGCAGAGACAAGCATCATATGTTGGGCGTTGTGTGTAGTGGTGTTTCGTGAGATTCCACGTAGCTACGCAGGGCTCATTATCGGGCATACACCACAGTGCAGTGTTGGTCTCATTCACTAGTGGAGAGCGAGAATTTGGTAGACTGTCTGTAGTGCATGTGACAGCGCAACTGGAAAGGACAATACAGGGGTTGAAGCCAGCATCAGGGATTGATTGTCTAGATCCTGTCCACTCCTTCGAAGCTCTCACGCAGTACCCGAACAGTCTGGGCATATATTTCAATGTACAATGATTGAACCAAGTCGGGTTATTACATTTCCTTCTCATTTTGTATTGACTGAAAATAAATCTGATACAATTTGTAAATTGGAGGTTGTGGTATGTAGTTTGTTATCTTGGTTACTAGGGTAAACATTTATGAATGACCAGAATACCATACTCCCTTGTTTATACTGAACTATTCATATAATATACACAAGACATTGCAAATAAACTTTTGGCAAACAACTACAGTCAAAGTGTTCAAAAAATTTATTCAGATCAGACATAGGATATTACAAACCAGCCCACAAAACCAAAATCAACTAAACTACCTGCAAGAATGGCACATGAAGAAAAGATATACCGTCTGGAGAGAAAGAATGTGACGAGAGAAATCTTAAATGCCTCCTCAAAACCCCAAACATGATTGAGACTTTCTTTATATGCAAACTATTCATGAGTTTGGTAGCTTGAAAGAGGCTTGCAAAAATGAAAAATCGCCATAGAATGAAGCTCATTGCCCATAGGATGTCCTCTCAACTTTTGTTTGTCAGTAAATTGTCCGACTCATTGCCTCAAAAGAATCTGCATTAACTACTGAAACATCAAAAATGTCAAGAATTTTTCAGAAATCTTAAACTCCTTTGCATGATACTTAATCTTAGCTCCTTGAATTTCCACACCCACCAAATCAACACAAGAAATCTTCTTGTAGAGCCGCCATAAGTGCTTCGAGTTCGGCCTCCAAAATCTAGGAATCTACCACCAACTTTCATAACCAATGCATAATCCATAGGAAAAGAGATTATAAGATCTTCATCAATGTTGATGATTGCATCATGAAGGCCCTGTAGAAATTTCTCCTTAAACAATCTATTGAAGATTTCTTCTGCTACAACTTTGGCTTCTCCCGCCATCAAAATTGATGCAAGAAAGCCATAACATATCTCTGAATCAACTTTAAGTTGATGGATTGTATGCAAAAAATTGAAACCTAACATTCTTATGAAATGAACAATTAGACAATGCTTATACTTTGATACCTCTTTGATTTTGAAATCTATAATAGAGTCGTCGAATGCCGTTTATCTGTTGGGAGAAGTGAGATTGATAGGGGCATCCATTATCAGATTCCCTTCCGTTTGATTAGTTGTATGTCGATAAACAACCCACAAAACCAAAATCAACTAAACTACCTACAAGAATGGCGCATGAAGAAAAGATATACCACCTGGAGAGAAAGAATGTTACCAAAGAAATCTTAAATGCCTCCTCAAAACCCCAAACACGATTGAGACTTTCTTTATACAGTAACTATTCATGAGTTTGGTGGCCTGAAAGAGGCTTGCAAAAACACAAAATCACCATAGAATGAAGATCACTGCCCGCAGAATGTCCTCTCAACTTTTGTTTGCCAGTAAATTGTCCGACTCATCACCTCAAAAGAATCTGCATTAATTGTTGAAACATCAGAAATGCCAAGAAGTTTTCAGAAATCTTAAACTCCTTTACATGATACTCAATCTTAGCTCCTTGAATTTCCACTCCCACCCAATCAACATAGAAAATCTTCTGGTAGGGCCGCCATAAGTGCTTCAAGTTCAGCCTCCAAAATCTAGGAATCTACCACCAACTTTCATAACCAATGCATATTCCATAGGAAAAGGGATTATAAGATCTTCATCAATGTTGACGATTGCATCATGAAGGCCCTATAGGAATTTCTCCTTAAACAATCTATTGAAAATTTCTTCTGCTACAACTTTGGCTTCTCCTGCCACCAAAATTGTTATAAGGAAGCCATAACATATGTCTAAATCAACTTTAAGTTGATGGTTTGTATGCAAAAAATTGAAACCTAATATTCCTCTAATGGCATGAACAATTAGATGATGCTTATACTTTGATACCTCTTTGATTCTGAAATCTATAATAGAGTCGTCGAATGTCGTTTGTCTGTTGGGAGAAGTGAGATTGATAGGGGTATCCATTATCAAATCCCCTTCCATTTGATTAGTTGTATGTCAATAACCAACCCACAAAAGCAAAATCAACAAAACTACCTCCAAGAATGGTGCATGAAGAAAAGATATACCGCCTGGAGAGAGAGTGTTACCAAAGAAATCTTAAATGCCTCCTCAAAACCCCAAACACGATTGAGGCTTTCTTTATACGCTAACTATTCATGAGTTTGGTGGCTTGAAAGAGGCTTGCAAAAACCAAAAATCACCCTAGAATGAAGCTCACTGCCCACAAAATGTCCTCTCAACTTTTACTTGTCAATAAATTATCTGACTCATCACCTCAAAAGATTTTGCATTAACTGTTGAAACAACAGAAATGCCAAGAACTTTTCAAAAATCTTAAACTCCTCTTGCATGATACATAATCTTAGCTCCTTGAATTTCCACTCCTACCCAATAAACACAAAAAATCTTCTAGTAGGACCGCCATAAGTGCTCCGAGTTCGGCCTCCAAAATCTAGGAATCTACCACCAACTTTCATAATGAATGCTTAATCCATAGGAAAAGGGATTATAAGATCTTCATCAATGTTGACGATTGCATCATGAAGGCCCTGTTGGAATTTCTCAAACAATCTATTGAAAATTTCTTCTTCTACAACTTTGGCTTCTCCCGCCACCAAAATTGACGCAAGAAAGCCATAACATATGTTTGAATCAACTTTAAGTCGATGGTTAATGCAAAAAATTGAAACATAACATTCTTCTTATGGCATGAACAATAAGACAATGCTTATACTTTGATACCTCTTTGATTCTGAAATCTATAATAGAGTCGTTGAATGTCGTTTGTCTGTTGGGAGAAGTGAGCTTGATAGGGGTATCCATTATCAGATCCCCTTTCGTTTGATTAGTTGTATGTCGATAACCAGCCCACAAAACCAGAATCAACTAAACTACCAACAAGAATGGCGCATGAAGAAAAGATATACCGCCTGGAGAGAAAGAATGTTTCCAGAGAAATCTTAAATGCCTCATCAAAACCCCAAACACAATTGAGACTTTCTTTATACGCAAACTACTTTTGAGTTAGGTGGCTTGAAAGAGGCTTGCAAAAACCAAAAATAACCCTAGAATGAAGCTCACTGCCCACATAATTTCCTCAACTTTTGTTTGTCAGTAAATAGTCCGACTCATCGCCTCAAAATAATCCACATTAATTGCTAAAGAGATGCTTCTATCTCACCTTGCAAAAAACACTGTCATGCCATCATTATCCCCAATTTAGGGAATTCATTATATCCCCTGCCAAATCTAGAGAATCTTTTAAAATTAACCTAACCACTAACATATCAACTTTAACTCCAAAATAGATGGTCGAAATATCCACTACCAAAATTGGATACTTGCTTTAAAACTATTTCCTTATAATCATCTTTCCCTCCAACTGAAATGGCCGCTTTAACCCGAGTTTTTGAAAAAAGAGAATGTTTCCTTTGACTTCCTTGGCATCAGCGATTCACCCAAAAGTTCTGAAAATAAAAACATTTACTCTATCTTCTATATCAACAATTAGTTATTTCCTATTAACTCTATATGTTTAGGATCCCTTTGTTCTAGCTACATGATTTGAGCATTTGACTCGAAGTATCTATTTGCATTCTCCCCAACAACTCCAAATTGTCAATGATTTCTTTTTGATAAAAATTGTCTTTAATTGCTTACGTTACTTCATTGCTAATTTAAATGTTACTCTTCCTATAGCTCAAACAAACAAAATTCCCCTTAATCCAATGAGAAGACTTGCATCAAATCCTTACCACATGCTCCTGCATTAGCTAATTCATCTGCTAATGTGTTTCCTTCTCTATAAATATGGTTTACATTAGTCTCCAAATAGGATTGCAATCTTCAATTTGGAGTTTTCCTTTATCTGAAAGCCTTTATAGTAATAGCTGAATCCCCTTCTATCTCAATCTTTTTCAGATCCAGTTCTAAACATAGAACTAATCCTTCCACTAGGGCTTTAAATTTCACTATATTATTGGTGTCAATCTCCAAAGGTTTTGCCAATTTTGCAATTACCTTACCATTACATGAACAAAAAACACATCACATCCATATCTTCTATATCAATTTTTAGTTTTGAAAATAAAAACATTTACTCTATCTTCTATATCAACAATTAGTTATCTCCTATTAACTCTATATGTTTAGGATCCCTTTGTTCTAGCCACATGATTTGAGCATTTGATTCGAAGTATCTATTTGCATTCTCCCCAACAACTCCAAATTGTCAATGATTTCTTTTTGATAAAAAAATGTCTTTAATTGCTTATGTTAATTCACTGCTAATTTAAATGTTATTCTTCCTATAGCTCAACAAACACAATTCCCCTTAATCCAATGAGAAGACCTATATGAAATCTTTGCCGCCTACTCCTGCATTAGCTAATTCATCTGCTAGTGTGTTTCCTTCTCTATAAATATGGTTTACATTAGTCTCCAAAAAGGATTGCAATCTCCAATTTGGAGTTTTCCTTTTTCTGAGAACCTTTATAGTAATAGCTGAATCCCCTTCTATCTCAATCTTTTTCAAATCCAATTCTAAACATAAAACTAATCCTTCAACTAGGGCAGTAAATTTCGCTATATTATTGGTGTCAATCTCCAAAGCTTTTGCAATTACCTTACCATTACATGAACGAAAAACACATCACATCCCAAAGATACCTAAATTACCTTTTGATGCTCTGTCCAAATTGAGATTGAACAAATGTGGCGATTCTGAGTCGAAACCAGTTCTTGCACATTGTCATCCCAACAATACAATAGCTTGCCATGTTCTTATGAGAATGCAATCTTGAGTTCATCACTTCTACAATAGCCGCTTCCATTTTATTTATCACCATCTACTATTTCTTATTTTTCTCTTGAAATATTCTTCAATTTCTTTCCTTCAATATTTCCCACACTACTACAAATAAAGGTGGAATAACCCAAAGATCACCAAATAGGCTATGATTGTTTATCCTTGGCCATGATTGAATGAGTATCATAATATCATTTGGTAATGTTGTTAACCACCCCAATGTAGCACATAACTATTGCTAGCATTTTTTCTCAAAAGGACAAGTGGCATGTGATTGATAGTCACTTCCTTATTGATGCATAAGGAATGTATGGATGGTTCCTATGAACCAACCTTTTTGAACCAATCTTCCGTTCAGATCTTACCTTGTAGTGCTGCCCATGTAAAGATACCTGCCTTTAGCATGCATAATTTATTCCAGCATAAATGATGTAATAATCTATTTACCTGTCAAGAAAGATTGTCTGCAAGAGTTTTGATCTTTGGAGGCTGAAGCTAGTCTAGTTGGTTGCGAAGTGTGTAGGCCTTGTTTTCTTGCTTGATTACGTATAGGATAAAGGAATACGTGTAAACATAAATCCACAGTGCCTCTAATGTTGTGTGCATTTCATCACGTTGTTTAACCAGACAAGACATATTGCAGAGATAGAAATGCAATGGAAATGTAACTCATTGATATTTAAAGCAATAAAATAGCCTCAGCCACGATTACTAATTAAACTTCCAAATTTAAGTTCAATCATATAACATGTGTAAACATCTAGACGAGCTCGGACCCAAACGCATGCACCTGAAGTTGACGCCTAGTGTTGATGTTCACCAGTCACCACTAATGATTTCCCTGGGTTGCGGCTTGTCCCCACACGCGAGGTGTTACAGCTCTGTGAGGCTGGCGGTGAATCTGCCTAGCCCGTCACCTCTGTTTCCCCAGCGCCTTGGCCTCGAGCCTAGTTGCTCTCTCCCACGAGACAGGATACTTCCGGAATAGTGTTGTAACAGCCAGTTCCCGTGCTGCCCGTCCTTGAAAGTGTGAAAACAGAACATCACACCTGTTATTGCTAGTGCGAGACATATGACCTGAACGTTTAACGGTCAACACATCCTTCATCCAACATGCCCGCCCAACACAAAACGCAGTGTCTCCTCCCAGTCACAAGTTCGGCCACCATAATAGGTTTGGTTCAGTGCCCAACACAAGAGTCTCCTCCTTCGAACAACAACCACAATGATGTTTTCCCACAAAGATGAAGTGTCGGCAGAGCTAAACAAACTTCTTGTCTCCCTCCATGCCCATAACCATACAATAAACTCAATAAGCTTAATAATGTACCACAGTGAGAAGCAAGCATAGAGTCGGATTTTCACAACTCCATAGGTACTATCGAGTTCCTTAAATGTTGGGTCTGATATCAAGAGCACTACTGCAATAGAAACTTAATTCCTTAACTTATTCGTTGAGCTCCAATGTGAAATCTGAATGACTCCACCAATATCTAGATTTTGAGATTGCGTCCAACCCCTCGGATCTTCCTCAAGGGTTTTCGTCCTCGAGAAATAACTAGTCACATAAGCAACTTGTTTTGTTTTCTTTTGTTTATAAAATCCATGGTGCTGATCCCAACGTGTATTTTATGTTTTTATAACCTCGATATGAGGGAAAGCACGGAAAACTAAGCAATGTGGGATAAAGTGTACTCACATAAAGTCACTTTTAGTTACTTTTTAATATAAAGCGACTTAAGACATAAAGTAACTTTTATAACCTCACTTTATAAAATAAAGTGACTTAACTATAGAAAAGGGATCCCAAATAAAAGATATTCGCCCACTGAAGCCTGTGACTGGCTGGCATCCTCTGAAAGAAGCCATTAGTCTATCCGGATGGGGAGATAGACTAATCGGTCACCATAATGCCATAACACGGAGAAGGGGACATTACAGTCCTCCCTTCTCGAGATTGCTTGCCCTCAAGCAATCGCAATGTAGGACGCTACAAAATAGAATCACCCTCCCATGTGGTGACCTCGATAGGTTAGTCCTTCCAGCGAATCAAATACTCTCTAATAGCTCTGCTCCGGAATTTCCTTTCTCTGACCTCAATCACCTCAGCTGGAACCAAAATCAATTTACCTTCCTCATCAAGCGGGGGTAATCCAACTGAAGGTACTATCTACTACCCAATTGCCTTCTTGAGACAAGAAACGTGAAAAACATTATGAATCTTGCTATTTGTTGGTAACTCGAGGTCGTAAGCCACCCCACCAACCCTCCTGGAAATGCGATAGGGACCACAAAATCGAGGCTTGAGCTTCTCTGACCAACTCTTTTTCATTGAACTCTGTCTGTATGGCTGAAGACGAAGGTAAACCATATCTCCTGACTCAAAGCTCTGCTCTGTCCGATGTCGATCAACATACATCTTTTGCCGATTATGTGCCCTCTAAATGTTCTCCCTGAGAGACCTAAGAATATCCTGATAATCCTGTAGCCAGTCTCTCACAATCGGTGCCCTGCTGTCCTATAGAGCCAAGTCTATAAATGATAGTGGCCCGTTGGCATAGAGAGCCCGAAACAATGACATGCCAATGGTCATGTGATAGGTGGATTTGTAGCAAAACTCCCCCAAATACAACCATTTAACCCATACCCTCTGCTGCTCCGCTACATAATTACGAAGATAACTTCCCACCCATTTGTTCACAATCTTCGTCTGATCATTTGTCTGTGGGTGGTAACTGGTACTGGGAGTCAACTCGGTGCCTACCAATCTAAACAACTCCTACCAAAAGGTATTGAGGAACTTACTGTCTTTGTCGCTCACAATGGTCTTGGGGAGACTGTGCAACCTAAAAATCTCTCGGAAGAATAATTCAGCTACCTGCCAAGCTAACCAATCTGTTGCGATAGCGAAGAAATGAGCGAATTTAGTAAGTTTGTCCACCACCACAAATATGCTATCCTTGCCTTGCACTCTCGGCAAACCAATAATAAAATCCATCGAAATACCCTCCCACCTCTGAGCTGGAATGGGAAGGGGCTACAATAAACCGGTCGGATACTCGTGCTTGTACTTGTTCTACTAACAAGTTTGGCATTCTTTGACATGCTGAAGGACATCATCCTTGAGGCCCTTCCATGAGAACCTCTCTCCAACCTACCTGTAAGTTTTTAAAAATCCTGGATGTTCTGTTGTGGGCGCATCATGAACAACCCTCATTACCTTAGCCTTAAGCTTAGAACCTGACACTAGGTAGATTCTATCCTTATAGAAGACAATGTCATCGACTACATTGTACCTATTATCCGGAAGCTGACCATCCAAAATCTGACAAGCTTGAGTATTTTTAGAATACTCAACCAGCAAATGCGATTTCCACTCAGCGGAGATCTTTGATAAAGACTGGGGGCCTCCTGGAAAGTGCATCAGCCACAATGTTATTTTTACCTTTGACATACTCGATGTCAAAATATCCCTGAATTTTACTGACCCACTTTTGCTGCCTTTCATTCAACTCTTTATGTTTCAAGAAGTAGCATAGGCTATTGTGATTTGTCTTAACTGTAAACTTTCCACCCATTAGATACTGCCTGAATTTGGCCAAGGCATGCATAATGGCAAGCATCTCCTTGTCACAAGTTGAATACAATCTCTCATTGTCCTTAAGCTTCCTGCTCTCGAACGCTATGGGATGTCTGTCCTGCATCAATAATGCACAAATCCCATTCCCTAAAGCATCGCACTCTAGAACAAATGAACGAGAGAAGTCCGAAAGTGCTAGAACCAAGCAAGTACTCATGACTGTCTTAAGTCTATCAATGACTACCTCTGCCTTATTTGTTCACCTAAAAGCCCCTTTCCGAGTAAGATCAGTGAGGGGAGCCGCCGTCTAAGAGAATCCCTTTACGAACCTCCTATAATAAGAACATAATCCAAGGAAACCCCTCAAGTCTGACACATTCCTCGGTGGTGGCTAGTCTCAAATTGCCTGAATTTTCTCCTGGTGAACCTTAACTCCATCGACCCCACTCACATGTCTCAAGTAGAGAATCTCAGTCAATCCAAACTTGCACTTGGATTCTTTCGCAAATAGATACTAACTCTCCGTGATGCTAAGAATCTCATCCAAGTGTCGTAAGTGTTCTTCCCATGTCTTGTTGAAGGCCAATATGTCATCAAAGAATACCAAGACACTCTTGTGCGACTACTTTTTGAATATGCGGTTCATGCAAGACTGAAAAGTAGCAAGTGTATTAGTGAACCCAAATGGCATCACTAGAAACTCATAGTGCCCGTAGTGACATCTGAATGTTGTCTTATGAACATCCTCCTCTCGGACATGTATCTGATGGTACCTTGATAGAAGATCTATCTTCGAAAAATATATTGCCCCATGTAGCTCATCTAACAGCTCATCAATCTGGGGAATGGGATACCTGTTCTTAATGGTCTTCTTATTAAGTGCACGATAATCAATACACATGCGAAGAGTACCATCCTTTTTCTTCACCAAAACCACTGAAGAAGCGAAGGAACTGGAACTGGGCCTGATGTGTCCCATATCTAGAAGCTCCTTAATCATCTTCTCAATTTCTTCCTTATAGTGTCTGGGGTGACAATAAGGGGTAATGATCACAAGCTTGGTGCCCTCACACTCGGTGATGTGCTCAAAGCCCCTGTCTGGAGGTATACATGGAGGGATGTCCTCAAAAACCCACTTGTGCTTATCAAGCACATTCTAAATATCGAAGTGAGCCTGTTGTCCTGAATCTGGTGTGGGTTTAGAGGATATAGAACACTCGGATGCCCACTCTATATCGCTATGCCTCATGATGGCCTCCATCCTATGAGCCAAAACCAATTGGGACCCGCCATTTGTCATGGCCTTAAGCATGATTAACTGATCACCCTGCATAAACTCCAACTGTTTCAGCTTATGATCAATAGTGTATCTTCCTAGGGTCTGTAACCACTGCATACCCAAAATGGCATCAAGACTATCTAAGTCAATGACATAGAAATCAGCCTCTAGAAGATAATCCCCAGAGTGAATCGGGAATCCGGAAATCTTCCCTGTATAGCTCAACAAATCTCCCCTAGCCACCTTAACCTCAAACTCGAAAATGTTGTCTATCTGAAATCCCCTCCTGGAAACCATACCTGTGCTGATAAAGTTATGAGTAGCACCTGTGTCTAGGAGGCAAATGATTCGCGACCCTCTAACCACTCCTTTTAGACAGAATGGGTGTCATATAGGAATACCTAAAAGAGATGCTAAAGTAGTAGGAGGCTTCTCATGGGAGCTTCCCTCTTCTTCCCTTCTGCTGATCATACTTCCTGAGCTTCCTTATCGCTGTCCTCAACATCGCTGCCCTCCTGCTGCTTCGCATTCACCATCAGAAACCACCTCGATGTAATGTATCTTGCCTTTAACAAGGCACCTGTGGTCTGGAGTCCAAGGCTCTCTACATGTGAAGCATAATTTCTTTCTTCCCAATTCGTTTCTCGTCTCAAAATCCAATGTAGGGGGTACACTCTTATTCTGATTTTTGTTCTTTTGGAATGAAGAGGATTCCTTAAAAATTTTCTTTGGTGGCTGCAAAATGGAAGAGGGTGAATCCAAATCATGTACTAACTTAATAGTGTCATCCAAGGTGCTTGGCTTGAGGACTCTAACCAATCCCCTAGATCTATCCTATAGGCCCTCAATAAACATCACTTTCATCTTTTCAGACATATCAGGAACCATGATGGAAATCCTCTGAAACTCATCAATGTAGTGGTCCAAAGACCCACTCTATCTCAGCTGGGCTAACTCCCTGTAGTAAACCTCAATGTCTTTCCTGTCAAAACGGGCAATCAATTTTGTGCTGAAAGTCTCATAAGAAGTAATCAGCCCATGATCGTGGGTGACAAGGCCATGATGCCACCAGTCATATGTTGCTCCCTCTAAATGCATGGTCGCAAACTTAATAGCCTTCGTTTCTGACATGGGTTTGAGGGTTAAGAAGGTGTCTAGCTTGTGAATCCAAGCAATCACAGATGTCTTACCGCTGCCTTCAAATGTAGGAAAGGCGAATTTGTTCATTGCATGCTTCAAATCCTTGTTCTAACCCCTGGGTCTCCTATCCTACTAAGCCCTGCCAAATTCTCTCTTCTGAGCCATATACTGGACAAAGGTTAAATCAGCTTTCATGCGATCAAGTAGCATATCCCATTCATCATGCATGGCCAACACATTATCAGAAAGAACAGTTGCTGTCTCAGGTTGGGCTATCTCTTCCTTTGCATTATTTTAAACGAAGGTAGGCATAAGGGGACTATCTGCATTATAGTCTTACTCTTTTTTCGAGAGGAGTTTTCTCCCACTGGGTTTTTCTCTTTTTCTCCAATTATGAGAGGTTTCTTTTTAAGTTGTACTTGGGTACCTAGCATTGCTTTATTGCTGGGACCCATAAGGTTATTTTGTTCTCCCTAAGTTGCACTTAAGGGGGGTGTTAGAGTAAATGGTTCTTTACCATTTTACTCATTACTTAAGTTTACTTAGGTGAACTTATTTAGGAAGATTTATTCATTTTTGGATATTATTAGGAGGATATTATTGGGTCCTACTTTGACTCCAACTACTCCTAAGATGTGGTTGAGTCCAATTACTCCAACTACCTTATTTGCTAGTTGATTGACTCCAACTACTTCTAAGATGTAGTTGAGTCCAATTACTCCAACTACTTTATTTGGTAGTTGGTTTACTCCAACTACTTTATTTAGTAGTTGGTTGACTCGAACTACTCTTCTAGAGAGGATGTGGTTGAAGGTTGATTGCAACTACTCTACCAGCTCTTGCCTATATAAACAGGCTAGCTCTCATGTATTTGATATATTGGAGATATATTGCATATCTCTTGCTTTTGCATCCTCTTAATGCTATTTTGCTTCCAGCATTTGCATTACTCTCTTGGAGACCAACTCTATGTTGCTATTTTGATTTCGTATCATTTGCATTCATAGTTTAGATATCTATTCCAGGCGGACTCATTCACAGTTCCAGGATGCTCCACGTCTTCAATGCTACTACCTCAGATCCACAGTCTTTTCGTCAGCCTTCTTGTATTCCTAAAAGGGATGCAGCTATGCAAGAGGAATATAGTTCATTGATGAGGAAACACACTTGGGATCTTGTCCCTCTTCCTAAGGGAAGAAAACTTGTTCGATGTAAGTGGATCTATCGGACAAAATTTGCCTCAGATGGGTCAGTTGACAAGCATAAGGCTCACTTGGTCGCCAAAGGATTCTCCCCGGTCCCTCAAATTGATTAGTCCGAGACTTTTGCACCAGTTGCCCGAAAGAATTCCATCCAACTTGTTCTTGCAATTGCTGCAGCAAATCGTTGGGAAGTACATCAGATGGATGTGAAGAGTGCTTTTCTTCACGGTGAACTTTGGGAGATCTACATGGAGCAGCCACAGGGGTTCCTTCAAGATTCTTCACTTGTGTGTCGTCTTCGGAAGTCTATCTATGGCCTCAAACAGGCTCCTTGAGCTGTATGGCAAGATGGACTCCTTCCTTCTATCAGTTGGGTTCACTCGGTGTCATTCTGATCCCAATGTCTACATTCTACAGCAGGATGATTCACTCTTATTTTTGGTTCTATATGTTGATGACTTGTTGATCACAGGGAGTTCTTCATCCACCATTGGGGCTATCAAAACTGCCCTTCGTGATAGATTTTTGATGACTGACTTGGGCTTGTTGCATTACTTTCTCGGGATTGAGATCTTTCAATCTTCTTCTGGGAGCAGCCACAGGGGTTCCTTCAGGATTCTTCACTTGTGTGTCATCTTTGGAAGTCTCCCTGTGGCCTCAAACAGGCTCCTCGAGCCTGGTATGCCAAGATGGACTCCTTCCTTCTATCAGTTGGGTTCACTCGGTGTCATTCTGATCCCAATGTCTACATTCTACAACAAGATGATTCACTCTTATTTTTGGTTCTATATGTTGATGACTTGTTGATCACAGGAAGTTCTTCATCCACCATTGGGGCTATCAAAACTGCCCTTCATGATAGATTTTTGATGACTGACTTGGGCTTGTTGCATTACTTTCTCAGGATTGAGATCTTTCAATCTTCTTCTGGGATCACCATCGCATAGTCCAAGTATTCTCTAGATTTGCTCTCAAGGTTTCATATGGCTGATTGTAGGCCTGCTCTGACTCCCTCTATTTTTGGAGTCAAACTAGAGGCTCATTGTTCTTCTCCACTAGTTGATAGTACTTCGTTATGACAACTTGTTGGGAGTCTCATTTATCTGACTCATACAAGACCTGATATTTCATATGTTGTAGGCATGGTCTCTCGATTCATGCAGGAGCCTCATGAGCTGCACTGGAAAGCAGCCAAGCGGATCCTTCACTACATTTAGGGTTCTCATAGTCTTGGGATTCACTACACAACAGGTATTGAGCTTGACTTGGTGGGCTACACAGATTCAAATTGGGCGGGTTTATACTTAGGATCGCAAGTCTACTTCAGGTTATAGCTTCTCACTTGGTTGAGGTCTTGTTTGTTGGTCGAGCAAGAAGCAATCTACTATTGCTCTATCTTTTACTAAGGCCGAGTATCAAGGGGCTGTGAATGCCGCCACTGAGGCCATTTGGCTTCAAAATCTTCTCACTGAGTTTAGTATCTAGATCAGACAGTCATCAGTCATATTTTGTGACAACCAGAGCGCCATTCAAATCTCACGAAATTTGGTCCATCATCAACGGACCAAAACATAGAGGTCCACGTGCACTACATCTGAGAGCTCATCCATGGCCACGTCATCAACCTTCGCTATCGTTCGACTTCCGTGCAGGTTGCTAATATATTCACCAAACCCTTCACTAAGAGCAAGTTCCTTCATTTGCGAGCTTTGCTAGGGGTGCGAGATGCTTCATCTTCTGGGGGGCGTCTTACTCTCTTTTGGAGAGGAGTTTTCTCCCACTGGGTTTTTCCCCTTTTCTCCGGTTATGAGAGGTTTCTTTTTAAGTTGTACAAGGGTACCTAACATGGCTTTATTGTCGGGACCCATAAGGCTATTTTGTTCACCCTAAGTTGCACTTAAGGGGGTGTTGTTAGAGTAAATGGTTCTTTACCATTTTTCTCATTACTTAAGTTTACTTAGGTGAACTTATTTAGGAGAATTTATTCATTTTTTGGATATTATAAGGAGGATATTGTTGGGTCCTACTTTGACTCGAACTACTCCTAAGATGTGGTTGATTCCAATTACTCCAAATACCTCATTTGGTAGTTGGTTGACTCCAACTACTTCTAAGATGTAGTTGAGTCCAATTACTCCAACTACTTTATTTGGTAGTTGGTTTACAGCAACTACTTTATTTAGTAGTTGGTTGACTCCAACTACTCTTCTAGAGAGGATGTGGTTGAAAGTTGACTCCAACTACTCCTACCAGCTCTCATGTATTTGATATATTGAAAATATATTGTATACCTCTTGCTTTTGCATCCTCTTAATGCTATTTTGCTTCTAGAATTTGCATTACTCTCTTGGAAACCAACTCTATGTTGCTATTTTGATTTCGTATCATTTGCATTCATAGTTTAGATATCTATTATTTACACTAGTTTTCTGGGTTAATACTCCAACTACCTTATTTGGTAGTTGGTTGACTCCAACTACTTCTAAGATGTAGTTGAGTCCAATTACTCCAACTAATTTATTTGGTAGTTAGTTTACTCCAACTACTTTATTTAGTAGTTGGTTGACTCCAACTACTCTTCTAGAGAGGATGTGGTTGAAGGTTGACTCCAACTACTCCTACCAACTCTTGCCTATATAAACAGGCTAACTCTCATGTATTTGATATATTGGATATATACTCCAACTACTCCTACCAACTCTTGCCTATATAAACAAGCTAGCTCTCATGTATTTGATATATTGGATATATATTGTATATCTTTTGCTTTTGCATCCTCTTAATGCTATTTTGAGGATGGAGAATTTAGAGGAGAATCATCAACCTCTAAATGATGACTAGGAGAGGAAGGAGGTGAGTCCTCTAAATTACTCTCTACATCAAAAGTGGAGGTAGAAGATAGCTTAGGTCAATCTGACTTATTAGAATATCTGTCATGCATCCCAAGTGACTCCAATGTCAAAGTAGGAGTTGGAGAAGTGATAGAAAGTAAGCTCACAGAGCCCTCCTCAAACTGAACACTCCTCTCAATGAACAACTCATGTGTAGTAGGGTGGAGCAATCGATAACCCTTCACACCATCAGGATAACCTACAAATATTCAAGGTCTACTTTGCAGATCCAAGGCCTTGCATTTCTCTGCGGGAATGTGGGCCCATGCCGAAGAACCAAAAACTCGAAAGTGCTTAACTGATGGTTTCCAACCGCTCCAAGCTTCAAAAGGAGTGACACCCTTCAAGGCTCAGTGAGGAACAAGGTTCTGGAGATAACAAGCACAGTTGATGGCCTCTGCCAAATACTATGGTGCAAAAGATCTGGAGTGAATGATGTAGTTCGCCATTTCCTTCAAGGACCTATTCTTCGATTTTGCAACACCGTTCTGCTGAGGATTGTATGGAACTGATTGTTGTAAATCAATCCCCTCTTAAGTGCAATACCTTTCAAACTGATGGTTGACATACTCACCACCATTGTCAGTGCGCAAAACTTTGATGGCTTTCCCGGATTGCTTCTCTACAAAAGTTTTGAAGTCCTAAAAATGATCAAATACCTCTAACTTTTGTTTGAGAAAGTACACCCAAGTATATGGAGAAAAGTCATCAATGAATGTGAGGACATATCGGGTCCTACTAAAAGAAGGATACTGAAATGGACCAGCCACATCACTGTAAACTAACTCCAATATCTGTGAAGCTTTCCATGCCTTACTTTTGTCAAACTTTTCCTTAGGATGCTTACCAAGAATGCACGCTTGGCAAACACCACTTGAAAACTAAACTGAAGGCAACCCTCTGACCATGCTCTGCTGATTGAGCTGTTGCAAGTAGCGGAAGTTTAGATGGCCAACCGCTCATGCCATAATCTACTCACATCATTAGAATGAGTGAGCAAAGCAGTCAAAGGAGAATTAGGAACAAAGTGAGAAAACAGATAGAGTCGTAACTGATGATCAGCTCTCCCAACTGTAACTATAGAACCACTGTGTAACTCACGAATTTCCACTTAACCAGGAGTGAACTCAACTCACTTGCCTGAATCTGTATGAGTGATCTGGTATATCGATAGGAGATTAGTTGATGAGGGCACACAAAGAACATCATTGAATGGTTCCATCCCTAACATCAACAGACCCTCTCCCACACACCTCAACGGGAGTGTCATCACCCATAAAAATAGAAGGCATAGAACATGGCTCCAAAGATGAAAATTCTTCCTTAGATGAAGCCATGTGGTGCGAAGCACCCGAATCAAGAACCCAAGTGGATCGTGAAGAAGCAACTGCAACAAGGGCCTTGCCCTTTCCTTTCCCCTTGCTATTTTCTTTTGTCTTGTTAGACCCCTCATTACAAGTTTGTTTCATAAACTCATGAACATTGATATTATTCTTCTCAAGAATGTTTGTCAAGTGATCGATCTGTTTCTTCAGATATTTATGTTCATCATGACCAGGTCTTTTACAATAGGCACATTGGACCTTCTCTTTCTTAGGCTTGTCGCCTTTGGAAGATTGGGTCTCATTAGTTTCTTTTGAAGCAAATGGTATCTGATCCTTCTTCTCCTTGTTATTCTTTTGTTTCTTATCCTTACTATTGTTATTACTACTTTGTCCTTTTTGTTCTTTTGTGCCTTGGTTGGCGGCAAAAGCATGTGACTTAGAGAACTTAAGAGTGCCCATCTGAATTAGCTTGTCCTGTTCCCAAGTGAGATTGACAGCAAAATCATCTAAAGATGGCATCGTGAATTGAGTACCAAGTGCACCCTTAGTAGCATAGAAGGTAGAAACAAAGACAAAATATTTTGAACTTAGTTTAGAGAGAATACTAAGAATCAGTTGTTCATCTTTCTTTTCAATTCCACATTGTTTTAACTGCAACCTTAGTGATTTCAATTTAGTGAAGAAATCTTGGGTTGTGTTGAAATTGTCTGGACTTAAACTTCTTAGTTCATTTTAACCCCTCATTGAATCTTGTGTGCCAAATAGTGTTTCTAGCTTTGTCCAGATTTCATTTGGTCTACTCAAAGACTCAATGTGAAAGAGCAAATTAGGAGAAACAAACAAACACAATGTTCCATATGCCTCATGACATTTGTTAAGCCACTTAGGCTTATCTTTATCTTTAGCAGGTTCAGTTTCAAGTCCCATAGTTATCCTATTTAATCCATCTTTCCTTGAGAAAATTGTCATGCGTGATTTCCACTCAAAATAATTGCATGGAGTTAGGATGGGCACATTTGCTTGATCCATGATGAAGAAATGCAAAAAAGAAATGTTAAAAAGAATAAAACTGAACCAAGACAACCCCCCCCCCCCCTTTTCACTCAATTTGAAGAACCCCCCCAAGAAAATATGACTTGGCACTTTATATTAGTGTGTTTACAACTACCACTAGCAAAAAATACAAAGTGGTCTTGATTTCAATGCATTACAAAACCCTCACGAAGAGCGTATGCTGAAAATACAATTTTGGCATAGTACTCAAAGAAATAAACAGCACCACTGTGGTCTACTCAAAAAATCATGCACTTTCGAAAAAAGAATCACCTCGATACGAGGTTTTGTAATGCATTGAAATCAAGACCACTTTGTATTTCTTGCTAGTGGTAGTTGTAAATGCACTAATATAAAGTGCCAAATCATATTTTCTTGGGAGAGTTCTTCAAATTGAGTGAAAAGGGGGGTTGTCTTGGTTCTATTTTCTTCTTTTTAGCATTTTTTCTCTGCATTTCTTCATCATGGATCAAACAAATGTGCCCATCCTAACTCCATACAATTATTTTGAGTGGAAATCACGCATGACAATTCACTTAAGGAAAGCTGGATTAAATAGGATAACTATGGGACATGAAACTAAACCTGCTAAAGATGAAGATAAGCCTAAGTGGCTTAACAAATGTCACGAGGCATATGGAACATTGTGTTTGTTTGTTTCTCCTGATTTGCTCTTTCACATTGAGTCTTTGAGTACACAATGAAATTTGGACAAAGCTAGAAACACTATTTGGCACACAAGATTCAATGAGAGGTCGCATGTTGGAGAATGAACTAATAAGTTTAAGTCCAGGCAATTTCAACACAATCCAAGATTTCTTCACTAAATTGAAATCACTAAGGTTGCAATTAAAACAATGTGGAATTGAAAAGAAAGATGAACAACTGATTCTTAGTATTCTCTCTAAACTAAGTTCAGAATATTTTGTCTTTGTTTCTACCTTCTATGCTACTAAGGGTGCACTTGGTACTCAATTCACGATGCCATCTTTAGATGATTTTGCTGTCAATCTCACTTGGGAACAGGACAAGCTAATCCAGATGGGCACTCTTAAGTTCTCTAAGTCACATGCTTTTGCCGCCAACCAAGGCACAAAAGAACAAAAAGGACAAAGTAGTAATAACAATAGTAAGGATAAGAAACAAAAAAATAACAAGGAGAAGAAGGATCAGATACCATTTGCTTCAAAAGAAACTAATGAGACCCAATCTTCCAAAGGCGACAAGCCTAAGAAAGAGAAGGTCCAATGTGCCTATTGTAAAAGACCTGGTCATGATGAACATAAATATCTGAAGAAACAAATCGATCACTTGACAAACATTCTTGAGAAGAATAATATCAGTGTTCCTGAGTCTATCAAACAAACTTGTAATGAGGGTTCTAACAAGACAAAAGAAAATAGCAAGGGGAAAGGAAAGGGCATGGCCCTTGTTGCAGTTGCTTCTTCACCATCCACTTGGGTTCTGGATTCGGGTGCTTCGCACCACATGGCTTCATCTAAGGAAGAATCATGTTCTATGCCTTCTATTTTTTTGGGTGATGACACTCCTATTGAGGTGTGTGGGAGAGGGTCTGTTGATGTTAGGGATGGAACATTCAATGATGTTCTTTGTGTGCCCTCGTTATCAACTAATCTCCTATCGATATACCAGATCACTCACACAGATTCAGACAGCGAGTTGAGTTCACTCCTAATTAAGTGGAAATTCATGAGTTACACAGTGGTTCTACAGTTGCACTTGGGAGAGCAGATCATCAGTCACAACTCTATCTGTTTTCTCACTTTGTTCCTGATTCTCCTTTGACTGCTTTGCTCACTCATTCTAATGATGTGAGTAGATTATGGCATGAGCGATTTGGCCATCTAAACTTCCGCTACTTGCAACAGCTCAATCAGCAGAGCATGGTCACAGGGTTGCCTTTAGTTCAGTTTTCAAGTGGTGTTTGCCAAGGGTGCATTCTTGGTAAACATCCTAAGGAAAAGTTTGACAAAATTAAGGCATGGAGAGCTTCACAAATACTGGAGTTAGTTCACAGTGATGTGGCTAGTCCATTTCTGTATCCTTCTTTCAGCAAAACCCGATATGTCCTCACATGAATTGATGACTTTTCTCGATATACTTGGGTGTACTTTCTCAAACAAAAGTTAGAGGTATTTGATCATTTTCAAGACTTCAAAACTTTTGTAGTGAAGTAATTCGGGAAAGCCATCAAAGTTTTGCGCATTGACAATGGTGGTGAGTATGTCAACCATCGGTTTGAAAGGTATTGCACTTCAGAGGGGATTGATTTACAACATTCAGTTCCATACAATCCTCAGCAGAACGGTGTTGCAGAACGGAAGAATAGGTCCTTGAAGGAAATGGCAAACTGCATGATTCACTCTTGATTTCTTGCACCACAGTATTGGGAAGAGGCCATTGACTGTGCTTGTTATGTCCAAAACCGTTTTCCTCACCGAGCCTTGAAGAGAGTCACTCTTTTTGAAGCTTGGAGTGGTCGCAAACCACCAGTTAAGCACTTTTGAATTTTTGGTTCTCTTGCATGGACCCACATTCCTGCAGAGAAACACAAGGCCTTGGTTCCGCGGAGTAGACCTTGCATAGTTGTAGGATATCTTGATGGTGTGAAGGTTTATCGATTGCTCCACCCTACTACACATGAGTTGTTCATTGAGAGGAGTGTTTAGTTTGAGGAGGGCTCTTCGAGCTTACTTTCTATTACTTCTCCAACTCCTACTTTGATATTGGAGTCACTTGGAATACATGACAGATATTCTAATGAGTTAGATTCACCCGAGTTGTCTTCTACTTCCACTTCTGATGCAGAGAGTGATTCAGAGGACTCGCCTCCTTCCTCTCCTAGTCATCTTTCAAAGGTTGATGATTCTCTTCTAGATTCTCCATCCTCCGGTCCACGTTGGGCTAGACAGACCTTGCAGTCTGCAGGTGATTGGGTTGGGGATCCATTAGACACCAGGCGGACTGATTCACAGTTCCAGGATGCTCCACATGTCTTCATTGCTACTGCCTCAGATCCACAATCTTTTCTTGAGGCTTCTGGTATTCTTGAATGGGATACAACTATGCAGGAGTATAGTTCCTTGATGAGGAACCACAGTTGGGATCTTGTCCCTCTTCCTAAGGGAAACAAACTTGTTCGATGTAAGTCAATCTATCGAACAAAATTTTCCACAGATGGGTTGGTTGACAAGCATAAAGCTCGCTTGGTCGCCAAAGGATTCTCCCAGGTTCCTGGGATTGATTACTCTGAGACTTTTGTGCCAGTTGCCTGAATGAATTCCATCCGGCTTGTCCTTGCCATTGTTGCAGCAAATCATTGGGAAGTACATCAGATGGATGTGAAGAGTGCTTTTCTTCACGATGAACTTCAGGAGGAGATCTACATGGAGCAGCCACAGGGGTTCCTTCAGGATTCTTCACTTGTGTGCCATCTGCGGAAGTCTCTCTATGGCCTCAAACAGGCTCCTTGAGCATGGTATGCCAAGATGGACTCCTTCCTTCTATCAGTTGGGTTCACGTAGTGTCATTTTGATCCCAATGTCTACATTCTGCAGCAGGATGATTCACTCCTATTTTTGGCTCTATATGTTGATGACTTGTTGATCACAAGGAGTTCTTCATCCACCATTAGGGCTGTCAAAAGTGCCCGTCATGATAGATTTTTGATGACTGACTTGGGCTTGTTGCATTACTTTCTCGGGATTGAGATCTTTCAATCTTCTTCTGGGATCACCATCACACACCAAGTATGCTCTAGATTTGCTCTCAAGGTTTCATATGGCTGACTGTAAGCCTGCTCCGACTCCCTTTCTTTCTGGAATCAAACTAGAGGCTCATTGTTCTTCTCCACTTGTTGATGGTACTTTGTACCGACAGCTTTTTGGGAGTCTCATTTATCTAGCTCATACAAGACCTGATATTTCATATGCACTAAGCATGGTCTCTCGATTCATGCGGGAGCCTCATGAGCTGCACAAGAAAGCAGCCAAGCGGATTCACTACACAGCAACTATTGAGCTTGACTTGGTGGGCTACACAGATTCAGATTGGGCGGGTGATTATCAGGATCGCAAGTCTACTTTAGGTTATTGCTTCTCACTTGGTTCAGGTCTTGTTTGTTGGTCGAGCAAGAAGCAATCTGCTATTTCTCTATCTTCTACTGAGGCCGAGTATCAAGGGGTTGTGAATGCCGTCACTGAGGCCATTTGGCTTCAAAATCTTCTCACTGAGTTTGGTATGCAGATCAGACGACCATCAGTCATATTTTGTGACAACCAGAGTGCCATTCAAATCTCACAAAATTCGGTCGATCATCAACGAACCAAACACATAGAGGTCCAAATGCACTACATCCGAGAGCTCATCCATGGCCACTTCATTGACCTTCGCTATTGTTCAACTTCCAAGCAGGTTGCTGATATCTTCACCAAACCCTTCACTAAGAGCAAGTTCCTTCATTTGCGAGCTTTGCTAGGGGTGCGGGATGCTTCATCTTCTGGGGGGCGTCTTCCTCCCACTTGGAGTCCTGACTCTCTACTTTTGGGGGGGGGTCTCTCCTCTCTCTATTTCGGGGGGGGGGGGGCAACAGGTATCTCCTTCACTAGTCTTACTCTCTTTTGGAGAGGAGTTTTCTCCCACTAGGTTTCTCTCATTTTCTCCGGATATGAAAGGTTTCTTTTTAAGTTGTACATGAGTACCTAACATGGCTTTATTGTCAGGACCCATAAGGCTATTTTGTTCTCCCTAAGTTGCACTTAAGGGGGGTGTTAGAGTAAATGGTTCTTTACCATTTTACTCATTACTTAACTTTACTTAGGTGAACTTATTTAGGAGGATTTATTCATTTTTGGATATTATTAGGAGGATATTGGTGGGTCCTACTTTGACTCCAACTACTTCTAAAATGTAGCTGAGTCCAATTACTACAACTACTTTATTTGGTAGTTGGTTTACTCTATGTGCAAGAGTAGATTTTAGTTTCCATATTTTAGAGATTTAGAGGGGATAATAAATCAATATTGCAGATTTCAACAAGCCATAGCTTGTCTTAGGTAATTGATTCAGCCTTTGCATGTCGTTTTTGGGTTGTTGGCTTCGTTTTTTGTAGGTAAGGCGTCTTGTTTATACTAGATCAACATCTTCTATACATTATCAAGAAAAACGCCTTGCATAGAAAAACCATTTGGGTATCTTTCTGTTTTTGCATAAAGTTTGTATATTTTGCAGAATCAAACTCAAAAAGCTATAGCAATACCCCTCTCCGTTGGCACTTGCAGATTTGAAAGCAGTTTTCAAATGCTCTATTCTTGCTCATACGAACTCCGTTTCTCAAGAATTTTTTTTTATTCTGGCTATATTTTCGTGCTCTATGCACTAGTGTAGACATTTTTTGATTTTGATGCAAAGATTTTTTAGAAATTACAGATTCTCAATCGTGACATTGCATAGTTCTCGTTTTGGAAACTTCGAAGGATCATAACTTTCTCATATGAATCCTCTGCATTATTTTTCACGAAGGTAGGCATAAGGGGCCTATCTGAAAGTACGAGTGGGTGCTCTAGCTGCTCTAGGTGATCCTGCTATACTGCCTCCCCCACTGTGATGGCTCGGGGGTCTCTTAGGTGCTACTGTCAATTGTTGAATAACCCTTGCAAGCTGATGTAATACATCAGCAATGTGATCTTGTCCATCACATATGGCCCTCAATGTCTCCCTAGCCTCTCTATCTGTGTCCTCAGCCATATCTGTACCTCGAGTACCCTGCTCAAATATAATGATAAAGGGTACTCCCCTTAATACCACAAACACATAACAGAAACAAAGAAACAACAACAATTTTGCAAGAACAGAAAATGGGCTTCACATTGGCCTTTTCCCTTACAATATTTTGTAGGACAAAGCATTGAATAATTACCCAGAACTACTCTGAACTGCTTTGAACTGTCCTAGACAAAACTGCGGGCCTTCCTTATATAGGCAAATTTTCACCACCCGAGAACTTTCTAGAAATTTAGCCTTAGGGCCGACCAAAATTAGAATTATTTTATTTTATTACATCAGAGTCAGCTCAAAACAACTTTCCGAACTCAAAAAGAAATTTTGAAGGAAATTTATTTTATGCCAATTCAAGTGGCGCAACTTCCGGAGACCATAAGTCATCGCCCGTTGACCCAATTGACTATTATCACCCCATTTCGAAAAGAACGCAAAATGATCTACAACGCCTAATTTGTGCAAACTCTAATCAGCCAAAGTTTTGACCTCATCCGGGGCCTCTAAAGCCTTCAAAACTAAGTTCAAAGTTTCTGTATCCTACTACCAATACCGAAAATTTTCAATATCTTCAAAACTAAACTTGATCTGGCAATGAAACTTTATTGGCAGGCTGATATGACCAAAATGAACCTCGAGATAAGAAAATAGACCATTATGAGCTCAAACTGAAAAACTTACTAAAAATAGTGAATTTCCAAAAATAGCAGCTCTACACAAGATAGCTCTTATTGAAAAGAAACCAAAAATATTTTTGGGTGATGAAAGATTGCTCTTACACCCAGGATGCTCCTGTATCAGACACACGGGGTAATTTGAGAAGTGACCCTGTCACGACTCAAGTGTGAAGAGGAAAACCAAGATGGTTAACCTCCTCCCTTGTTAGCCATTATGAATCTTCAAGAGGTCATCCTTTCCATTTGACCAAATATTCTTCATATGTCCCATTTCTTGTGCTTCTACCAATACGACTATACACTATATCCTCAATCTCCTTGATAGCTGAAGTAGTTGCTGGAATACTCCACTGTGCTTCTATGATCTCATCTTCAACACCTTCATAATACTCTATCAAATCTAAAATGTTAAACATTGGTGAAATATTCAGCTCAGTAAGCAATTCTACCTCATATGCATTTCCTGAATCATGCTTCTTTAGTATCTTACATGGCCCAAACTTCTTCATTTTCAGCTTGTTATATGTACCAACTGGAAATCGCTCCTTTCGCAAATGAACCATGACTTCATCCCCAACCTGAAATTCCTTATGCCTCATTTTCTCATCTGCCTTAACCTTATCCTGCGCATTCATCTTAGTAATATGCTTCCTCACCTCCTCATGGATGTTCTTCAAGTGTTCTGCAAAATCCTTAGCTTCAACACTACTTATTTCTCCTTTGTCTATCTTTCTCAACACATGCATTTCTAAGACTACTTCCATATATAATCTGGAAAAGTGATTTATCAGTGCTCCTTTTGTCAGAATTATTGTATGCAAATTCTGCCTATGGTAAAATCAAATCTCATCCTGTTGGCTTGTCTCCAACCAAACATATCAACAAATTTCCCAAACTCCTATTCACCACCTCTATCTGTCCATCAGTATGTGGATGATGTGATGAGCTAAACTTCAAATTTGTCTTTAACTTCTTCCACAATGTACGCCAGAAATATCCAACAAACTTAGTGTCCCGATCTGAAACTATGCTCTTTGGCAAACCATGTAGTCTCACCACTTCCTTGAAAAATAATTCTGCTACATGAATTGCATCATTGGTCTTCTTGCAGGGAATGCAATGTGCCATCTTTGAAAATCTGTCAACTAGTACAAAAATTGAATTATCTCCCCATTGCGTCCTCGGTAAACCAAGAACAAAGTCCATACTGATATCCTCCCAAGGTTTCTCTGGTAAGGGGTAATGGCTAATACAACCCTATATTTTGCTTCACTCCTTTCGCCATCTGACATACTCTACAACTTTGTACAAACTTCTTGACATCTTGCTACAACTGTGGCCAATAATAATTCTCACTAACAATAGCAAGGGTTTTATCTCAACCAAAATGTCCAGCCAATCCTCCGCTATGCTTCTCCTTGATGAGATTCTCCCTCGTAGAACTTCATGGAATGCACAATTGACTCCCTTTGAATAGCATACCATCTTGGATGATGAAATCTAGCCACTTCGTTTTGTCTAGAGTAACAAGTTCTGTACAAGTTGTCCAAGCTTCACCAAAATCAAGATCCTTTGGATACAAACTCTTGAGTTCCTTGAACCCAACCACCTCAATCTCCATTTTTGTTAGCAAAATTTGCCTTCTGCTAAGAGCATCTGCAACCTTGTTAGACTTTCTAACAGGTTCTGTACAAGCTTTCCAAGCTTCACCAAAATCAAGATCCTCTGGATACAAACTATTGAGTTCCTTGAACCCAACCACCTCAATCTACATTTCTATCAGCAAAATTTGCTTCTGCTAAGAGCATCTACAACCTTGTTAGACTTTCCACTCTTGTATTTCAAAACAAATATGTACCTCTGCAAAAACTCAACCCATTTCAAATGCTCCTGATTCAACTTTCCTTGACTATTCAAATATTGCAAAGCTTGATGATCAGTATACAGAACAAACTCCTTAGGAAGAAGATAGTGTCTCCACTTCTTCAATGCCTGAACTATAACATAAAATTCCTGATCATAAACAGAATATTTCTTCTTGGCATCATTCAACTTCTCATTGAAATAAGCAATAGGTTTACCTTCTTGGCTCAAAACAACTCCTAATGCAGTACTACTAGCATCACAGTCTACTTGAAACACTTTATTAAAATCTGGAAGTGCTAAAATAGGTTGTTCTGTAACATTTTGTTTCAATAATTGAAAACTTTTTTCTGCTCTTGTAGTCTACTTAAATTCTTTCCTATCCCCTTTCATTGTTTCAATCAAAGGTCCACAAATACTACTAAAACTCTTAATAAACTTTTTGTAAAAGCTAGCCAAACCATGAAAAGATCTTACCTCAGTAGCACTCCTTGGAGTAGGCCATTCAAGGATAGCTTTCACTTTTTCTAAGTCCATATTTAGACCTTTTGTTGAGACCACAAATCCCAGACATACTAACTCCCTTTTCAGAAAACTGCACTTCTTCAAATTAATCAACAATTTCTCTTCTCTCAGTTTTTCCAACACCCTACAAATATGCATGATATGCTCCTCCAATGTCTTACTAAAGATCAAAATATCATCTAGGTAAACAATGACAAACTTACCCAGAAATTCTTTCAAAACCTCATTCATCAGCCGCATGAAAGTGCTCAGTGCATTGGTTAGCCCAAAGGGCATGATAACCACTCATATAGTCCTTCCTTTGTCTTGAAGGCAGTCTTCCATTCATCTCCTTCTCTAATCCGAATCTGATGATATCCACTTTTCAGATCTATCTTTGAGAAATACACAGCTTCACTCAAACAATCCATAATATCATCCATCCACGACAAAGGAAATCTGTACTTGATTGTAATCTTGTTGATATCTCTAGAATCTATACACCTCCTCCATTCTCCATTGTTCTTTGGTGCTAATACCGCTGGTACAGCACAAGGACTCAAACTCTCTCGAATCAATCCCTTCTACAACAACTCATGTACTTGTTTGTTCAATTCTTCACTTTCTGCTGGTGTTATTTTGTGTGCTGCCTTATTCGGCAAATTGGCTCCTAGAATCAAATCCATCTGATATCCTTACTGGTGGTAATACATCAGGCACATTATTGGATACAATATCTTGAAACTCATTCAACAAATCTGCAACTTCTATAGGTACATCTTCTACTTCCTCTTTACCAACTTTTGGAATTAAAGCAAAACACATGCTCATGCCTCATACCCTCTAGGAATTTTCTTCCATCCACAAAACTTATTCTTGCAACACTACATACCTTTTCTTTTGTGTCCTTCAATGGCTTTAGCTTATGTCGCACTCTATCCTTTGTTAGGAAATAGGTATTCGCACAACCATCATGTACAACACGCTTGTCAAACTGTCACAGTCTACCCAACAACATATGACACGCATGTTAGCAAATTTATGTTGTCATTAGTGAAGACAGATGCAAACACCATTCTCACCGGTAGAGTATATTCACCGGTAGATCATTTTGATAGATCACTTAGCTTAGAGTATATTCAGCACCGGTAGAATCGACAGTATGCACCGGTAAGACTAAACCGAAGGGGTTACACCGGTAAGACAGAACAGAGTACATAGTACCGGTCTTATATTGCATAACAGGGATGGACCGTGTATAAGAGTATACCGGTCAAAACTACAAAAGATCTGCACCGGATTCTTCGGAACAGTTTGAATTAACACTCCAAATATGCGGAGCATCGACCATTAAGAACTAAAGATTAGCTTTTTAACAGGAGTTAGCTTTTATTTCTACGCGGATGTTTTCATGGTAAACTCCAGATCAAAACGTAAAGCTTAACTGCTAGTTGCATGATTTAATGTTGAGTTTACAGCCTGGCAGTTCTATGAGTTAAGAGTTTTCATTTAGGTAAACTCATGTATAAATACAAGTCATAGGACGCAAGTAAGAATGTTTTTGAGGTTGTTATCGATATATAGAGCAGATGAGAGATATCTTCTAAGGGAAGTGCCAAAGTCACAGAGGTGAAGGGCAAAGAGATCAACAGCCAGGCAGAACCGGGAAACAAGTATGATCTAATCAGATAATCAGTGTCAATTGAGATCATTACTTTTATAAAGTGTGAAAGCATACTAAAATCCCTTAATCAGGGTGAACCCTAATCGGTTCTTTGTAAAAATCCTTTAACCGAGTAACATCTTTACCGATGTTAAAAGTCCTTTAACCAAGCAACTCCTAACAGAGTTAAGATCTTAACCGATCTTCTAGCAAATCCCTTAACCGGGTAGCACTCTAACAAGTGCTTTGTAAGCTCCTAACAGGGCGCCTTCATTCTGCAGTAGTGAAGTTGTGAGCTTTGTCTCACCGTGGTTTTTTCTTTCTAACCGAGGGTTTCCACGTATACATCATGTGTTGATCTGTGTATTTCTATTTATGCTTGTTAGTGATTGTTTATATTCTGCTTATCTTGGAGGAATAATTAAACAAGTGCTGAATTATAATAGAAATAAGATTTACTATATAACCCCCCCCTCTCAGTAACCGGTTAGGAATAATAATGCATCCATATGTATGATATTGCATTGTACCTCATCATGGTATCCACCAATCTTGAACTTCACTAGGCACTGTTCATTGACCATGACCTTGTGGTCATCTTGCACCCAAGCGATCCGGTATGGATGTGGGTGTTTCTGTCTCTTGAGCTTCAACTTTGTGACCATCTCTTCTGACACCAAATTATCAGTGCTTCCACTATCGATAATCACATCACAACACTTATCCTCACATTTGCATCTAGTACGGAACAAGCTCCTCCTTTGCTCAGGTTCATTCTCACCACTCAGCAAGACTCTTCTATTAATTAGCGTTTCTCCTCTTTCAGCATCTTCAAAATGTGATGATCTGGCATCTTCATCTACATGTGTAACTCTAGCATGGCCTTCAGTTCTACTATCTGTCCTTCCTTGGCATTGAGGACATTCAAAGGCCCTATGACCTTCTTCTCCACAGTGAAAACATGTTCCACGAAAGCCTTCTCTTCCTGGTCCTTGTCCTCTTCCCCTTCCTTTCTGATCTCTATTATTCTGATCATAGAAACGATTGAAATTATTTCCTCTCTGATTTTGACTTCTACTAGCCTCATCCTTCTTTTTCTGATCTTCATTTTGGCCTCCCTATGACTGTCCACCGGATCTTCCACCATGACCTCTTCCGCTTTGTCGGCTCTCAAACTTCTTGTTCATCTTTTCCACTACTTTTAGGGAAAACTAGTATGCCTCTTCAATACTGTTCATTCGAACCAAATTCAACTCCTCCTGAATGCTTGGCCTTAACCCATTAAGATAACGGGCAACTTTCTCCTTATCAACTTCCGCATGGCATGTTCTGATGAGGATTCGATAGAATTCTTCTGTATACTCCTGAATAGATCGTCCTGCTTACTTTAAACATTGCATTTTTTTTAGTAGATCAAGCTCATAATCAACAGGAATGAACTGTCACTTCAATTTATCCACCATACGATCCAATCTTGTGATTTTCTCCTTTCCTCTTCTATTTCGCTTCAATTGAATCTCTTGCCACCAGATCTTCGCATGACCCTCCAGTCTAGCCTTCACAAACTTGACCCGATCAAGATCCTCGATATCTTCATACTCAAAATATTCTTCTAATTCATTGATCCAGTCGATCAATTCCTCTGGGTTAAGGTTTTCTAAAAATGTATGAACCTCAATCTTAGGTCTTTTCCCGATCTTGGAAATGCCCGGAAAAGTCTTTTTTCTTGTTGATTCAAAATTTTGACTTCTCCTTCCTGATCAAAATTTCCTTCTTCGACTTCATCCTCGCTTTCGTCTCTAACATTAAGATTTATTCCTCTGCAAATCTCTTCTTGCAATGCTCGCACTTGTCTCTGGAGGGCTCTAACCTCAGGTGTCACAACACCAGCTCTTCTGTCGCGCTCCCTTCGTGGAGGCATTTTCATACTTATCGCTGAAACCCTAAACCATAGTCCTGGTGCAAACTGCCTCACAGTCAACGATCTGTTTACACACTCAGGAACTCCCGCTCTAATACCACTTGATAAAAGGTACTCCCCTTAATACCACAAACACATAACAGAAACAGAGAAACAACAGCAATTTTGCAAGAACAGAAAATGGGCTTCTTATTATCTCGACAAATGTAAAATTACAAATTTCAGAATTACAATATGCAAAGCCACATGGGCATTTTCCCTTACAATATTCTGTATGACAAAGCCTTGAATTATTACCCAGAACTATTCAAAACTGCTCCGAACTACCCTAGACAACACTATGGGCCTTCCTTATATAGGCAAATTTCCACCGCCCGAGAAGGTTCTAGAAATTTAGCCTTAGGGCTGCCCAAAATTAGAATTATTTTATTTTATTACATCAAAGTCGGCTCAAAACAACTTTTGAAACTCAAAAAGAAATTTTAAAGGAAATTTATTTTCAGCCAATTTAGGTGGCCCAACTTCCGGAGACCATAAGTCATCGCCCATTGACCCAATTGACTATGATCACCCCATTTTGGAAAGGGCGCAAAGTGATCTACAATGTTTAACTTGTGCAAACTCCAATATGCCGAAGTTTCAACCTCATCCGGGGCCTCTAAAGCCTTCAAAACTGAGTTCAAAGTTTTTGTACCTTGCTGCCAATACCGAAAATTTTCAATATCTTCAAAACTAAACTTGATCTGGCAATGAAACTTTACTGATAGACGGATATGACCAAAATGAACCTCCAAGGAAGAAAATAGACCATTCTGAGCTCGAACGGAAAAACTTACTAAAAATAGTGAATTTCCAAAAATAGCAACTCTGCACAAGATAGCCCTTATTGAAAAGAAACCAGAAATATTTTTGGGTCACGCAAGATTGCTCTTACACCCATGATGCTCCTGCATCATTTAATTTCCTCGTCTGCTTCGGTATGACTATCCTCTATATCAACCAGTACTAAACATTATGGTTGTCCCTGTTCAACTCTATTATGAATAAAGTTGTAAGACCCATGCCTACTATGCATGCCTACTCAACATTGTCGCAACTGAAAATCTAGCCCACTAGGATGGAAAGACCGAAGGCTCTGATACCTCTATCTACCTGTCAAGAAAGATTGTATGCAAGAGTTTTGATCTCTGGAGGGTGAAGCTAGTCTAGTTGGTTGCAAAGTGTGTAGGCCTTTTTTTCTTGCTTGATTACATATAGGATAAAGGAATACGTGTAAACATAAATCCACAGTGCCTCTAATGCTGTGTGCATTTCATCATGTTGTTTAATCAAACAAGACATATTGCAGAGATAGTAATGCAATGGAAATGTAACTCATTGATATTTAAAACAATAAAATAGCCTTAGCCAGGATTACTAATTAAACTTCCAGATTTCAGTTCAGTCATATAACACGTGCGTAAACATCTAGACGAGCTCAGACCCTAAAACATGCACCTAAAGTTGACGCCTAGTGCTAATGTTCACCAGTCACCACTGATGATTTCATTGGGTTGTGGCTTGCCCCACACGTGAGGTTACAACTCTACGAGGCTGGTGATGAATCTGCCTGGCCCATCACCTCTATTTCCTCAGCGCCTTGGCCTCGAGCCTGGTTGCTCTCTTGCGAGACTGGATACTTCTGGAATAGTGCCGTAACAGCCACGATTACTAATTAAACTTCCAGATTTCAGTTCAGTCATATAACATGTGCGTAAACATCTAGACAAGGTCGGACCCAAAAAACATGCACCTAAAGTTGACGCTTAGTGCTGATGTTCACCAGTCACCACTAGTGATTTCGTTGGGTTGCGGCTTGCCCCACACGCGAGGTGTTACAAGTCTACGAGGCTGGCGGTGAATCTGCCTAGCACCTCCATTTCCCTAGCGCCTTGGCCTCGAGCCTAGTTGCTCTCTCCCGCGAGACTGGATACTTCCGAAATAGTGTCGTAACAGCCAATTCTTGTTATGCCCATCCTTGCAGGTGTGTAGACAAAATGTCACACTTGTTATTGCTAGTGCGAGACGTATGACCTGAACTTTGAACGGTCAACACATCCTTCGTCCAACATGCCCGCCCAACACAAAACACGGTGTCTCCTCCCAGTCAAAAGTTCGGCCACCATAATAGGTTTGGTTTGGCGCCCAGCACAAGAGTCTCCTCCTTCGAACAACAACCACAATGATGTTTTCCCACAAAGATGAAGTGTCGGCAGAGCTAAACAGACTTCTTGTCTCCCTCCATGCCCATAACCATACAATAAACTCAATAAGCTTAATAACGTACCATAGTGACAAGCAAGCATACAGCGGGATTTTCACAACTCCATAGGTACTATCAAGTTCCTTAAATGTTGGGTCTAATATCAAGAACACTATTGCAATAGAAACTTAATTCCTTAACTTATTCGTTGAGCTCCAATGTGAAATCTGAATGACTCCACCAATATCGAGACGCTAGGATTGCGTCCAACTCCTCAGATCTTCCTCAAGGGTTTCCACCCTCAAGAAATAACCAGTCACATAAGCAACTTGTTTTGTTTTCTTTTGTTTATAAAATCGATGGTGTTGATCTCAAGGCATAGTTTATGCTTTTATAGCCTCGATATGAGGGAAAGCATGGAAAACTAAGCAATGTGGGATAAACTGTGCTCACATAAAATCACTTTAAGTTACTTTTTAATGTAAAGCGACTTAAGACATAAAGTAACTTTTATAACCTCACTTTATAAAATAAAGTGACTTAACTATAGAAAAGGGATCCCAAATAAAAGATATTCGTCCACTGAAGCCTTTGACTAGCTGGCATCCTCTGAAAGAAGCCATTAGTCTATCTGGATGGGGAGATAGACTAATCGATCACCATAATGCCCTAACACGGAGAAGGGGACATTACAAATGAATTGGGAATTTTGTGTCATTCATACCTTGTTGTGAGACTATCTTATACCCATCTTTGGCATTATAAATCCCAGTCTTGGAACCATTCAATATGTTCCCTATGACTTCCTTGGCATCAACAATTCACCCAAAAGTTTTGAAAATAAAAACATTTACTCTGTCTTCGATATCAACAATTAGTTATCTCCTATTAACTCTATAAGTTTAGGTTCCCTTTGTTCTAGCCACCTGATTTGAGCATCTAATTTGAAGTATCTATTTGCATCTCCCCAACAGCTCTAAATTGTCAATGATTTCTTTTTGATAATAATTGTCTTTAATTGCTTACATTAGTACATTGTTAATTAAAATGTTATTATTCCTATAGCTCAACAAACAAAGTTCCCCCTTAATACAATGAGAAGACCTACATGAAATCTTTACCACTTGCTCCTGCATTAGCTAATTCATCTACTAATGTGTTTCCTTCTCTGTAAATATGGTTTACATTAGTATCCAAAAAGGATTGCAATCTCTAGTTTGGAGTTTTCCATTTTCTAAGAGCCTTTATAATAATAGTTCAATCTCCTTCTATCTCAATCTTATCCAAATCTAGTTCTAAACATAAAAATAATGCTTCCACTAGGGCTTCAAATTTCGCTATATTATTGGTATCAATCTCCAAAGGTTTTGCCAATTTTGCAATTACCTTACCATTCCAAGAACGAAAAACACATCACATCCCAAAGATACTTGGATTACCTTTTGATGCTCCATCAAAATTGAAATTGAACAAATGTGGGGATTCTAAGTCCAAACCAATTCTTACACATTGTCATCCCAACAAGTATAGTAGCTTGCTTTGTTCTTATGAGAATGCAATCTTGAGTTCATCACTTCTACAATAACCGCTTCCATTTTATTTATCAACATCTACCATTTCTTATTTTTTTCTTGAAATATTCTTTGATTTCTTTCCTTCCATATTTCCCACACTACTATAAATAAAGGTGAAACAACCCAAAAATTACCAAATAGGCTATGATTGTTTATCCTTGGGCATGATTGAATGAGCATCATAATATCATTTGGTAATGTTGTTAACCACCCTGATGTAGCACATAACCATTGCTAGCATTTTTGCTCGAAGGGACAAGTGGCATGTGATTGATAGTCAGTTCCTTATTGATGCATAAAGAATGTATGGATGGTCCCTGGAAACCAATCTTTTTGAACCAATCTATTGTTAAGATCTTACCTTGTAGAACTGCCCATGTAAAGATACCTTCCTTTAGCATACATAATTTATTCCAGCATAAATGAAATTTTGATTTTTGTACCATTCATACCTTGTTGTTGTGAGACTATCTTATACCCATCTTTGGCTTTATAAATCCCAGTATTGGAACCATTCAATATGTCCCCTTTGACTTCCTTGGCATCAGCAATTCACCCAAAAGTTTTAAAAATAAAAACATTTACTCTGTCTTCTATATCAACAATTAGTTATCTCCTATTAACTCTATAATTTTAGGTTCCCTTTGTTCTAGCCACATGATTTGAACATTTGATTCGGAGTATCTATTTGCATTTTGCCCAACAACTCCAAATTGTCAATGATTATTTTTTGATAAAATTGTCTTTAATTGCTTACATTACTACATTGCTAATTTAAATGTTATTCTTCATGTAGCTCAACAAACCAAATTCCCCTTAATCCAATGAGAAGACTTGCATGAAATCTTTACCACCTGCTCCTACATTAGCTAATTCATCTACTAATGTGTTTCCTTCTCTATAAATATGCTTTATATTAGTCTCCAAAAAGGATTGCAATCTCTAGTTTGCAGTTTTCCATTTTCTAAGAGCCTATATAGTAATAGTTGAATCTCCTCCTATCTCAATCTTTTTCAGATCTAGTTCTAAACATAAAACTAATCCTTCCACTAGGGCTTTAAATTTCGCTATATTATCGGTGTCAATCTCCAAAGGTTTTTCCAATTTTGCAATTACCTTACCATTACATGAATGAAAAACACATATCCCTGAGATACCTGGATTACCTTTTGATGCTCCATCGGAATTGAGATTGAACAAATGTGGGGATTCTAGGTTCAAACCAGTTCTTGCACATTGTCATCCCAACAAGGACAATAGCTTGCTTTGTTCTTATGAGAATGCAATCTATTACATGAATCAAAAACACATCACATCCCTGAGATACCTGGATTATCTTTTGATGCTCCATCAAAATTGAGATTGAACAAATGTGGGGATTCTAGGTCCAAACCAGTTCTTGCACATTGTCATCCCAACAAGTACAGTAGCTTGCTTTGTTCTTATGAGAATGCAATCTATTAACTTTAACTCCAAAATAGGTGGTCGAAATATCCACTACCAAAACTGGATACTTGTTTTAAAAATATTTCCTTATTCAATATGATTTCATCATTGCTTTGCTTTAAGGAGATATATCTATTTTTCAAAATTGTTCTTAGTTTATCAATGTCTTGTGGTGGTAAATTTAACTCTTCGAAGTCCCTCCATTGCCATTTGTGAGAATAATTGGGATCTGAAATAATATAATCTCATACATGATGAGCCCAAGTTTGTTCACAAATGTGTTTAATTTTGTCTACTTCTATTGATTGCTTATAATTGTCTACTTCTATTTGATTGTCCCCAAGAGTCCTACCATAATAATGCTTTCATTTCATCCCTTATGTTCTGTGAGTTGATTTAATATAATATCACTAAATTTGGACATAAAATTCCATATACAAGATCCCCTTGGGAAATTGGTTATTCTAAATATTTCTTTATCATTTGAATTTGTAAGGTATTTGCCTTTAATAATCCTAACCCACCTGAGTCTCAATTCCTTGTGGAATTTCTAAAACAGTTTTGCTCCTAACGCTTTATTCTACCATTATTGATTCTTAATTCTAGTTCCTCCAAACTTAATAGATCTTCATATTTTATCCCATGAAATAAGAGCATAATTTTTCTTCAAATTTGTTCCTTGCCAGAAAAAGGTTCTCATTTTCTTCACTAAATTGGCATAAGCCTTGCATGCATGACATTAAAATAAATGGAGATCGCTAACAAGGTTGCCTTCAACATTATGGTCCTACCTACCCAAGATAACCACATAGCTTTCTACAATTTTATTTTTCTATCCATCTTTTCTCCTATCGACTTCCAAGCCAAGGTCGTTCTTAGATTTTTATCCAAGGGGATTCCTAGATATAAGCAAGGTAACTTTCCTTAAATCCAAATAAATCTAAAACTTGTGTCTACATTTTTGCTTTAACAAAGAAAAAAAATATTTTTGATTTGTCTTGATTGACAAGCTGTCTTAAAGCTTTAAAATATAACTTTAGCACTCTTTTCAAATGTTAAGCCTCCCCTTTAGATCCTCGCCCAAACAACATTGTATCATCTGCAAATTGTTGATGAGTCACTACTTGAACACAGGTAGTTACTTTGACACCTTTCAAATTTCATTTCTTTGAAAACTATTCAGCTTCCTACCTAATGTCTCAGCCATAATAATGAAAAGAAAGGGGGAAAGAGGATCCCCTTGTCAAATCCCTCTTGAACATTTAAAAAAACCATGAGGATTTTCATTTATCAAAATTAAGAATTTCGCACTAGATTGACAAGCTGTCTTAAAGCTTTAGAATATAACTTTAGCACCCTTTTCAAATGTTAAGCCTCCCCTTTAGATCCTCACCCAAACAACATTGTATCATTTGCAAATTGTTAATGAGTCACTGCTTGGACATAGGTAGTTACTTTGACACCTTTCAAGATTTCATTTCTTTGAAAACTATTCAGCTTCCTAACTAATGTCTCAGCCATAGTAATGAAAAAAAAAGGGGAAAGACGATCCCCTTGTCAAATCCCTCTTGAACATTCAAAAAAACCATGAGGATTTCCATTTATCAAAATTGAGAATTTCGGACTAGATATACAATAGAATATCAAGTTAATCCAAGCTTTGTAGAAACCAAAACCTTTCATGCATTTACAAAGAAATCTCCAACAACTTTGTCATAAGCTTTTTTAATGTCTAATTTGACAATCATACTTGATTCTTTTGTCTTTTGGATTGAATGTATCACTTCTTGGGCAATGATTACCCCATCAAAATTTGATATTCCTTGTACAAAGCCTTTCTATTCCTCTGATATTATTGATGGAACAACATTTTTAATCTATTGGCTGTTGCTTTAGCTAATATTTTGTAAATGGTGTTACATAGAGAAATTGGTCTAATTTCATCTAACATCGCTTTCTCCTTCTATGGGATAAGTACTATGAAAGTGTTATTGATTTCTCTTCAGAACCTCCCTAAGTTTCTCACTACTTCTAATGCTTCAATCATTTTGAACCTATAATTGGCCAACACTTCTAAAATAAACTTGTTGGGAATCCATCCGGACCTAGTGCCTTATCTAGATGAAGTTGGTTTAAAGCCTTATAGATTTCTTCTTATGAGAATTAGGCTGTCATCATTTTGTTGTCTTCCTCTGAAATAAGCTAAGGAATATCCTCTAACATCTCCTGTCGAGATATCAAATCTGAACCCTCCCCATTATTCAGCAATTTTGTATAAAAATCCACAATCTTCCTTTGGATTTCCTCTTGATCTTCTATGATTACATTGCTTTGATCACTTACCTTATGAATTTTGTTTATACTTCTTTGTTTGTACTCTTACAGAAACATTTTGTGTTCTTATCTCCTTCCAACCAAATCTCTCTTGATTTTTTCCTCCATAACATTTCTTCTTTAGCCAAGATGTCCTCATACTCCAACAACTCCTTTTCCTGGATAAAATTCTCAGAGTCTGTGCCCTAAAGTATTATCTTCTCATTCAATTACTTAATATTTAGTTCTATAATATTATTTGATGCAAAAATATTCTTGAAGTGATCCCTATTCCATTTTTGCAGATTGTTTTTTATTTTCTTTAAAATGAAAATGAAACAGGATAATTTGGATCCTTCAAACTTGGATGCATTCCACCATTTGTCTATAATATTCAAAAATTCCTCATTCTTCATCCACATATTTTCAAATTTAATTGAGCAAAGAAAAGATTTATTCTCCCCTAAGATTTATAACTGAATGGGAAACTGATCTGACCCTGATATTGAAGAGATTGAGGACTTAAAATCAAAGGGAAAAGAGCTCAGGTCACCTTTATAGAAAAATATATCCAATTTTCAAGCTATGTGGCTGAATCCCAATCTCTTGTTATTCCGAGTATATGTTCCATTTTCCATTTCAATCTCCATAAGATTATCTTTTGCTACCCATCTTCTAAAATCTATTTGTGTTTGAAATTCCTTTTGGATGCCCCCATCTTCTAAAATCTATTTGTGGTTGATACTACTGAATTTTCAATGCTCGTTTCACCACGGGCAATAACTCTTATTGCCCTCCCAACCATAGACTATTCAAAATTGTCTCCTGTGAACATCCTGATATATCAATCTGCTATTATATTTAATTGTTATTCTCTGTGTCATAGAGCGAGATCACATATCCCATATATATGTGGTAGGAGATTTTTCTCCAAGGGCCCGTTTGGTGCATGGAATACCAAATGCCAGATATAGTCAATTCTGGAAGATGCTACAATTCTGGAAGATACAAATCCTGAAAATGATTTCCGGAATATGGGATGACCTGTTTGGTTCACTCAGAAGATGACTAAGAAGATGCATACGGAATTTTAATTCTGTATTTTAATTTCTTTAAATTCATGTGTATATGTCTGTATATATACACACATACATATGTGTATATATACACATTCACACGTGTGTATATGTGTATACATGTGTGTATATGCACACATACACACGTGTGTATACACACATACACATACACACGTGCATTTATATATACACACGTGTGTATATATACACATGTGTGTATATATATACATGTATATATACACACATACATGTGTGTGTATATACACACATACACATATATACACATACATATGTGTATACACACACGTGTATATATATACACAAATACACAGTGTGTATACACATACACATGTATATATACACACATACATGTGTGTATATACACACATACACATATATACACATACATATGTGTATATACACACATGTATATATATATATACAAATACACACACGTGTATATATATATATACACATTTGTGTATATATACACACATATACACACGTGTGTGTGTGTATACACATATGTATATACGCACATATGTATATACACATGTATATATATACATCCTTATATATACACAAATACACACATTTGTATATATACACACGTGTGTATATACACATATATATACACACATGTATATACACAAATGTATATATATACATCCTAATAGCAATATAATATACATCCTTATAGTCACGGATCCCACGAAATATTAAATTTGGTTTTATAAAAATTGGAATTTCCAATTCCACCTATTTGAGTGGAAGATGAAATTCCCATTTTGGGGGCAAAATTGGAATTTCGAAATTCCAATTCCAATTTTTTGGATGGACACAAACATGGAATTACATTATCCGGAAATCTAATTCCGGAATTAGAGCTCATATTCCATGCAGCAAACGGGCCCCAAGGGTTACCACTCTTCACATGTGCCCCGATTATATTATTATTATAATATAATAATTATAATATATCAAATTATGATAATGATATAATAATTATATTATCATATAATATAATAATTATAGTATACCAAATTATGATAATCACATAATAATAATAATTATATTATATTATATTATATTATCACATAATAATATAATTATATTATCTTCACAATAATAGTATAAATATAATCACAACCTTTGTGATGTCTATGTCGGCTTGTGGATTCCGACCACAACTATAAAATCAACACTCCCTCTTAGCTAGGGATTTCTCTCCAAGGGTTACCACTTCACATGTGGCCCAATTATATTATTATTATAATATAATAATTATAATATATCAAATTATGATAATGATATAATAATTATATTATCAATAATGATTATATTATCATATATTATCACATAATAACATAATTATATTATCTTCACAATAATAGTATAAATATAATCACAACCTTTGTGATGTCTATGTCGGCCTGTGAATTCCGACCACAACTATAAAATCAACACTCCCTCTTAGCTAGGGAGGAATACTTATTTACGAACTATATTTCCTTATTGTAAATATTGACCACAAAGGCTACATCCATATGTGGAAAGATATTACCTCTTGTGGTATCAACCATCATGTCTTATCCATAGATATCACCTCACGTGATATCCACCATCATGGCTTTCCATAAATATCACCTCACGTGATATCCACCATAAATATCACTTGAGACAATCAAATGCCTTCAGGTTCATCCTCCCGACGCTACCTTCAACACTCCCTCTTAGCTAGGGAGGAATACTTATTTACAAACTACATTTCCTTATTGTAAATATTGACCACAAAGGCTACATCCATATGTGGAAATATATCACCTCTTGCGGTATCAACCATCATGTCTTATCCATAGATATCACCTCATGTAATATCCACCATCATGGCTTTCCATAAATATCACCCCGCGTGATATCCACCATTATGGCTTTCCATAAATATCACCTCATGTGATATCACCATTATGGCTTTCCATAAATATCACTTTGTGTGACATCCACCATTATGGATTTACATAAATATCACCTCACGTAATATCACCATTATGGCTTTCCATAAATATCACTTTGTGTGTATCCACCACTATGGATTTGTAGAAATATCACCTCACGTGATATCACCATTATGGCTTTCCATAAATATCAGCTTGTGTGATATCCACTATTATGGATTTGTAGACATCTCCACACGTAATATCCACCAATACGGATTTCCATAAATATCACCTCACATGATATCCACCATTATGGCTTTCCATAAATATTACTTCATGGGATGTCAACCATCATTGTGAGATCATCACCTCACAATGATGGTAAGATGTGCAAGTGTCTATCATTGTGAGATCGTCACCTTACAATGATATTCACCATGACTCATCCAAAGCATGAACACACAAGTACAAGAAACTCACCACGAATTCTCTCACATGGTGTTGTCATGGCATCACACACATGACATCCACCGTGAACCATATCAGAGGGTGGTGATAAGGGCTTACACCTTAAGGCACCTCAAACTTCTCCCTCACAAAGAAGAATGTATTAAGAAGATCTTCATGATGATGTTGTTCCCTCTAAAATAGTTATCAACCTTCTGACGTCCTCGTCCAAGGTTGCTACAAATGAAATGTCAGACTCTTGAATTTGATATCAACCTTCTGACCTCCTTGTCCAAGGTTGCTCCGGAAGAAATGTCAAACTCCCTTTGAATGCTAATTCTTCCTCTTTGAAGAACCTGATCAAGATATATGCCACCTACTCAGCCCCATGACTACAAGCAACAAGTTTTTTCTCCCTTGAATGCAATCTCTTATACTTCTTGATCCATACAGAAAAAAATTCAAAGAGAGATTACAAATAGTTCATAAAACTAAACTATCCCGAAGGGAAATACCAATGATAGAAGCATACAAGATTTACTATCTCAATGTTATAGCATGAATTAATGACTACGTATGAAATTCATGAACATTATGAAATTCTTATCTCTTTATGCGTATGATACTTCTTGGCAATTCACAGCAAACTCACGACTAAATGTTGAGCATATCGCACCATTTAATGCCCGATAATTAAGGAACTGATGAAGTCAAGCCCACTGTGTTAGTGATGGACCCCGAATCACATAATCTTATGGAAGACAGTTTTGCAGCATTATTGATATGCTCAAGCAAGTATTATATCTGGAGTCTGCGATATGCCAGATTAATAATCAAGGTACTTAGCCTTGTGTCTCAACACACAGTGATGCAAGAGATTTGCGAACATACAACTTGTGTTTTTCCAAGAAGACCAATAAAAGAGCGTTGATCAAAGACCAACGTAAATGTTGGTTGATAGGTTTGGACTCCTGTCGTGGGTTGCTCACTGTAATCGTAACCGCATCACAAAATGCTGCCAAAAAACTTCCACAGTATGCACAAACAAAAGAAATTTGAATGCCAAGATTGGTAATCAATGTTGAGCCGAATTATTATTTACTAGCAGAGACTTCTATTGGGTTGCATATCACCACTGACCGGTGCCTTCTCACAGGCAAATTCGGCAAGGATTATTTATGGGAGTAATGAGAAACCATAGAAATTTATAGATACTAAATTGCCTCTATATGTGTCGGTCAGGAGTTTACACCCATACTCCTAATGCCATAATTATAAAAATGCATCATTTTCTAGGGTATTTCCTCTATCTACTTCCTAGAAGTCTGTTATTATTATATGTTTGCTAGTAGAATATACAGTCCCCAATCTATCTTCTCAGATGGAGTATTGATTCAGAGATCTCTTTCTATTGCCCAGCTGATGTTGTGACTTCTTTCCTTTCCTTGAGACCCCAAGTACAGTGCTAAACTCTACCACACATACATGTCAGGCTTTGTTAACATAACACTTCATCATTGGCTGGCTGCAAACATGCCCAGATCACTTTGTGGTTTGTGTGATTCCCAAGATGGCTCCACGATATAGATGGTGCCCTTCGCAACAAATAGCAAAGACAAGCTACACATATAATGAAATCCGGTATAGATGAATGTGATCCCACAAGGAATGATAGCCATCTATACACAGGAGCTTGCACAGATAATTGCCATGCTGGAGCAATAATATATTCATAGGACTATAATATACAGACAAATATTAAGGAACTAGAGATATAAATTCCCATGGCGATGAGTATTGAGACTAGAATAAATATAATTAAATAAATACCAGCCCCTAAATTTCTTACGATGAATATTCTTTCACCGAAATTGTATTCAAACCAAATTAAGCCTTCAACTTGTAATGTTTCACAGGATCAACTTAAGCCTTTACACGACAATAATCACCAAACTTACTTCTCCCTATAGATCTGCCATAATCAAAGGCAACACAAAACAAGGGTTTTACCCAACTTGGTAAAAGCAATCCCAATCATATTACGACCAAAAAAACCCTAAACTTGTATTGGCATCGGCTGCACAATCTCTAGGTGTCTCTCCACGATTGTTCTTGACATCCACAAAGCGATTGCTCCTTTCAATATTGTCCTCTCTTTCTGCTGCCGAAATTATAAGACAAACAACCTTATCATACCAACCGAGTAATGCAAGATGAAGCAAAGTATGTCCATAATACTAATTAACAAAAAAATGGTGCCCATATATTGAGCTCATCTCGAAGCTCAACTTAAGCCTTTACACGACAATAATCGGCAAACTTACTTCTCCCTATAGATCTGCCATAATCAAAGGCAACACAAAACAAGGGTTTTACCCAACTTGGTAAAAGCAATCCCAATCATATTACGACCAAAAAAATCTTGAGCTTATATTGGCGTCAGCTGCACAATCTCTAGGTGTCTCTCCATGATTGTTCTTGACATCCACAAAGCGATCACTCCTTTCAATATTGTCCTCTCTTTCTGCTGCCGAAATTATAAGACAAACAACCTTATCATACCAACCAAGTAATGCAAGATGAAGCAAAGTATGTCCATAATACTAATTAACAAAAAAATGGTGCCCATATATTGAGCTCATCTCGAAGCTTGAACATGTAATGAAAGACTTGCAAGTCTTCAAGGAAATGACCAATTACAAAAATTGAATTCTATTGTTCCATGGCGCTCAGAATAATCAACAACCTTATATAATAATAACAACTCCTCTAAATGCATTTCAGGGGGACGATAATTTAATTTCATTCTTTATAAAGTCACGGGCATATATAATTCTCAGACGTCTTCCTTCAGCCTACAACCTTAATTGCTAAAATTCTGATTGATATCTTATTACTTTTCCTTATGCATTCATCGGTACTTGCTATGACCACAGTGATATGTATATATTAATATGATCATTCGCTGACTAAGCATTCGTCAGATTAGTCTTTAGCATCCAATTGAATGGGTCCTGATAAAGAAAACATCACACTATGGAACCCGATGCAGCTCTCACATATGGCTCTTAATAGAGTGTGTAATCTAATGTTAGTCACGAGCCCCGTATAACATGGCTCTAACAAAGTCACTCCTTATTCTTTCCAAGGAATCGCAAATTCCAAGTATATTGTCTCTTATGATGCAGATTCCATCATAAATGACAGTTTCATTAATCTTTTAATCCCATGGTATGAACCCATTTGTCCTCGATACCTCGTATTAATAACTTGATGGTGATTGCCATCCCTGATTATAATCACCAACTCGCATCCCCTATTACACTTTTCTCAGCAAAAACTATTAAATCGTCAAATTTGTAGTTTCTGCCATTCATAAAAATTTCACAGGCTAGTAGTAGGGAACCTAACTTGGTTCTGATACCATGTTGAATTTTCAATGCTCGTTTCACCAAAGGCAATAACTCTTATTGCCCTCCCAACCATAGACTATTCACAATTGTCTTCCCCGAACATCCTGATATATCAATTTGCTATTATATTTAATTATTATTCTTTGTGCCATAGAATGAGATCACATATCTCATATATATTGGTAGGAGAGTTTTCTCCAAGGGTCACCACTCTTCACATGTGGCCCCATTATATTAATATTATAATATAATAATTATAATATATCAAATTATGATAATGATATAATAATTATAATATCAATAATTATTATATTATCATGTAATATAATAGTTATTATATTATCATATAATATAATTATTATTATCACATAATAATCATATCATAATAATAATATTATAATATAATATAATATAATTATCACATAGTAATATAATTATATTATCTTCACAAGAATAATATAAATATAATCACAACCTTTGTGATGTCTATGTCGGCCTGTCGATTCCAACCATAGCTATAAAATCACCAGATACATCCAACTGAGGATAATTAAGCATAATATGGCTAACTAATAGTAGATTGAGCTTCATGCCAAGAACAAAATAAACATTGAGAAATGTCAAATCCCTCCCATAAAGAGAGATCTTGACATTTCCTTTACCGACAATTGTATACTCCTTGCCTCTTCCAAGAGGCAACTGAATCAAAGGGCGTGAACTCTATCAACGAATCCCGAGGATGTGTGAAATGTTGAGAGGCACCAAAGTGAATGTACCAGGCTGAGGATGTGTCATGATCTGATGGGCATGAATGCATAGGAAGGAGGCTCCTAATCAGAATGCATAGTAGCTTGGGCCTTCTACTGAGACCCTTGTTGTGAAGACTACACAGCTACCAACTATTTCCTACAATCTTTCTTCAAGTGACCAAACTAGTGATGATAATTACACTGAACACTCTTCTCCTTAGAAAGCAAGCAAATTCTTTAGAAAGAAAGCATGGCCCTTATCGTACTTTTCATAAAGATACTTCAAGAGGTTCCAATTTTGTTTAGTTGTTTTACCTAAAGGCACCTAAGCGAGCTAATCATCTGTAACTGAAGTTTGAGTAGCATGAAAGCTTCCCGAAATGTTCATCCCATTTATCCTGATCTGTCTAGATTGTTGTAGGACATGGTTCCATACCCAAAACAATCTTAGCAAGATAACAATAATCATGGTGTGAGAGATGAAGTATGGCATTAAAATCACCCCCTATGATAAAGCTCTCCATAGGTCAATCCTTGAAAAAGCTGCAAATTTCATTCCATAATTTCACTTTCTTTTTTGTCAAAATAGGACCATAAACATTGATAATTACCCTCCATCTTTTGGAAAGAGACTCTACTTGGATTCCATATGATTGCTAGACATTGATAATTACCCTCCATCTTTTGAAAAGAGAGTCTACTTGGATTTCATATGATTGCTAGGCCTCCACTAGATGATCCTATTGGCATCCACTAATTATGATTCCCAATTAGCTATGGACTTTTTGAATCTTAGTCATTGTTCTTCATTTGCCTAATTTTCTCGCAACATAATTATTTATGCTTTAACTAAAAAAATGCAGCGTTTGATAGGATTTTCATGTCTCCTTGGGACGGAACTTCCCCTTCCCTACATTCCAAAAAGCTTCAATCTTGGTTTGATCTGACTCCTCTCCATCCATTCTTCTCAAATGAGACAATGTCTTTCTACCTATTCTTCTTTTTTATCTATTTCCACAATCTGGAGACAGTTTGGCTGAGTTTGACTTCCATAACCCTAGATCTTGAGTCCTCGGAGCTGAATTCTCCTTTGAATCAATTTGTTGATCATTTTGATGTTGTTGGTTTTCAAACTCGCAACCCAAGTCTGCTCCCTTCTCAATAATATCCATTTCCATCATCCTTTCAAAATCAAAATCTAACTCCTCTAACTTATCCGATTCCAATATCTTTTTTATGAGTCTACACTTTGTAACATTCTCCTCTATGTTGTCTACCTTCTCCTACTCAGATATTCCAAATAGTTCATAGGCAGCTTGTAAACCTATTGGAATAGTTGTGCTTTGGGTATCTTCAGCTGATCTAATTTCCTCCAAATTCTTTGATCCTTTGAAATTATCGTTCTTCTTTTTAGTACAAAGTGACAATAAACCTCCATTTATAAAAGTTGTGTTCTCCCTTTCCTCTATATTATCAAAGTGGATAGAGTCCCCTTCCTTTTGTGAAGAAACAACAATGTTGCCACTATGGTTCTCTGATCATTGATGAGGTTTTTTACTTATCATTGCTTCCTTATCGAACATTATTCCCTTGTTGATGACATCTTTTAGAATATCATGCCCATTTCCTGTATCAACTATAATACTCTTTCTTCTAGCTCTCTTTTTCCATAAGCCTTATCGAATTTCTCGATCTTTTATTAAGACTTCTTGGTTCTGTCGTATCTCGGTTTATTTTTCAAGGACTTAACTCTTCTTCCTTTTTTGAACTACCAGGTGGCCTTCCCCTCTTGATTTTTTTTATGTGATTTCTTTCTCTTTCCTTAATGAATTCCTCAATTAACACTTCTAACAATTCATTTTGTACCTCTTCATTTGCTATTAACTATTCTTGATTTGGAGTGACTTCCTTAATAAATTCCTCAACTAACACCTAATCAGCTATCTCTTCTATCATTTTTTTTTGCACCTTGTACAAACATTTTTGAACAAAATTTTCCATCTCCTGTGAGTGGATTTCTGATTTGTCCTTTCATTCCCCTTGACAATTCACCCAATGATCCCTAAACTTGGATGATGAAACTTGTCTCTCTCCTTTGTCCTTTGTTATATTTATTTTCTTCCTTAATGAATTCCTCAACTAACACCTAATCAGCTATCTCTTCTATCAATTTTTTTTGCACCTCTTCCAAACATTTTTGAACAAAATTTTCCATCTCCTGTGAGTGGATTTCTGATTTGTCCTTTGATTCCCCTTGACCATTCACCCAATGATCCCTAAACTTGGATGATGAAACTTGTCTCTCTCCTTTGTCCTTTGTTATATTTATTTTATTCCTTACTGAATTCCTCAACTAACACCTAATCAGCTATCTCTTCTATCAATTTTTTCTGTACCTCTTCCAAACATTTTTAACAAAATTTTCCATCTCCTGTGAGTGGATTTCTGAATTGTCCTTTGATTCCCCTTGACCATTCACTCAATGATCCCTAAACTTGGATGATGAAACTTGTCTCTGTCCTTTGTCCTCTGTTATATTTAGTTTCTCCTCATGGACTCCCTTTAAAGAATAAGAGACTCCATCTCTTTTAGAGACCCTACTGTTCTTGACAAGTCCAGACTCACGATAATGGATAGCTCTTGAAATTCCTAACATCTCATCCACTTTACTTAATAAGAGTCTATCCTGTAAATTTATGTTATAAGAGTCTATCCTGTAGATTTTTATTTGTTGTCATATCTCCCTTAACGATCAACTTGATAGCCATAGAATTGTTATATACCCCATCCCCCCTAATGATCAACTTATTAACCAAAGAATCTTGTCTATATTGATTTGCAGAAAAGTTTACGATCCATCTCTTCCATATGAATTGTTTTGATTTGTTCCCCATGAAAGAAAACCATTGTGTTATCTCATTTTCCTTTCCCTTGAATATTTGTCCAATGATCCTTTTCTTCCCCAATGAGATTTCAAGCAAGGTCTCTCTGATTGTCTCGTCTACCTGAATTGTGTCCTAGTGCTCCCTTTGAGAGCCTTCACTAATAAGCCTATATTCCTCTGTCTTGTTATAATAATGGACCAAGTTCCTAAATAATTTCCAAAAAAAGAAAAGAATGCGATCTGAGAAACATTTGGCTTCCCAAAGAGCCCCTCTATTAGAGCTTACCTCTACAAAAATGTTTTCTTGTTTGATTTCTAGAAATAAAGTAGAACTCACCCTTAGAGACCTCCACTCTCCCTCTCTAGAATTATTTGCTGAGATATCAATGTTAAGATATAGCTACGATCGGATATGGAAATATATATATATATATATATATATATATATATATATATACACACACACACACACACACACACATACATATATATATATATATTAAGATCATTTGATAATTGTATATGTTACAATGTAGTTAATATTAATAATCGGTTATGAAGGGTCATGACCCTACGTAGCATAAGCCACCTATGGTCATGGCTCTTCAAGACATGACTATCCAAAGGATATATGCATATCGATGGCTGGTGAAAAGATCAATAACAACAGTAATCTATTTCAATACACCTCTCATATATTCTCTATAGGACGATCTTGATTTTTACAACATGGTAGCAGAGCTATAAACCTTCGTTGGAATCTTATATTATGCGTCTCATGGTCTTATAGCACTACACCAAAATATGAAATTCTTCTTCCTTCAAAACATGACTTTCACTTGCTTTAGGACATAACTTTGATACTTAATATCATAGTTCAAAATATCGCCGACTTATTGGCGATAAGTTTTGCCAGGCAATAAAACTTGTATAGTTATCGCCTGGCAAACTTATCGTAGATAACTTGCTCTTATCAGCGATATATCGGCGATAAGTAGTATACTTATCGCGATTTCTCGCACCCACGGCCGGATAAAGGGCAAACGCCAGTAAAAAGGGATTCGAAGCGGATTCGAAGGGATTTTTCAAGAAAATTCAAATTCACAAGTAAGTTTTCAAAATTCTTTCCCTTTTGTTTTAAAATCATTTTTTCTTGTATTAAATGCATTGAAGTGTATACAAACTATATAATATCATTTCCAATCTACTCTAACTTGTTTTAGAATGTAATGAATAAAATCTAACACCATTTTTTAGCAATTTTTGCAAATTTTTCATAGTTTTCTCAAAAATTTCATAACCTTACAAGTTTTTTGGTTTTTTCCTCAAGTTTCAGCTATGTTTAAACTTATTTAAAGTTTTAAACTAACTTAGTTTGTTTCTAAATTTCTTTGTTAAATTTCTAAATTTGTGCCCTCATTTTGTATGTGACGTGAAGTTTGATTCTTCATCAAAATGGCAAATAGGGATTCCTCTACAACTGGCTCAGCTGCAAGGTCTGCCAGTGCCCCAGTAGACGCATGTCCATCGGGATATGTAGGAACGCACCCTAAAGGGGCTAGAGACAAGGCATGGGCATATGCTTTTGAAGGACCCGAATATAATACCGTGATATGCATAAAATGTGAAAAACTAGTTAGTGGAGGCATATCTCATTTGAAATACCACCTTGCAGGGATCACAAAGCGTGACACAAGGGTTTGTGACGCCACCACCCCAGAAATAATGAGAGAGATGAATGCCTTGCTCGTTGCTGGAGAAGAGAAAAATTTGCAAAGGGAAAGGGCAAAATTGGCCATGAGGGCAGCCATTTCTCATTCGCAAGGTATCTCACACTGTCTCATTTTTAAGAATCATTTATAATTTTATTATTTTATAATCATAATGAAATAATGTGGGTTGTGATTTGTGACCAGGTATCCCATCCACCCTTGAAGAAGATGAAGCAGCACTTGAGGGCATGGTGGGCTCTCATTGTGGCCCACGGATCCGCAAATCTACCTTGTCCTCGCCTTCCACTTCCGCTGGTTCTAGTAGACCAGCACCACACTCATCTTCTATAGACAATTTTTTTGTGCCCAGAAACACACCTGGAGCACAACCATCACTAGAGGGTAGTGGGTGGAACAGGGACGTGCATCGGCAAGTTGACATTCAATGTGCTGATTTTTGGTTTTTTAACAATATACCCTTCAATGTTGCAGCAAGTCCTTATTGGCTGAATTTTGTGACAGGAATCACTGTAGCGGGAAAGAGCTACAAGGCATCTACTCCTGCAGACTTGAGTGGGAGGTTAGTTCACTTTTACGGTTTTACAATTTACTTATTTTTGTTGAATGTAATTTTTTTAAACAAAGTTGTGTACTTAAATGTTATTTTTATTTTGTTCTTGTAGATTGCTCAAAGATGTTGTTACTAGGGCCAATGAAGTGGTAGAAGACCAAAAATTGCAATGGAAACAATTTGGTTGCTCTATACTTTCAGATGGATGGACAGATGGAAGAAACCATACCATCATCAATTTTTTAGTTTCTTGCAAGGATCAAGTGGTCTTTCTGAAATCCTTGGATGCCTCAGACAAAAGATAAAGACAGCTGAAACTTTGGCTCTAGTGTTAGAGCAAGTTGTGATGGAGGTGGGGGTTGCTAATGTGGTGCAAATAATAACCAACAATGCAGCGGCATATGTGGTAGTGGGCAGGATCCTCCAAGATAAGTATAGCACACTTTTTTGGTCTCCTTGTGCAACGCACATCCTTGACCTTCTTTTGGAGGACATAGGAAAATTGGATTGGGTGAAATCGGTTGTAAAGGATGCAAGAAAGATAACAAAATATATCTACAATCACCCTTGGGTTCTCGCTTTGATGAGAAAATTCACCCATGGGAAGGAGTTGGTTAGACCTGCAGCTACAAGGTTTGCAACGATTTTCTTAACGTTGCAAAGTGTTCTTAGTTCTTTGAATCCTTTGAAGCAATTGTTTGTGAGTCAACCATGGTTAGACTCAAGTTATTCAAAGAAGGCTAATGGTCAAAGTGTTGCATACATTGTCTTTGACAACCACTTTTTTGAGGATGCTACAGAAATTGTGAAAGTATCTTTGAAACTTCAAAAGTTGAATATTTAGTTTTTTTGTATTCAAGAATCAAGTCTTTCATTATTAATTTGGAACTCTAGTCTATAATTAATGATAATCTTTTTCTACTTTTCAATTGTAGGTGACAGAGCCCTTGGTTAGAGTTCTCCGCTTGGTAGATGGAGATTAAAGGCCAATGGGGTATCTTTATGAGGCCATGGATAGGGCCAAAGAGGCTGTAAAAAATATGTACAAGGGGAACAACCTAAAATTTGACCCCATATGGGAAATTATTGATAGGAGGTGGAACAATCAGCTCCACCAACCCATTCATGCAGCGGGGGTACTTCCTCAACCCTTCTTTTCGCTTCTCTCCATCCTACGGGGATCCCAATGCAGAGGTCATGGAGGGCTTCATTGAATGCATGCAGAGGATGGTACCTGAGGTTGAGGTTAGAGACCTCATTGTGGCCGAGATGGAAGTGTATCAAAATGCAACGGGCAAGCTATTCTCCTCAGACTGTGCAAGAAGAGGAAGAAAGACGCAAACCCCAAGTACAATATTTGGATTTTTGTTGTCTTTCACATGCATGATAAGTAGATAAAAACTAAGTTACTAAAATATGTTTTCACCTTGCTTTCTAACTCTTTAATATTTATCTTGCAGATGCTTGGTGGTGAAATTGGGGTGGGAATGTCCCAAATCTGCAAAATCTTGCCTTGCGCATCTTATGTCAGCCATGTAGCTCATCTAGTTGTGAGCGTAATTGGAGCTTATTTGAGGCCATTCACACGAAGAAGAGGAACAAGTTAGCACAGAAACGCCTCAATGACCTTGTTTATGTGCAATATAACCTTAAGTTGCACATAAGAAAGGTAGAGTTACCAGCAGTAGGGCCACTTGATTTGGATGACATAGATCCGTACTGTGATTGGACATCACAGGAGCAGCCTCCATTGTTCACAGAGGATGACATCTATGATTTGGAGAGGCAGGTTATGGAGGAGGGTGGAGTCACAGCAGGATTGGATGACATTCAGGAGGATGATCATGAGAGCAGTGAGAGTGAGGAGGATACAGATGATGAGTCATTGTCAGTGTCAGCACCATCTACATCTAGGGTGGAGGTCCAGTCACAGCCAGTTGTGCAGAGGGAGGTGTCACAGCCACAGCGGACTACTAGGGCTAGACCCCCTCCCACTCCCGTAGTTTTTACTAGAGCTACTGGGAAGGGGAAGAGGAAGATGTAAACTAGTTTGATATTGTACTTGGCATATGTATTTGCTTATAGTTTTACAAAGACAATTTGCTGTTTTTAGTTTTCTTTAGAGTTCAGACTATCAGACTATGGCTACCAGCCATCAGCATTCCACATGAGGATGCAATTTTGATACATATTTGCACTTATATATATCTAGATCAGCTTGTTTGGTTTGTTTACTCATTTACTAACTCATTAGATGAATCTCCTTATTGAATTTTGCACAAAAAATGCATTTCTTATTAAATTTAAGCCATTTTTTTAAGTTCCCGAGAAGTTCGCTGATAAGTTCCCGACTTATCTCCAATATATCCCGATATTTTTTTTTTTGCCCTCGGCGATAAGTTGCCGATAACGATATTTTGAACTATGCTTAATATCATAACTGCCATTCTTTTTGGTCCTTGTATTCTATCTTAAAAATCTTGTGTGTTGAACACACAAAGATAATCAACCAGAAGATAGATTTTTAATTATTATTGAAAATATTTCAGAGTTTGCATTAAAAGGGTGTAAACTACATTCTGTTGATATGAATATGAACTCCTTCAAGCTATTTGGTTTACTTAATGATCTTCAGTTCCTGGGCTGTAACATACACAAGATACTTGCGTGGGATTGGAAAAGACGCCTGCAGTAATCAATGGAGAGACATTTTTTAAATGACTTAATAAGGATTGTAATCTTAATACACAATAGGATAGTTTTTGTTGTATCTGAATACCCATTTGGAGGTTAGGAGGTAAGGATTCAGCTCAGTTATAAATTATTTCTCATAAACCTGCATAGACAACCTAAGAACTGACAATTTAAGTGTTATCAACACCTTATACCTCACTCAGGCAACTTCATCGTGGCCTTTTAAATACAATACAGATACCTATGGTCTCCTTAAAGATATTTAATTTCCCTAATTATCTTAAGTTTGTTGGCTGAAACAGCAGAGACTATCATACAACGATAATATGAAGCCCATCTCTGGTATATGACATTGCAGCAGCTAAATGAGAAAGATTAAACTACAATATCAAAGAAGGCTTGAATGTTCTCCAAGCTGTTCTAACTCCACATACGCAGGGATCAAACACCATAACATGCAGTAAAATTTGAAATTTACAGCAATGATTAATATGTTCTAAAATGTCAAGGTAAATATTATTTCCGCTACAAATGATCTCTGGCCAAATATTTGAGCTTCAACCTTCTAACGCTGATTATGAAGTATGAAATATTCTCACAACAACCTTTAATATTTAACACGGCTATTATATTCCTCACGGCAAATATGGAATAAGCTATGGGAGCCACGATTAATAGTTTAGTCCATAACAAATGTTCAATTTGAATCCTTCAGAATTGATTATTATAAACCCAATAGAGTGTCGGGCCCCACAAATATTATGCTGACTTACTATTGGCTACCCTCATATCAACTAATAATATTAATCTTCAAAAATATTAGCCCGATGAGTTGTGTCGCTAATAAAATATTTCTTCACTGGAAATATTACAATGAGGCCTATAATAATATTTGTAAGAGTTAATCAAAGCCAAATTAAATAAATTGAACACAGGCATTGAAAGAGCGCCTACGAAAATTTACTGGCAACATCCAAATTTATGCAGGTTCCCAACTTATCTCACCTTCTCCTCCTCTGCCTATAGACAAGTGGATATAACAAAAGGTGATATGATTCAACGGTGATACAAGTATATGGTTGGTCAATATAGACAACAACATATATATAATATAATAGTACAAACAAGTTTTAGAGGGAAGAAGATGCGATGATAGAGATATCTACGCTTGGTGGTTATATCAGAAATTGGTGTGACTAAACAAAGAAGTCATATTGTAAACATCAATTATCGATACCCAACATTAGTTAATAAGTAATTAAAGAGATATGATACTATAACAGAATAGATAATTATGAATCAATTAAATGACTATGAATTGTTACGAATATACAGATTCATGTCTTTTTACACATGATTCCTCATCCTAAGCACATGATATAAGAAAAAAAAATACAAATCAATGTTATAGAAATTAACACATGGGGATATATGTATTATGCAATGGAGAGGAGAACAGATTGGAGGGTGATACAAATCCACAAGGAAGGAGTCTAGATTGGTCGGAACAGAAGAGGGAGATCAGTTAACATACAATCTTACTCCAATAATTATTGAAGACGACAGAACATTCAACCAACATATCTGCATATTTGAATTGGCATAGAAAAACATTGTTGAAAGCATTATAAATTGGTTACACACATCATTTATATCATGCATAGCATCATTCGATGAAGTCAGAAGGATAAGTTAAGGTAATAGTCCCAACTATCTAAGTTAATCGAAAAAGGGGATAGTACAAGTGGGATAGTAACCAATGATTAATATAATCAGATACCGATAATGTATGAAGTCAACATCTAATCGGTAGTTATCATAATGAGATGTGATTTGTAAAGAAGAAAATTAACATCATAAGGATCAGAATGAAACCGATATGTTATGAAGAAGGACGATGGGTACGAGTATCGTATTAATGGGCTCACCTTACGAAAGGAAATACTTGAAAATATTTGAAAAGATAAGTATTTCATGTTTTATTAATTCATATGAATTTGCAGTTTGTAATTCATTAAATAATAAATTTTGTATGCTTCTATCATTTTTATGTTCAAGATAGTTTAGCTTTATGAACTATTTATAATCTATCTCTGACATCTTCACAAAGGTCAAGAAGTTGGCGAAATTTAGCTTCTAAGGAAATAGATGATTCAGTCAACTTGGACAAACTCGATCATATTGATTGAGAGGGAGTTCACTATTGAAGGTAAAACAATTTTGAGATTATAGTAGTGGGAACTCGTGGATCTAGAATCGCTGATGAGATGCACGTGGATAGAATCCTTGATTAAGGCATTCCATACATCATGAGATTACATCTCGTTGAGATAAACATCATACTAGGGGTGTTTATTATCTTCCCTCAAGTCCAAGAGGGAGTGTTAATGTTGTGGCCTTGGAAAAGATCAAAATGCATCTTATGCTAGCCGATGTAACCTTATGACTATTCAGATTATTCGTATTGGTTCTCTCAGGAAGGAAGGTATGAAGTGACATCCTGTAGTGATACTGAGTTGAGTATATAAACAGGGTATGCCTTCGTGACAGAGGGAGAAGCTAAAGGATTTGCGTCAATGGACATTCGAGGATCTTGATTCAGAGGGAGTAGACCATGTTTTGCTGGTTCTCTAGTAATCAAGAAATTGTAGCAGAGAATTATGAATATTACCATGTGAGAAGGCTATATGTCAACGAGAGAAGCTAGAAGATCAAATTAAGTTGGCACCCCAGGATCTTGGTCATACAAATTCAGAGGGAGTGTACCATGTCAAGATGGTGTATACTTTGTAAGCTCAGAATTCACCAAGACTATGAGAGAGTGCGAACAAATGACCGATATTCTTACCAAACCCCTTGCTAGAAAGAAGATTGTGTACCTTCAGATAACCTTGGTATGTTGAGGAGTAAAGCCTTAGGTGAAAAGAAGGTTTCAGCTTTTGTGATCCATCATTTTTGTATCTTAAATAATTCTTGTCTTTGATAGACAAGTCTAAGGTGGAAGTCTTGGTTTCCACTCCCTGGATAAGCCATAGTGGATCCACCCTCTGAGAAGAGTCAAGGTGACTTTATGGGTCCTTTCATCTTTAGAAGATGACGATCTTCTGTGTAAATAATTGGGGTTACTATTTTCAAGGTGACGATCTTGACAATAGTTAACCAAGCTTCAAGATTGACACCCGAACAGGGTTGTCATGGACTGTGTCGGATATCTTGATCCTTATGTTATTACGGGATTGTGTAATAACTACTATATCATGATTGACACCCTAATAGGGTTGTCCTGGATTGTGTCGGATATCATGATATTGATAATATTGTTAACCAAGCTTCATGATTGACACCCTAACAGGGTTGTCCTGGATTGTGCCGGATATCATGATATTGACAATAGTTAACCAAGCTTCAAGATTGACACCCGAACAGGGTTGTCCTGGATTGTGTTGGATATCTTGATGCTTATGTTATTACTGGATTGTGTAATAACTACTATATCATGATTGACACCCTAACAGGGTTCTCCTCGATTGTGTCAGATATCATGATATTGAGATAATAAGTATTGATCATGACTAATGACTTCTTTATGTTGTTCTGAATTGGTCGGGAATCATAACATGTGAATCAAGATTAGACTACATTAAGTTGTTGTCCTGGAATGTGCTGGATATCTTGATCATTGTGATGTTATTACTTAGTCATATCAAGATTGACTACATTAAGTTGCTATCCCAGAGTGTGCCGGATATCTTGATCCTAGTAATAACAATCATATCATGATTGACTCCATTAAGTTGTTGTCCTAGACTATGCCAGATATCATGATATTGAGATACCCGATTTATCATCATACATTAAGTTGTTATCCCAAAATGTGTCAGACGACATGATGATGAATTCAAAATTATTGATTAAATCCTCTCTTGCTAAGAGGGAGTGTTAAGATATAGCTACGATCGGATATGGAAATATATATATATATAGATATATATATATACACATACACATATATATATATATATATATATATATATTAAGATCATTTGATAATTGTATATGTTACAATGTAGTTAATATTAATAATCGGTTATGAAGTGTCATGACCCTACATAGCATAAGCCACGTATGGTCATGGCTCTTCAAGACATGACTATTCAAAGGATATAAATGTATATTGATGGCTGGTGAAAAGATCAATAACAACGGTAATCTATTTCAGTATAGCTCTCATATATTCTCTATAGGACGATCTTGATTTTTACAACAATCAAACATCCTACTACAAGGATCTTCTTTCCCTATTGAACTAATGTAACATCTTTCCTTTGAATGATGTCCGGTGTTTACCAGATCATCATGTTCATATGATACATTTTGAATCCAAGTTCCAAATTTTGAAATGATTTTGAAAGAAGGAAAAGCCTTTCCTATGTCAATAATAAACATTACCTAGGACTCTTAGTTTTAGAGAAAGAAACAATCTTTAAAAAAAATCCACGCTTGTTTCCAATGACTTCAAGAATATCTGGCTTCCCATATTCTACTAGAAGATTATCTAATTGAATCCAAAAAGTAATAAACTTAATGTTGTGGTCTTTGCCATTGAAATTTGGGATCCACTGTTGCATATGCAATCCAAACTTCTTAAAAAACCACCATTTCTACCTAAAGACTTTATCTTTACTTTCCTTCGATTTGAAAATCACTATGAAAAATCATTTACATGAATCCATAAAAGCTACTTCATCTACATCTTCCTGGTTATTGTTAATCCATCTATTCAAGTCAAGGAGTGAAATGGATGAATCTCAAAACTTACAATAATTGCATGTTGCTACAGCTGACTAATGCGTTCTTTTAATTTTTCCTACGAAAAAGTCATAGTCAGTTCTTCTCTTCTAGGATCCGCCTCTCTTTGGATTGTCACGTCCCTCCTCCCTTATCATTTTGTACAGAATATTTTCCTTTGTCATTTGAATTGAAGAGCTCTGAATCTTTTTAGCCCTTCTGAACCCATATCTTTATGGTTTTGTTTTTCCGACTATTCAAGTGATTCAAAACTATGACGGAACGAAACCCTAATCCTCTTTCTCCAAAATGTAATTCAGAGAAAGGGTTCTCTTGAGTCCTATTTCTTAGAAATCCTTTTTCGGTACACCCTATCGTAATTATCCCTTTGTCACGTTGGCTACTAGTATACTCTATTTTTCCAACTTCTCTTTCCTGTCTCAATAACTCCTTCCTCTTATTAAAAATATTCCAATATTGACTCGACCAGAATTTCTTTGGAAAGGGAGGGTTTTACTGGCCTTCCAACTCTTGATGTAGGAAATATTGGTATTTTGTTGGGAAAGGTAGGCTTTCTTCACCTATTCCACCACCATGAACTCTTCTCTTACTCCCTATTGTATTTGAATCATTTCCCCCTTGTCTACAAAGGGTGAGTATTTTAAAAATCCTTTCCTTTGTCCTCCACTCTAAACCTTGCAAAGTGAGAATTTTCCCTGTAAATCGTCATGCCTTCTCCACTCGAGTCCTCTGAATCATCCTACCTTCTCTACTCGGGTCTCGAATCAGTTCTGCAATCTGCTACTAATTCATATTTGATACTTCCAAACCCTATGCACCCTCCACTTCTATAATGTCTTTCATACATCCAATAGCATAGATCATGGTTTGCAAATTTAAAATATTGAGTTTAAATTTTTTAAATTAGGTTGAAACTAGGTGCTTATCGAATTTTTATTCATTTTGTGAAATGCAGTATCACAATGAGCTCCCATAGTCATGATATGAGTTAGGATGAGATGAAAATTCATTCTGAAGGTGAAAGTTAATCAAAATATGAGGGGGGTGAGAATGGGGTTGATCCAGAAGGCCAAACGTGTTCCATGGCTAGTGCACCAGTTGCTATAAATTGCCCCTTTGATCTTTTGGGAAAGCATGCTAGGGGTATTTATGATCCCAAGTCTCCTCTCAAAATTTTTGCAACAAGGATAACAACCCCAATGCCATCAATTCGTGGCACGAGGAAATGGAAATGCAAAATTTGTAGTATGGAATGGTATGGGAGCATTACTAGGTTAATGCACACTTCTTTTGGAGAGGAAATGTGTAGAACATTGTAAATTTTTAAAGGATCCTAAAAATATCCACTGCAAAATTGAGTTCAACGAGCTTTAAGGTGTTCCTAATGATAGTGCAATTACAATGCCTACTACTTTGTCTAGTAGGAATCAGATTCAAATTATTCAGCAAATGCAAAGGCAACAACATGTTTCTACTCATACATTGCATTAGAGAGCAAGGCTGATGTCAAAGTCAGCCTCGGCCTCAAAACCATCCACTCATAGTGTTGTGGTTAAATCACGAGAGGGCACCGACAAGGGGAAACACAGGATGGAAAGTAACCCCATAGCTGATTTGTTCAATGTGCAACTCAAAGATAAGATAAAAGATGCCATTGGAAAGTCCTCCTTTGCCAATGGCGTCCCATTTCATGTAGCTTGATCTCCTTATTATAAGGAGATGATATCAATGGTGGTGAAGGGAGAACCATCATATGTGTCACTGAGTGAAAACAAATTGAGGACCACAATCTTAGATAACAATTATGCCAAGATCATTGTTTTGATGGAGCAAATGACAGCATGTTGGATGGAGTCTGGATGTAGCATAGTTATGGATGGGTGGATAAACATTAGCCATCATGCACTCATCGACATCATGGTTACATGTGCAGAGGGCACATACTTACTCAAGGCGATTGATTGTTCAAGGCATCGCAAAGATGTTGACTTTCAGTTGAGGTCCTTGGGGAGGCTATTGAGAAGGTTGGGCCACAAAATGTGGTCCATGTGGTGACAAATGCGGCACATGTGTGCAGAGCTATAATAAAGCTTATTGAGGTAGCCTACAAACATATTTTGTGGACTCCATGTTGTGTGCATGCCATGAACAATGCACTCAAGGACATGGGGAAGACTGACTAGATTAGAGGACTGGTCAACAATGCAAAAGATGTGCAAATGTTTATCTGCAACCACCACACATTACATGCACCCTTCAAGAGCTTTGCAAAGGAGTTCTTGAAACCAGTTGAGACTAGATATGTATCCTATTTCATCCTCTTGGAGAAAATTTTTGAGTTGCAAGAGGCACTGCAACTCATGGTTATGACGAATGATTGGAATCAGTGGGCCAAGCCCAAGACAAAGCAGGGCAATAGGGCGAAGGAGATAGTGAAGAGTGATGTAATTTGGAGTGATGAAAAATACATTTCCTCTATGATTGCTCCAATTTTCGAGGTGATCAAATATGGCGATGAGGATGTACCTACCCCCCTTGGAGAGGTGTATGAGTGCATCTATTCTATGCTTCACCAAATAAGAGTTGTTGTGCAAGAGGACCCCACTTTAGCAATCTACAATGAGAACATTCAACCAATCATTTAATGTAGATGGGACAAACTCAACACTCTCTTGCACATGGTTGCTTATGCATTAAATATGAAATGGTACATGCCTAGGCATAGTGGTTCTTCAAGTGCATTGATAAGATGTATGATGCTGAAATTACTGGTCAAATTTTCATAGAGTGGACGAATTTCGCCACTCTTAGGGGTTATTTGGATGTGACAAAGATGGATATAAGAGCTATGGCATAGGAGGACCCGATTTTGTGGTAGAATTGTCGTGGAGTACAAAAATCAATGATTACCAAACTAGCCATTCGTCTGCTATTTCAGGTTTTTAGTTATTCTATTGCAGAGAGGAACTGGTCTACTTATAGTTTCATCCACTCTCTTAAGAGTTCTCTTAAGAGGAATAGACTTACCTCTAGGAGAGCAAAAAAGCTAGTAGTTGTACATAGTGCCTTGTGTATCATTGACCTCAAGACATGTGTGTACAAGGAGAGCCCAACAACACAATGGGATGTAGAGCAAGAGAGGCCATCACAAATTGATGAGGATGAGGATGCAGTGCCTTCAGATGCAGGGATGGTTGGTGTTCATTTGGCAGATTGTGACCATGAGGAGTCCAGTAGTTTGAGTGATGATTAGAGGCCTCCCTTCACTAGATTTTGACACTTTGTACTTGTTTTGATAGCATGCTAGTCATTGTAATCATCTTTATGATATTTTTGAAATAAATTATAATGGAAATCTTCCAATTGTCGATTCAACAATTTTATTTAGTAATCTAATTTCTAATTAGTAATTCAAGAATCGATATTCAATGTTACATTGTTCAATGTTCAATGTTCAAATATTTAGTATTTGGCATTTGGAATTTCACTATTTTAGTATATAGTATATACAACACTGCCCCCCACCACCCCCCTCCCCCCTTGGCCATCGTTCCCTCGCCATCCCCCTGACGTCCCCAAATTTAGGCCCTTTGTCCCCTCATCCTAAAATAGAAAATATGAACCCCTCCTAAACAATAGGAGACTGACTTTGAGCTCTTGAAACACCACGCAAACCTTTCAAAAGGCCCATAAAACCCCTGAATGAGCTTCTTATCCACTGTATTAGCCTACGAGAACCTTGCTGATAGGCTAACCTCTGCAAAAGTTTCTACTAACCTAGGAAATGGGAACATTACATACCACCCTTCATTAGAGTCGCAACCCTTCAACATTTCTGCCCTTTGAAAGAGTCACAACCCTTCATAATTGTCCCTCTTTGGAAAAGTCACAACCCTTCATAATTACAACATTTTCCAAGAGTCACAACCCTTTGAAACTGTTACAACCCTTCATCATTGCTGCCCTTTGAAAGAGTCACAACCCTTCATAATTGTCCCTCTTTGGAAGAGTCACAAACCTTCATAATTACAACCCTTTGAAAGAGTTACAACCTTTCATCATTGCTGCCCTTTGAGAGAGTCACAACCCTTCATAATTGTCCCTCTTTGGAAGGGTCACAACCCTTTGAAAGAGTTACAAAACTTAATGATTGCAGCCCTTTGAAAGAGTCACTTTCACATTCCTTTCTTCTTCCATTAATCCTTCTTTAATTCCTATTCTCTCCTCTTTCTTCCTTCCTCCATATCCCCTTTCAAATGAACCCTACTCGCTTTTATATCTTATGTTGAGGGAGTCACAACTCTTCATTATGTATCTCTTTCTTCATTGAACTTTCATTACTTGAACAACTTTTAATTATATTATATTATATTTTATTATTATTTATCTTTTTATTTAATTTTATATTTTAATTTTATTATTATTATTCATTATTAAAAACTATTTTACAAAGGGGATTCCTGCTTGCAACAAAACAGATTGCTTGGGAAAATGATTGATGCAGATAAGGAGATTCTATCTGAAAGCTTTGCCAATTTAATGGAGAATGTCTAAAAGAACCTGAGATTAAGGCAAGGTCTCAAAGACCCCTAAATATAAACGGGGGTTTCAAAATTAAATTTGCCCAAATGGTCCTTAGCGTAAAATTTATTTCACAGTTCAAAATATTTCTACAAGAAGAAACAAATCATAATCTAACACTAGGCATTACAATATTATCATATACAAAAACAGCCACAAGTAAAACAACAGAATCAATGCCTTCATTTAGCTTATAACAACAGATTGTTTTAGAATGAAATAAAACACAACATAAAATATACAGCTGTGTACAGATTCACAAAAAAAAAACCAACAATGGCAAGCCACTTACCTCAAGGTTCTGCACAAATTTGTATCATACAGTCAACAATGCCAACAACAAAAAATGGGCATAGTTTGCCGGTAAAATATTACATAACCCTAACAAAGCAGAATGCTTTTTAAAATGAGATGAACCTTTTACATAACCCTAACCCTATCTATAGTTGTTGCTTCAATATATTCACAATAATTAAAAAATAGATCTAAAAACCCCACTGCAATTGTTCTATTAGGCATGTCTGCAAAATGTGGTAGCAAAGACAAGGCAAGCCTTCATTTAGCAGATAACGACAGAATTGTTTTAGAATGAAATAAAATTATTAAACAAACACACCCTAAAATGATTTGTCTGTGTACAGATTCAAAAACATAAAAAAACTCATTGAAACCATGGCAAGTGATTTACGTTGAGATATTGTATAAATTATGTCATGTAGTTAACAATGCCAATGAGGGAGAATGGATGAAAGCAACGTTATTTTTAAAATGGGATGAACATGCCAATGAGAGGAAATGGGTGAAAGAAGAATTATTTTTAAAATGGGCCAAAACAAATCTCTCTACAACTGCTTCTTCAATCTACTGCAATAAACAAAAAGTACATCTGAAAACCCCTCTGCAACTATTCTTTGAACTACTTTGCAGAATGCCACCTACCGACCAGAACCTCCCAGCCCATTACAAAGACACCTGTAAGCTTGTGTAAATGTTGTAGTGCCAAATATTTTGCCACTAGTTTCCAAAACATTGCCATAAGAAACTTATGGTATACAATTCATAATGAATGTTTCTTCCTCTTTTTTAAATGATTAATTATTAAAGAGAGAAACCCAAGCAAAAATACCAACATCCAATCATGATTTTTTCCACGCCTGTTTAACAATTTTATAATTTTATTAAATTGAGAAACAGTAAGCTTCACCTTTCATAATTAAGCACTGAGGAAATTTCAATAAGAATAGATGCCAAAACTGATAACTGAAAACATTAGTGCCGACCTAAGGCAGAGACTAAAAGTTACAGTAGACCATTTTGAGTATCATGATACCATGCTTGGATATGTGTTGACTTTTAAAGAATATCTATAGGTAGGGTCAGTACGGTCCTCGGTCAACTCAGTTTCTACTCAGTCATGCTTATAGATATTGTTACCTAATAAGGATTTGAACATTGACATATTTCTTCTTCAGTTAAAAACTATGTAAATTGAATAAGTATATTGTAGGAGATTGTATTTTAGACCTTGCTTCTTTTATGAATGTTGCTAGGATTAATTATTGGGAATAAAACTGCAAGGGAAGAAATCTGACTGATTGCAAGGCAATGGTCCTAGGTATCATTATTATAGGCAATGATATATTTGTCTATTGATTGAGCAGTTGTAATCTTGTACAGAAATCAATTCACAAACAGTTCGCCAAAAAATATTAATTATTATGATATATAATTGGCATTAACCAAGATACAACAATTCTGCAGGACCCATTACCTTGTTGCAATTATCAATTCACCTATTCCCAATTCGATGCCATCCACCGAGAAGCGGCATTAATGGTAGCATTGATACCAATAGCAATTGTCAATTGACTATACACCCTATAGCCACCCAATCGAAGCTATAGCCAACTCGTCAACACAACGCATTTTGATAGAAATTGTCGGTCTACTACCCGCGCATCCCTTAGCCTTAGCCTTTCTCTACCCCATATCCCAATGTTGATGCCCTACTATTCTAAAGGGGATGTTGATCAATCCTATCCAGTCGCATGCCCCAATGCTGTTATCCACCAATGCTAAGACCCACTAAGAAGAGCCACATGTTGTTCAATCATAAAATGGGAAGGAAAATGCTTTAAGAGAGTTTTTGTTACCTGAAAAGTAAATTGAATACAATACTTGCAATTCTATATGTTCTGCAAAAATTAGGTGAGGTGGAAGGACCTGTCTATTGAAGAAACTACATGGAAAGGAGATAACATCTTGGAACATCCAAATTTAAATTGCTTAAGGGAAAACAATCTTTGGAAAGGGGGATTGTCATGTTCTCTTTTCCCCTAAGATTCTGGATCAATCCCTAGCCAGTTTTTCATTTCTTGGGGGCTTAGGGAAAGTATCATTAGGAAAAGTAAGTGTTTATAAATTGGACGCCCAAATCATGGGGATCATGGGTGTTACGTAACAAACTAATTATTTTGAAAAAAAGTGTGTGCAAGTGTATTTTGGAGGGAATGAAGAAGAATTTGAAAATTGTGTATTTAATCAAGAAAGGGATTGAAAGGAGGATATTTGTTCATCCATTAATTTTACTTGAATAGATTAGAGACACTGTTTGCCTATCACTATGAATTGGGATATGGAAAACCCCTAATTTCCATATATCTGGTTAGTGGATGAAACTCCTTGAACTCCATTGATAAGCAATTCCTCATGGGGATTGTCATTGAACTTTGCTGATTTGTTGTTTGAGCAACTCTTATATCACCTGATTGTCTAATTTAAAGGCAAGTATTTTAGTGCCTAAGGTTTGTAATTCTAAGGCGGCTCCTTTAGCACCATTTTCTATAGATCCATCATATTTCTCCATCATAATATTGCTACTATTGTTCCCAAAAAACTGAATTGGTTGTAAGTGCAACATCCATAGTAATAACAGAAGTAATCAATTATTGTGATTTGTTGTGTTGATTGTTCGTTTTGCAAGAGTATATAATTCATTTCTGCATATTTTGTCAAATATATATCTAATGCATTAGATCTAATTGGAATTAATGTTCAATCATTGGTGATTTGTGGAGTTAAATCAACTGTAATATACAATAATCCTGATCAGGGATATTACAGAGATTATAAGAAGATTAATAATAACAGAAGGATAGATATGTCAAAAGTTAAAACACAATAATGATGACAAAATTCTCAACTGATGAAACATTATTAACAGCTGATATCTGCTAACAAAAGTTCTCAACCAATTACCTCAATAATATGACTAATTTAGTAATTACATATGAAGTAATAAAAACAATATCCATTGATAAGTAGAAATGAGGACAAAGTCAACAACACTACCAACCTGTAATGCAATAATAACTAGCAATTGCACCTTGGTGTGCAATGGGTACGCCGAAGATGTGTGGAAGGGGATCATAAAATGTGAATTCTTTTCTAATTTTTTTAGAGTTTGAAAATTCATTATTTTTTACACTTGTCATTAGCTATTCAATTATTCCTAACTTTTCTTTTTGGTGGAATTTTGTTTAAAATAATTGTTAATAGTTAGTTTCCAAATAGTATTTTTGTGTGGTTTTCACACCATCGCCCCATTGCAAATGTGAGGACCCCTCTTTTGCTGATAGACTTAGGTGTTAGAGTTAATTTGGCAACAATCTGAGAAGCAAGAGGTCTTGTTTGGGTAGAGCTTGAAATTTGCAAAAAATTGGCTAAGTCTGTAAGTCAGAAATTAAAGAGAGATTTTCAGCTATCTTTGGCTAAGTTTGAAGTGGGACGAAGCCTCTTCCCATCTCAAGTAGGGGAGATGAAGCCTCTTCCCATCTCAAGTAAGGGAGACAAAGCCCCTTCTCATCTCAATTTAAAGGAGTAAGCACCTCCTCATGTCATGATTATAGAGCAAGAAAGAGATAAGGCATGAAGTTTGATCCTAGGGGAAGAAGCTTAAAACTCAATTCAAAAGGTCCTAGATTCTAAGTGGTAGGCCCTCATCGTTCAAGTTAGAGGCCTTGGGCCCATAAAAATTGTTTCAATAATAATCTATGCAGCCCTTTATGAGACATATGGACCTGGACTATGGTCCTTACGGACCAGGCTGTAATCCGAATAACATAAAGCTTTAATTAGTCCTCCAAACCAATGTCAAGACCTTCAAAGAGCCCACATTTAGCTGGCAGTGATAATACATCTGAATTGGGGCCTTAAAACTCATTGATAAGAGCTCAAAACTCGAAATGAAGATTCCTTAAATACTAGTTATGGGCTCAGCAAGCTAGATCCAGTCCTAAATGATGAAACATACGGACAAGTGGCCTCAATTAGGCCTCAAATCTGATCATTGAGGTGGCGAGATGCATTGGAATTTGAAATATGGACATAAGATGAAATGTGTGGCTCTCTGTGGGCCCAAAAGCCAATCAAATCTGAATGTTAAATGAGTCAAACCCTGCACTAAATGTAACGTGTGGCCTGAGAGTATTAAGATGCGTTTGAAATTTGAATTGAGACCTGTCCTATCCCTAGTGTGTGCATAATTCAAGGCAATTTAAGCCCAGCTCTGGGCACAAGAATCGAAAAAACAAGATCCTATACATAGTGTGTGGCCTCAGCAGGCCAAATTAGACCTAAATGAGGTAGCTTGGGCCAAAGAATGGATTAAATTGGCCTAAATTACAGCCTGTCACCCTTAATTTCAAATGGGGCAGCCTTGTAATAAAACGTGCGGGCTAAAACTGGACTAATAAGACCCAAATCTGGGATAACTAGCATTGAGATTCAAAACAAGGGCTCTAAACTCGAAGTGCAAGCCCTAAAGGGTAAAATGTGTGGCCTTATTAAGGCCATTGGGCCCAAATTTCTAAGCAAAACAACCTTGTAATAAAACGTGCGGGCTAAAACTGGACTAATAAGACCCAAATCTGGGATAACTAGCATTGAGATTCAAAACAAGGGCTCTAAACTCGAAGTGCAAGCCCTAAAGGGTAAAATGTGTGGCCTTATTAAGGCCATTGGGCCCAAATTTCTAAGCAAAACAACCTTGGCATATTGTGTATGGGTTGGGAATTGGATCACACTAAAACAAAATTAATTGGGCCCCATAAGATGAAACGTGTGGCCTCACATGGCCTCTAAATTAAATCACCCAGGCCCTAATCCAATTCAAACAACTAAATGTTGGGCACAAAACTCGAGGCGGGATCACAAAGGTAATTTGAATGTTGAAAGAAGGTTCAAAACTCGATGCAATTATGGATATAAATGGATTAATTAAATGCAGATCCAAGGATGCAAAACTCGATGCAACCTTATGCCATTTGAATTTGCCTCAAGCTTAACAAGTGAAGGCCTTGCATTTAATGTCCATTAACAGTTGTAAGGAGGTTTGATCCAATACAAGGTTTTAAAATTCAAATTTCAAAATGAAATAAATTAAATGCTAGGGCCATGAATTCAAAACTCGAGGTAGCCTCCATTAATGGAAGATGGAAAACATTTAAAAAATCAATTGCATTAGCAGCTGCCCTATATCCAAATGATTTATTATATAAACAAGGCAATCAACCTTAATTTAAAGATCATTTTCATTGCAAAGGCAAAGTAAAATCAGAGAATTCAAACTACTGGGGGGCAGATCAAGCACATACATAAGTTTGAAATCAGAATTGAAGACTCAGATCAGACATGATTACAAACCATTGGAGCTAGAAAATAAATTGAACTTACCTGGCTAGGTTATTTTCGAGGCTAACCCCCAATGAAGACCAAGTGAGAAGGCATCACTAGGCATCACTACTAATAGATTGGCAAAAAGAGGAAAGACAAATCCTTCTGGCCTTGGCATTCAAATTCTCGTACACCACAAACACTGGGTAACTTGAAGGATATACACATCTGATTCAACAAAGAATGGGCCTGTTTGAGTTTGAACCATTTGCAGATATGAGTTCTCGGACTCGGAGTTCTATCATAGGCAACCGGCTGAATTTGTTTCTCGTGTTAAGCTTGAAATGGCAGATGGTTGAGTTTAAAATTTGGTTGAGAATGAAGTTAATGATTGATTCATCTATTCTAGAGTCTTCATTATGTAATCAAGTCTTAGAGGTATTCAATCCTTCATTTTAGTGTATATTCATTAAGAATATCTTTCTCAATATGCTTCGATTTCCTAACATCAATCTGAACTTGATATGAAAATGTGAAATTCGAATGTTTTATGACACCCTCTTTCTTGTTTTGCAAGATGAAAGACCTTTTTCAGAACTGCAGCTCTACAAGGAGTTCAAGGATAAAGAGAGATCAAATCAAGATATCAGTACAGGATTCAAATTAGGCGTGGATTATTAGCATTCAAGGAGCGAGTTCACATCATAGCTTGGGTCGAAATTTCCTGATTAAAGAACAAATCAAAATCGGAAGTAAGGAGGCAAGATTAAATACAAATCAAGACAATTCCTTCCTTGATTTGAACAAATCCCAAATATGAGACATCATTACCAAAACTGAAATAAGAATTCCGAAGGATGAGGATGTCATTTCCAGATTTAGGAAGGGATTGATTGCATTAGATGGGGAAATCAAGAGGTCTAGGTATTAAGTAGAAAGATTCAACAATTGAAAGCCAACAATAATTTCTCATCAACAAGGGGGTATTTATCAAGTTTCTAGATGAGTTTGCTAAGGTGGCAGCTCTTTACTCAACCAATATAAATATGCCAAGTGTCCCCATGGAAATGATTAATAAGATTGTGTCCCAGTTCATTGAATGTGAAAAGGAAAATGAGGATGAGGAGCACAATTCTCAATGTGATGAGGTGGCATAAGCTCACATGGTCCTAAATTTACTCATTGATTGATTAATAAATGTCTTATTCTGATTGGTCCATTTGGTGCCAAGTGGCATAGGCCTACATGGCCTTTTTCTTGATTGGCTCTTGGAAGTGTTAGAATTTTCCCATTGGTCTGCTAGTTGGTGGCTTCTTCTACAAATTCCCTCCTCATTCGTCCACTTTTTATTACACCTTATCTAGTTGTTATGCATTTGAATTTTCTTATTGGCCATTGGAAATCAATGTAATTTTCCTATTGGCCAACATGGTGTGCCTAATTGTAATTGCGTAGGCATTTAATATTTGTAGCTATGGTTATGGAAACCCTGATTAGGGCTTATGTGGATAAATCTTGGCCCTTGATTTCAAATCAATCTTGGCCATTCATTGTAATTGAGCCCCTATATAAAGGCTTGCTCACATCATTTGTAAAGGGAGTTATGTTGGATAATTATTGTCAAAGTACTACCAAAATTGTTCTCTATTCATTGTTGTGTTTGCATGGTGGATATACATGATTATTTTGGAGTATTGTATGGTTCGTTGCATCTCTCACTTAGATTAAGATTTCATTTCATGTTGTTTAGAAGTAGTTTAATTGGATGAGAGTAATTGTGGATGTTTACTTGCTTGACTCGAACAACTCCAGGCCACTAGCCTCTTGTTGATTACAAGTGAGCCTTGTATGGTTAGCCGATGAATGAAAGTAATTAACTTCAATTGGTATCTATAATCTCTAGTTTTCATCCATTTGATGGATTGAAGAGGAAATATTGATGTGAAAACCAGTAGAGTATTCCTTAGAAGCTTGCACTAGGTGGGTAGAGTCACTGATTAAGCTACATCTAGTAGGGTCCAAGTCCATCCACGATTCCTTGCATTCATAGTTAGGAGTAGTAGTCAAAGTTAGCAAGTTTTAGTTTAAGTTGAAATGGAAGTTGGGAAATCAAAACTATATTTTCATTGCACATTGTGAATCCAAAGCTTTAGAAGTGAAAGCAGTTGATATCCCTTGAATGACTAGCATAAGTCTCCTAAGTGATTTCCAGCAAATCACATCATTTCACTGAGTGATTATCCACAATTTAAAGGAGCCTTGAAGTCATTTTATGATCTTACTTTGAAAACTTAGCATGAGAGATGACCTTATTCAAGAGAGGATTGAGCATTTAGTGTTTCACCCCAAAACAATGAGTGTTTAATTATGCATGTTGTAGTGGAATAAAACCCACATCAACAAAAATTGGCGCTAGAAGGAAAACGAACAAGGTTCATTCATGGATATCAACAAAAATGAGATTTCAAAGTTATATTTGAGATATAAGATCTCTCTAAAAGTGAAAAACTTGAAAAATCCAACAACAAAAAAAGTGAAAAACTAGAAAAATGCAAAAAAAAAGTGAAAAATGAGAAAAGAAGAAAAGGTTTCTCAATGGGCAAGCAAGCCGATGTTCTCAGAATTTGGTTTGAATTGGCAAGCCACTTGGATTGTCTCAACTTGAAACATCCGCACAATGTAGGATACATGGTACCCCAAAGCATGAGGAAATGCATTGTTTGATATTTCTTTTGAGAGTGGAGTTGATATTACGAGAAAGAATTTCTTTTTCAGAGGTGTATGAGCCTGTGGTACTTGTCAGTTCAGAATCGTAGTTCCTAGCTCAAAGAGGATATCAATAGAAAATCAAGAAACGGATGTGGAGGAAATACTTGGCAACATTGTTGTAAGGGCCTCTCGCATTCAAAATCTACTTGCCCATCTTGTCAAGACACCAATGACTTGATCAAGTTTCAAATGGGTTGGTATGAGGAAGCATTAGCGGAGGGTGGAAAAGATTTCTTTCAGCTTTCAAGTTCGACATCAAATGAATAAGGAACCTATCACTCAGGTTGGAACTAAAGGACGAAAAAGAAAACAAGTTGCATCAAGGTGGCATGGTTGAGCATAATAACAAAGACATTCAAGTGGAGGGCAAACTTTTTATGCTTTATATCACAAGGAGAGGAGGTCGACAGGAAAATCAAGGGATCTATAGAATTCATCCAAGGAAGGGAAAAGATAGCAAGTGAAGGGAGACATCTAAAAACATGAGGAACTACAAGAGAATCATTGCAAATTAGAAGAAGAGAAAATCCTTGATGAGATCTCATCCATGATTCAGGGAGAGATTCTTGAGGCTAAGTTGCAAGCAATTGCAGACACCCTGAAAGAAGAAGAGAATTGAGTGGATGAGATAAACAGGAACTACAAGTTATCATAAGTGAATCCAAGTATGAAGGGCGATTTGATAGGACACTCAAGGACATCATTACCACCATGTTCTTTGGGTGCTAAAAGATCTTATTAAGGAAGAAGCACAAATGGACTCATTGCCAAGAACATCTCAGGACAAACAAGTTATTGCAAGTGGCATGATTCACCACCAGCTTCAACCTCAGGAGACTTTACCTCTTGAGATTGAAGTTGATGAGCTCATGAAGATGTTGGGTGATCTTCCTATCAGTTGCGGGGAGGCTACGCTTGATGAGATTCTACATGAAGAATTGCAAGATGTTTCTAAAGAAAAATCTACATGCAACCTCATGGGAGAAGAAGATGAAGAACAATTTGGGTCGGTGCTACAATTGGACTCTACGTTTGAACAACTTGAGGAGATATTTGGGGGAGAAATCATCAAGAAAACTTTGATTTTTGAAGATGCACTCGAGGATATTCACAAGGATGCATGGTTCATGTTACACAAGGATGAGCCTCCAAAAGCAGTATTCCAAGGCCTTCACTTCAAGACTAATCTTGCCTTGATCACTCACGAATTTGATGTTGACGCTAGTGGGATGATCCATCACCGACTTCAGCCTCCTGAAGCTGTGGAGAACTTGCAGGTTCCATTTGATCACGAAGCATGCCAGGTTGTACCTTTCCTTGCTTTTAAAGTTGAAAGTCATGAAAGTCTTTATTTTGATTATGGTGATCTAGGAAAGACAACTTGCATTTGGACCGAACATGGTCCTAATGAATTACCTCAACTATTGATTTTACACGATTTTCCTAAATTTGAAAATGGGATGGTAAAACTTTTTTTAGAGTACAAGGATAAATTTGCAAAATTGAGAACCATCACCCAAGCCTTGTTGGCTCCTGAACATTTTGAGAAACCATGATGTAAGGTCAAGTAAGTATATAGCTCTTTTGATTATTATCTGCAACCATGTGAGGTAAGTAAGTATACATCTCTTTTGAGTGTTGTCTGCTTAGGCCTCCTGGACATAGTTAGATTAGGTTTGTCTTGGACCATTTGGCTCAGGAGGGTTAGAATAGGTTTCCTCTTTGTCAGTTAGTTTAGATGTTTTAGGAGTGAGGTGGTTAGTTTGCCTTGAGTTAGTTGACTTAAACTTTTCAAGTGACTCCTATCATAGTTTGAGAGTTAGTTGTTTTGTTTTCTTTAGAGAGTCAGTTTGTAGGTTTGCTTGAGTCATTTGACCCAAGTAGTTTAGTGGTGGTTGGTTAGTTCACTTTAGTTTAGGTTCATGTTTGGTTACTTCAATTTAGAGGGATCTAAATTTGTGAGGAAGGTGATGTGTCATACAACATACTTTGGTGTTCTCCCAGTAGATTTGTTCAGTTATTTCTCAAATATCTCTTGCGAGGGTTCTCGAAGTGAAGTTGGAACCAGTGAAAATTATACACCTGAAGCGCCACTGTGGTTTTTCCAAACCCACTACAATCTTCACTATTTGTAGTCCAAAAAAGATTGAAAAGAAAAGAACAACAATATCAAAAAAAAGAATGCAAAAGAAGAAAAGAATGAAAATGAGAAAATGAAGTGAAAATTCAAGGCATTTGGCTCTCGGTGCACGAATATCTCTACTAGTGCTATTCAATGAAAATTCACTAAAAGTAGAGCAATGTTCGTGGTTGACCACAGTGATTGTTAATATTATGGCCTTTACGGAAAACATGCTCTTGCTTGAGCAATAAATCGATATGATAAATAATAATAATAAATATTGGCAATATTTATTATTTATCACCAAAATCGATATATGTATATTGAGGGCCCAAGGTCAGCCTCTTGGCTTTAATACTTGAATGGATTTTATAAGACCAAGTCGGCCTCCTTGTAGCTGAATTCATCACATATATAAGGTGTTCAAATCCAAAGGAGAGAAGCACCAAAAACATAATGTGTCTTCCCTCCTCAAGATTTGAAATTGCGAATTCTTTGTATGCAAACTTCTTCAGCGAATACCCAATTTTTGTGTAGCTGATCGGGTTCAAATTGAGTGAAGACTTTTGTGCATTGCAAGGCAAAATCAATGGTCTGATTCATATCACTTTCCATCTGCAAGTCGGAGCAGATCTTAGAAGCGAATTCAATGTCTCCATTGACATCCGAATTAGTGAATTCAGACATGCAAGTTTGATCAGCATTAACAAAACCGAATTTAGGAATTCAGCAAGTCAAATTCGGCCATCCGAATGTGAACAGATCATGTTTTATATCAATGTCTCCATTGACATCCGAATTAATGAATTCAGACATGCGAGTTTGATCAACATTAACAAAACCGAATTTAGGAATTTGGCAAGTCAAATTCGGCCATCTGAATGTGAACAGATCGTGTTTTATATCAATGTCTCCATTGACATCCAAATTAGTGAATCTAGACATACGAGTTTGATCAGCATTAACAAAACCGAATTTAGGAATTCGGCAAGTCAAATTCGGCCATCCGAATGTGAACAGATCGTGTTTTATATCAAGTCTACTACAGGCAGATACTTCAAAGGACAAATCACATCATCTAGGTGGTGAGCTACATTGGAATTTGAAATCTGGACATAAGATGAAATGTGTGGCTCTCTATGGGCCCAAAATCCAATCAGATCTGAATGTTAAATGAGCCAAACCCTATCCTAAATGTAACATGTGGGCTGAAAGTATTAAGATGTGTTAGAGATTTGAATTGAGACCTATCCTATTCCTAGCGTGTGCATAATTCAAGGCAATTTAAACCCAAATCTGGGCACAAGAATCGAAAAAACAAGCTCCTATACATAGCATGTGGCTCCAACAGGCTAAATCAGACCTAAATGAGGGAGCATGTGGGCCAAAGAATGGATTAAATTGGCCTAAATTACAGCCTATCGCCCTTAATTTCAAATGGGCAGCCTTGTAATAAAACGTGCAGGCTAAAAATGGACTAATAAGAGCTAAATCTGGGATAACTATCATTGAGATTCAAAACAAGGGCTCTAAACTCGAAGTGCAAGCCCTAAAGGGTAAAACAGACCTAAATGAGGGAGCATGTGGGCCAAAGAATGGATTAAATTGGCCTAAATTACAGCCTATCGCCCTTAATTTCAAATGGGGCAGCCTTGTAATAAAACGTGTGGGCTAAAAATGGACTGATAAGAGCTAAATCTGGGATAACTATCATTGAGATTCAAAAGAAGGGCTCTAAACTCGAAGTGCAAGCCCTAAAGGGTAAAACAGACCTAAATGAAGGAGCATGTGGGCCAAAGAATGGATTAAATTGGCCTAAATTACAGCCTATCGCCTTTAATTTCAAATGGGGCAGCCTTGTAATAAAACGTGTGGGCTAAAAATGGATTGATAAGACCTAAATCTGGGATAACTATCATTGAGATTCAAAACAAGGGCTCTAAACTCGAAGTGAAAGCCCTAAAGGGTAAAACATGTGGCCTTACTAAGGCCATTGAGCCCAAATTTCTAAGCAAAACAACCTTGGCATATTGCGTATCAGTTGGGGATTGATCATACTTAAACAAAATTATTTGGGCCCCATAAGATGAAATGTGTGGCCTCACATGGCCTCTAAATTAAATCGTCCGGGCCCTAATCCAATTCAAACAACAAAATCTTGGGCACAAAACTCGAGGTGGGATCACAAAGGTAATTTGAGTGCTGAAAGAAGGTTCAAAACTCGATGCAATTAAGTATATAAATGGATTAATTAAATGCAGATCCAAGGATGCAAAACTCGATGCCTTGTGCCATTAGAATTTGCCTTGGACTTAACACATGAAGGCCTTGCATTTAATGTCCATTAACAGTTGCAAGGAGGCTTGATCGAATACAAGGTTTAAAATTCAAATTTCAAAATGAAATAAATTAAATCCTAAGGCCATGAATTCAAAACTCAAGGTAGCCTCCATTACATGGAAGATGACAAACATTTAAAAAATCAATTGTATTAGCAGCTGCCCTATTTCCAAACGATTTATTATATAATCAAGGCAATCAATATTAATTTAAAGATCATCTTCATTGCAATGGCAAATTAAAATCAGAGAATTCAAACTACTGGGGGGCAAATCAAGCACATACATAAGTTAGAAATCAGAATTGAAGGCTCAGATCAGACATGATTACCAACCATTGGAGCTAGAAAACAAATTGAACTTACCTAGCTAGGTTATTTTCAAGGCTAGCCCCCAGCGAAGATCAAGTGAGCAGGCATCACTAGCTCATAGATTGGTAAACAATCAGATATATGGAAAAACAAAAGACAAATACTTATGGCCTTGGAATTCAAATTCTAATACACCACAAAAACTGGGTGATTTGAAGGATACATTGATTCAACAAAGAATGGGCCTGTTTGAGTTCAAATCATTTCTGAGTTCTCGGACTCGGAATTCTATCATAGGCAGCCAGCTGAATTCATTTCTCATATTAAGTTTGAAATGGCAGATTGTTGTGTTTAGATTTTGGTTGAGAATGAAGTTAATGATTGATTCATCTATTCTGGAGTCTTCATTATGTAATCAAGTCTTAGAGGTATTCAATCCTGCATTTTAGTGTATATTCATAGAGAATATCTTACTCAATATGCTTTGATTTCCTAACATTAATCATAACTTGATATGAAAATGTGAAATTCAAGAGTTTTATGACACCCTCTTTCTTGTTTTGCAAGGTGAAAGACATGTTCCAGGACTGCACGAAGCGATGTACCAGATCTGAACAGCTCTACAAGGAGTTCAATGATAAAGAGAGATCAAGTCAAGATATTAGTACAGGATTCAAATTAGGCTCAGATTCTCAGCATTCAAGGAGCAAGTTCACATCATAGCTTGGGTTGAATTTTCCTGATTAAAGAACAAATCAAAATCAGAAGGAGGCAAGATCAAAAACAAATCAAGACAATTCCTTCCTTGATTTGAACAAATCCCAAATATGAGACATCATTACCAGATCTGAAATAAGAATTCCAAAGGATAAGGATGTCATTTCCAGATTTAGGAAGGGATTGATTGCATTAAATGAGGAAATCAAGAGGTCTAGGTTATAAGGAGAAAGATTCAACAAGATCAATAGAAGAGCAAGAGAGCAAGGGATGGAGTACATGGAAGATGAAGCAATTAAGGCTATGAGCCATCACAATTGAAAGCCAACAATAATTTCTCATCAGCAAGTAAGGAGGTATTTATCAAATTTCTAGATGAGTTTGCTAAGGTGGCAGCTCTTTGATCAACCAATATAAATATGTCAAGTGTCCCCAAGGAAATGATTAATAAGATTGTGTTCAGATTCATTGAATGTGAAAAGGAAAATGAGGATGAGGAGCACAATTCCCAAGGTGATGAGGTGACATACACCACCTCATGGTCCTAAATTTACTCATTGGTTGATAAATTAATGTCTTTTTCTGATTGGCCCATTTGGCGCCAAGTGGTATAGGCCCACATGGCCTTTTTTCTGATTGGCTCTTAGAAGGGTTTGAGTTTTCCCATTGGTCTGCTAGTTGGCTTCTTCTACATGTGCTCTCTTCTCATCGGTCCATTTGTTATTGCACCTTATCTAGTTATGCATTTAAATTTTCTTATTGGTCCTTGGAAATCAATGTAATTTTTCTGTTGACCCACGTGATGGTGCCTAATTGTAATTGAGTGGGCATTTAATATTTGTAGCTATGGTTATGGAAACCCTAATTAGGACTTTCTTGGCCCTTGATTTCAAATCAATCTTGGTCAATCATTATAATTGAACCCTCATTTGTAAAGGGAGTTATGTTGAAGAATTCTTGCCAAAGTACTACCAAAATTGTTTACTTTTCATTGTTGTGTTTTCATGGTGGATATACATGATAATTTTGGAGTATTGAATGGTTCTTTGCATCTCTCACTTAGATTAAGATTTCATTTCATGTTGTTTAGAAGTAGTTTAATTGGATGAGAGTAATTGTGGATGTTTACTTGCTTGACTCGAACAAATCTGGGCCACTAGCCTCTTGTTGATTTCAAGTGTGCCTTGTGTGGTTAGCCGATGAATGAAAGTAATTAACTTCAATTAGTATCTAATCTTTAGTTTGCATCCATTTGATGGGTTTTCAGAGGAGATATTGATGTGAAAACCATTAGAGTATTTCTTAGAAGCTTGCACTAGGTGGGTAGAGTCGTTGATTAAGCTACATCTAGTAGAGTCCAAATCCATCCATGATTTCTTGCATTCATAGTTAGGAGTAGTAGTCAAAAGTTAACAAGTTTTAGTTTAAATTGAAGTGGAAGTTGGGAAATCAAAACTATATTTTCATTGCACATTGTGAATCCAAATCTTTAGAAGTGCAAGAAATTGATATCCCTTGAATGACTAGCATAAGTCCCCTAAGTGATTACCAGCAAATCACATCATTTCACTAAACGATTATCCACAAATTAAAGGAACCTTGAAGTTATTTCATGATCTTACTATGCATGCTCAACATGAAAGATGACCTTATTCAAGAGAGGATTGAGTATTTAGTGTTTCACCTTGAAACATTGAGTATTTTGTTCAAAGAAAATCATTGCTTTGCTATCGTAGTAGAAGTCTTTGCCTCGTAGAATTAAACATTGGTTGTTAAAGCTGATTTGAGCCATTTTTCAGCCTATAGAAGATTGTCCACATTTGCCAAATAGTCTAAGTGTCCAGTCTTTGCTCTGACATTTTGGAAAACAACAATTCACGTGTCCTATTTTTGTAGAGACATTTTATATACATGTCAAGCAAGGGGTGAAAGAGAAAAGAAATCTTAAATGGCTTCAATAGGGTTATGTAATATTTTTCCTTACAAGCTCTGCCATTTTATTAAGATTTTCAATTGACTTTTTTTACAGCATGACACAAAGTGTGTGTCATGCTGAGATAAATTGGTTGGCATGATTTCAGTGAGTTTTATTTAGAATTTGCACATAAGCATATCATTTTTTGATGTATTTCAATTAACACTACAATATGCTATCTGCTAATGAAGGCATTGGTTCTATGGTTTCAACTTCATCTTAAGTAAGCGTCCCTCCTGCCACCACCGCCCATACGTAAGGTGCATCCCTTTTCAGTTTTCCACCTTAGTTTTGCAGCTAAATTTATGCTGATAGAGGAGGGAATTGGATATAAATCATTTTTAAGCTGCTCAAATTAGAGATTTTAATTCTTCCTCCTGAATTCAATGTAATAATTGGGCCATTTCTTCATTTTATGATAGCCACTGATATGACTAATAAGGTCAATCAGTACGCTGAAATATAAATGAGACTGACGCACCCATGCTGTGAACCAACTACAAAAAGAAATTTTTGAAAGAGTTAGGAATTCCAATTAAATCATTTACCATAAGAATCTACTACAGCAATGCTATGATTTGGCTGGAAGTCATATCATTTTCAATCAGAAATCGGTGAACATTATAAAGAGCACTTTTTCTGTGCTTCAGATACTAAAAAGTGGCAAAATCAGAGACAAATACAAAAGCATATGTAAGAATATTTTTTGCCGAGAAGATTCTCTTTTGCAGAAAATTAATGGAAAACCAAGTCTTATGTTGTGCCACTATTTCAACCATGCACATTCAGGGATCAGTTAGATAGCTGTAAAAGCCCCCAGCATCTTCACCACAACACTAAAAAATAGCAATGCGAAACAGTGGCTCAAAAGAAGGCATGAAGGATAAGGTTGAAGCTCAACACGAAACAAAAGAACATGAATCATAGAAGTCTCAAACAATTCAAACAATATTTTTTGCCAAGAAGATTCTCTTTTCCAGAAAATTAATGGAAAACCAGGTCTTATGTTGTGCCACTATTTCAACCATGCACATTCAGGGATCAGTTAGATAGCTGTAAAAGCCCCCAGCATCTTCAGCACAACACTTAAAAATAGCAATGTGAAACTGTGGCTCAAAAGAAGGCATGAAGGATAAGGTTGAAGCTCAACACGAAACAAAAGAACATGAATCATAGAAGTCACAAACAATTCAAAGAAAACAACCCAAGTTACAAACCTGGTTAGCATTGGGGTTACGGATCAGAATGATTACATATATACTGTCGATCATGAACAATAAAAATGTCCATCCCAGCCAAATATAATCCTCTTTACCTTGTATTTGTTAATCATGGTTCATTTTCACAAATTTATGCATAGTTATGATATACAGCCTACAAAAGGATCAATCTGTATCTATTAAGTTTTCATCAACAATAATTCTACTTCATGCAAATATTGATAAAAGTGATTCCATCTGTAGTGGTGAAGTTGTGCATTGTATTGTGTTTAAAAATTGAGGAGAATACACAAAATGTCTTTTTTCTATAATAGTCTCAATTCTTAGTATTCTCTTCTATTTGTTTACAACATATGTTTCAAATAGCATAAATGGTGCAGAAAAGCAGCTATTCAACATATCATTTTATTTGTTAGTAAATTAGGTATTTCGATAAATTATAGATGATAAATTTACAAGGGCATGTAAAACATGTGATAATGATATTTGATATAACTCACATTCATCCTTGGACAAATACACATCAGCATAAAGAAGAAACTTTAGAACCAACTTACGCATGGATAGAGTTATTCTTTGTCCCAGCATGCTCAATTGATCAAGCATTATTTCTGCATCTTGAAGAGAACCATCGGCTTTAATGGCAATGAAATCCAATGCATCGGTGTCAACGTCTAAGTTTTCCTCAATTGCAAGTTTCTGCAACCTGCTTACTATTTCTGACTCCTTGATTTTTGAAAAAATATATTTTTGACACCTTGAAACAGCAGTGGGGGGTAGTTTATCTGGGTCAGTAGTAACAAGTATGAAGACAACAAAAGCTGGCGGTTCCTCTAGACACTTCAGAAGTTCTGTCCATGTTTCAGATACCAGCATATGGCATTCATCAATGATAAAGATTTTGAACCAGGAGAAAGATGGAGCTAAAGCAACATTCTTGAGCAGAGATTTGACTTTCTCTAGCCCATTGCTATTTGTAGCATCCACTTCTCTCACATCTCCACTCTTACCAGATGTAAATGCAGTACATTCTCTACAAAGTCCACAGGGCCTTAGTTCCTCAAGAGAGATACAATTCAGAGCTGTTACAAATATTCTAGCTGTTGATGTCTTTCTTGTACCATAAGGACCTTGGAAGATGCACAACCATGTTCTCTTTTAAAACATTGTTAATTAGAGATTGCACAACCATGTTCTCCCACCAATTTGCCAAAGGACCTTGGCCTATATTTTTGACTCAAACTTCTGTGCATGTCTTTGTAGACTGTTAATTCCCTACTTTCAGATATTAGAGAAAGCTCCAGTTTTTGTCGACCTTTGTGTCTGGACCTTTTCCTATTCAGTCTACTAGCCTCCATCAGCATGGACGAGCATGTTGGTTGTGGTCTGTACAACACCCATAGATAAGAAATTCCCAAAATAAGTTGGAAGAAGGGGAGGTTTAACCCTGTCCCTGCAATTAGCCAGCACTAGGAAATATACGATTTCTTCCAGAGGCGCCTCATGAGCTCTGATTACACATCTCCAAAATTGTGTAGCCGCTGCAACGAAAGAGCCCACTTAGATTTTTCACCTCCTGAATCATATCCTCTAAAGCGTAATGTTGGGCTTATCACCTAAGTTACCAGGGTTCGCCTCTGGCCCCTCCGAACTGGACCAAGTTCAAACTGGTTCGAAGTTCGGGTCCAGTTCGCCTGTGGGTCCGGGCAGGGTTCGATCTGGGCCTCTTGCATGTTTTTTTATTGCAGTTGTTTTCTTTCTTGGGCTGCATACTACTTTGTTTCCTGGTTCAGCCAGTTTGGGTGTCTTTATATTCTGTTTTAACTCCAAATAGATACCAGCAGCAAAGACATCTATGTCTGAATTTGAAGGCAATCTATAATCATTTTACCACAAAGTGCATGATCTCGGATTACTCAGCCTTCCTCTTTTGTACATATGTTCCATGTAAAATTTAAACATATGATCTCAAATAACCTAGCTGCATGTTCTTGTGAAACTTCTTCAATAGACTTGCGCGGTTGACATAAATATGCTATGTTTTATTTATAAAAATATATATCATTAGTAGAAGCATATTGTGTAGTAATTTTTAGTCTTTTGTAACATATTTGATCTTGTTTTGATGAACAGATTGCACAAGCAGCAAACCTTAAGAACTTTGAAATCCTCCAAAAAATAAGTTGATGTTATGATAATTTTAGTTTTAATGTTTTGAATCTTTGATGTTGAACTTGAAGTATATGATGGTATGATCACGATTCATGATGGTATGATTATAAGTTTATGGTGTTTTTGTTGTTTAAATGTTGTTTTTATGATACTATGTGACATTCTAATTTTAAATCATGCTTCTAGGCTTCAAAATATATATATATATATTTTTTAAAATCTTTCATATTTTTTCGAACCCGAACCCAAACCCCTTTTCAAAATTTTCTCGAACTTGCGAACCGGTTCTTCGAACCCGAACTTCGAACCGAACTCGAACCGGTAACTTAGCTTATCACTTATGTTGTCCTTTGGGAACCCCCCCATTTTTGGAGAGACTCTTTAGTCTTTTCCACATTCCAGTTGCCAGATGTTTCAATTTTGCATACAAACTTTCACCCTGAAATTATGTTGAACTTGTGCTAAACATCCTGACCCACAAAGATTTTAACTTGTTCACTAGCAGGCACAAACAGGATCCTGACAGACCACGAGAACTGAACCTCATTATATACATAATGAATGAAACCTAGTCAAGATACTCTGCTCAAATTACATCACAATCTCTTACAATACCAATCTGGAGACAGGAAATAAAAAACCAAATGTTTAAAAATACCCTACCTAAGAAAAAAATCACTTTTCTAGCAGTAAAATCATTCATCATTCACGAATACATAAAATCCTAGGCTTGTAGTATATATCATACAATTCCAATCTCAGGACACAGCCTTCATGAGAGAAGTGGACACAACAGACCCAAGGGCACCCGCAGACACCTCCATATCAAAGGAATTGTACTGCAAAAACAGCTCTGCAATGAGGATCCGAGCAATCATGACTACGAAATCCTTCTCAAAGCACTGCTTGCTGTTGACAGAGGGGGTCAAAGAAATGATTTGACAGTTTTGTCTAGTAATGACTATCCTCACAAATCATCAATAATGACAGTAGTCATTGCAGTTATCAAAGACAACAGTGATAATCACACCAATCAAAATAACAAGTCATGTCCCCTATTCACAAGGTTTCTAAACCCAATTATACAAAGTGTCTTCCTCACTGTTCACTATGTTCACTTTTGAAATAACAACAGCAACAATTGTTGTCATCCCTTGAAACAGACTTAACTTCTATTCAATACTGGTAGCTGGAAATCCTAAAAGCTACTTTTACACCATTAAAGGTGTATAACTTGTTTATAATGTTCCAGAAAAGAATCATTAAAAAATCACAGGTCTTACACATGTTTAGGAAAAGAATAGAAAAAAACTATTTTAAATTTATTGTGATATCAGATGCAATATATATTGATATATTGGTGAAATTTTTAGTCAGAGTGACAACAAGTGATGTTTTGAAAAACTCACAATATTTTTCAGGAAAATGTTAGGAACCATGCTGTGAAAAGACATGTCAGAATATAACATGATATTTTAAAGACGTGTGCTTCTATGGTTCTAACTTATAAACTCATGAGATAGATAGAAGAAGGAAATATTTTGGTTCTCCAACCAAGCTTAGGAAAAGTAACAGATACCAAATTGCAACATCCATGCATCTATGAAAATTGCAATAAATCGACTGAAAACTCATTGTCATATTTAGATGCGATATATGTGGACATATTGGTGAAACTTTATCACTGTTATATTAGATGCAATATATGTTGATATATTGGTGAAATTTTGTCAGAGTGACAACAAGTGATATTTTGAAAAACTCACAAGTCACAATATAATTCAAGAAAATGTCAGGAACCATGCTGTGTCAGAATATAACACAATATTTTCAAAACATGTGCTTTTATGGTTCTAACTTATACGCTCATGAGATAGCTACAAGGAGGAAATATTTTGGTTCTCCAACCAAGGTTAAGTAATGGATACCGAATCACAACATCCATGGATTTATTTACATGTTGAAGGAAAAGTGTTTCTTAGTACAATGAGTTGCAACTTGCAACCATGAATTCCAATTCTTCAGATGTCTAAAGATCAATTCCTCAATCATTACACATCTTAGACCTTAGTATAAAGATCCTCTCCTAAATGTACATATATTGTTGCCAGAAATGAATTGATGATGGATCTTATCATCTTTAAACTCCACAAGACCAAGTCCTTCAAGTTAAGCTGATCTAAATACCTAAAAGATTCTTTCTTTTTTAATAAATGTTCAATGTTCTATGGCTAGAATCCTATAAACAATGACAAATGCTTCAAAACAGTTCACCATTGATTTGTACTTTCACCTCTTTATCTAGACTAATGAAAGATCAAGATATCTTGCACCATGATCAAGCATATTATGAATTAATAAAACCTCTTTAAAGATCTAAATTCTCACATGTACTCAATCCCCAAACATTGAATTGTGCATTCACTTCTTCGGCAAGTTAACTCTCATTCTCCAAATAGCCAGTCACCTGCCTATTATTTCATGTTTAATTGATAATTAACACAGCCCTGAAACAACACATAGATGGATTCTAACACGATTTAACCTAAGTCTTTCTAGGTACACTGAGCTCCAACTTGGAGATTCATTGTTGGCCAGAAAAAAAATCAATCCTTAAGAAGATAAAATGATCTGCAGTCAAACCTATTACATGTTTAGGCCTCGGTATAATAAATAAGTAGTACATTTCTGAGTTCTAAAATCAAACACTCCTACAAATTTTCGGTTATTTCTAGTGTCTCTTCAAGTGGAAGAAATTGAACTCCACAAGACTGACAACCACAGGTGAAGTAGATTAAAATGATCTGAACATCTACACAAGCATGATGGTAAATAATGTGGTGTAAGTATTTATAAAATGTCCCGTTGAAGGCAACCAGAAAAAGCTCAGCAATAGTTCTAAATCGTTATATCTTGTTCAAACCTGATCCTCATATTTTCATCTCCAAAGACATGATCTCTAGAATCATCTATAAACAGCCAATCACATCGAGCAACAAAACAACCCACATATTGAACATATTTTCATAAGTCAACATGTTGAGAAACTAGCTCCACTCTACTAAACCAATAAAGTTTCCACTAATTTTAACCTTGATTAATCAATAAATAGGATCCATGAATACAGGAAACATCTCAAAGTCTAATAGTTGAGAAAGGCTACCAAAATATGACCCCATAAAATAAAAGCACACAGTCTACAGACAGTATTTTTTAAACTACGTATCTTACAACAAAACAACCCACACATTGAACATATTTCCATAAGTCAAAATGTTGAGAAATTAGCTCCAGTCTACTAAATAAATAAATTTTCCAATAATTTGAACCTTGATTAATCAGTAAATAGAATACATGAATACAGGAAGACGTGTTGAAGAGAGGCTACCAAAATATGACCACAGAAAATAAAAGCATACAGTCTAAAGACAATATTTTTTAAACTACATATCTTGAAAATGTATGCAAAGACAAAATTTAGCATTTTAAACTTCAAAATTCATAACCATATGCAAAAATGAAATTATCTTTCATGATTGTAGTGAGGGAAGGAACGGTACCTTCTATCCATTGCAGATGAGAATTCCATCTCTATTGCAGCATTCTTTGGAAATGGCAATAAGAAGTTCTTGATTTGACCCATCCTCCAACCCAAATTTGAACTGATGCCCAAACTCAATAATATCATCCAAAAGAAGGGGATCATGAGTGAATTCTACTGGAAAGACTCCTTGAAAAGCTTGCTGCACAACAAAACAAAATTACATCAAACCTAATCTCACTCTGTTGCAAATCAAGATGTATTAAAATGATAAAACGATCAATTTCAGTCAAATACATATATTATTATATATGGAAAATAGACAGTCCACATCAAAAGAAAAATACATCAAACCCACTCTAACTCTATCACAAATCAAGATGTATTAAAATGATTATGATCAGTTTCACTCATGGAGTCCACATCAACAAAGTAGGTGGTACATGCTCACTTCCATGCAGTATCTTAATTTTTTTTCTTAAGCAGCAGGTATAGTACCAACATCTTGGTGATAAGAAGAATATCTATAAATTAAAAGTTTGAACACCATAGTGTCTTAAGTGTACTTATTGCAATAAATATTATATATCATAAAGACCTTATTGCTTCATGTAATTGGTGCATCTATTTCATAAATGCCTTAGCCACCGATGCACTATCTGTTTAAATTTAACCTGCCCTATGAACTGGTCATTACAAACAGTGCTACATTTTTCTCCTAGTCAATATTCATAAGGCAAAAGCAATAGCAGTAAGCTTAAAGCAAAACTGCAAAGATTGATTAAAATGCAGTCGAAAAGATGGTCATAGAATACAACACCTAACAGCATGGAGTTGAAAGAAGAGCTGGAAATGCAAAAGGCTAAAGGCCAAAAACTAAAGCGATTGAATTAAGAGACTTCCATCGCTATCTTACAAAACAAAACAACTCTTGCATGCATCAGATAAATTGCAAAAAGGCTAGGAAATTTAGGAAGGCATTGTTGTCTCTATATGATTTTCAACAATATTGAGATTTTAGACATTAGAAATTGCCACTTGTATTGAATAGACTATCCAATCCATTCAGGAAAGACATACAGGAATAGCTGCAGCATAGTCAACAACGTTAAAGTGCATGAAAAAAAACAGTTAAATACACCTACAATCATGCATGCTATCCTCTGTTCTGCATTTGGTGGCTTCATAACCCAAGTGTGAGAAGAAACTGAAAATACAAACACTTGCAATTTCCTTTTAACTAAACTATTATATAATTTAACAAAAACATCATGCAGAAGAATAAAACATCACTGAGATAAGCAAAACTTGACAAAAATATCCCCAACTCTAAGGAACAAAAGGAAAAATGTGATAAAAATGAGGTAACACAAAAAAGATTACATAGAATGCAAATATAATCCTCCTACAGAGTAGCCAGGCTACAATTATAGGTTGCACTAAAGTATCCTGACTTGTAAGCCTAATATCAATCAACTGTTGCAAAAAGACCTTAAAACAATTTAGTGATTACCTGAGTGCCCGTCAAGAGAGACACCAAAGATTGTTGAACGCCTCATTGAATTTCACAGCAGTATGCTGAGAAGTATATGGTGCTGCTGATTCCTCCTTGTATATTAGAGGAAATACAAATAGATGTAAATATCCCCTCACTGTTGCCCCATTCAAAATACAGCAAAACATATACAAAATACAGTAGAAAACCTGAAAAGAAAAACTCCAAACACAAAAACTAAATAAAAATATCAAAGGAGGCATGGCCATGCCAGAATGACAATGGAAGGCAAACAAAACCAAAAAAAAAATTGAATAGGGAACAATGTGCTCTGCTTCCAGATAAACTGCCCATAAATAGAAAGTGAAATGGTGTTTTTTTAAACGGTTTTATGGAGAGAAAAAAACGAGCATTCCATGTATGCCCTCGATTTGTTCTCATCCGATGGCTCTGGTTTCAGTACCGTTGAGAAAAAAATCCAAGCATCTTTTTCTAACGGTAACAAGGAAAAATCAATCATGCTTTTTAAACCTGACCGTTCTCATGCGATGGCTCTGGTTTGATTGCTCGGCTCCACTGCAGGCTTTGTGAATCTAACAGATGCTACCCGGTTTAATTTAATTTAATTTAATTTATTTACTTCTTTGTGAAATTAATTTAATTTACTTCTGTGTGAAATTATTTTAATTTACTTCTTTGTGAATCCACATTAAAACATTAAAAAACAGATGCTAGCCGATTTAATTAACCAGCCATGTAATAAGATGTTGTTTTTTTTGTTGGGGGAATTTTACATAACATTTTAATTATATAAAAATTGGATAGAAAATATATTTTAATTTATAAATGGGAGATATTTTTTTACACAAGTGAAATTGTGAACAATATTTGTTGAAGGCATTGCAAATGGGGTTGCGAGCAAAGTGGATTTAACCAAGGAGGAAACTTTGTGGTTAAACACATTAAGTTGGAGTAGTACTGGGATGGGTAACCTTTCGAGAAGTTTCGACACTTCGCCTTTGTGAGCGTCACCTAGATTGAATGAGTGTTAAGTGTTCCATTCATTCTCGTTCTTGTGACCCGCTAGTCATGAAACATGGGTCAATGATTTTGACTCACATAGATGCAATGAGTGGTAAGTGTTCCAATCATTCTCATGAGAAATGAGTTGTTGTGAACCACTACTCATGAAACATGAGTCAATGAGTTTGACTCAAAAACTACACAGTTGAATCTTTACATTTTTTAATTTAGTTCAACTAATTTATTATTTTAATTTAGTTTAGTCAAATTTTATTTACAAAATATTGTTTGAAATAGAAAAGGTCATCTAAATAGTTAATGTCTCTTAGAAAAATTATCATACCAAGTGGGTTCTCAATATCCTTGTCATCAAATTGCTAATCCAAAATATAATGTCTTTCACAAATAGAATGACTTGGAGGAAAACAAGGCTCACAACTCTTTGTAAATGTTATTCTAACAAGCCAAATCCAAAATAACTTCTTGCAAATGTTTTTCTAGCACGCCAAATCCAGACTAGCGAATTGAACAGGTGGTTAAGTCAAACTATGAAATATATTAATTCGTTGGAGTGGAATATATTAATTTGTTGGAGTACATTGTATCACATGTATGTTAGAATGGAAACAATGTTGTGGATGCAATTGCTAAGTCAACAATAGATTTGGTAATGGAGGAAAAGAACACACTGTCTCCAAATGAATGGTACACTTTATTTTGTCATCATGTTGTCACCACATGAACTCCCACTCTTAGAGAGATTAGACAAGACAAAAATATTTATGAATCAAGGTGGAGAAATTAAGGAGAGTACATTTGCCTATATTAGCAACAAGCAAATGGACACTACCATTTTTTTTAATGGTGAGGAAGAGTCAGACAACATTATGTGGTGATGTTTTTGAGATGAGAGTCATAGAGGTGTTCAAGACTAGAGCAAGGGTGGTGTTTCATGTGTTAGGATTGGTTATGGGTGATGTATATAAGAGTGGAAACACTTAGTATCATGTGAACTTCAACATAGCTTCAATGTTTCTTGCAATGCTACTTGATGTTCGAGAAGTTGAGATGACCCTTTATAGCTGAATGTGGTGTGGGGAATCGGCGTCGATGTGCTAGAAAGACAAAGAAAATCTTAGGTGGTTATAGACACTTAAAAATGACCAATTGCTCTAACGCGACAATTTTACTAATATTCATCTTAAATTGTTAAATAAGCTTTATTATTTAATCAATTTGTGTCATTCTACTATTCAAATTCATCATTTCTCCTTAAATTCATAATTAAGTGATTTAAATTAATTAGTTAATTATTAAAATGTCTAATCAAATTATTCATCAATTATTCGTCTATAAAATAATTAAATAAACAATGTTTTTTAATTATTCCCTACCTCATTATTATTAATGAAATAATCATATTTAATTAATATTTCCTCTTTCTTAATTATTGCATTCATGTAATAATTTAAAATCTAAACTCCACTCTCATGATTAAATAAATTATATTTAATTAATTAAACTAATTATTCTTCTCTCATAAATAAATAAGCAATTAGTTATTTATATTCTCGCATATTCATACAAATAAATTATTTCATTTATTTAATCATATTTATTCTTCTAGTTCTAACTCATACTAAGTTTCACTTTACTAATCCATTTCATTTTCTAACTATTCAATCAACATTGTTAATTCCTCCCTCAACATTTAGTTGTCCGATTAGTTAACTATTTCAGTCTTCTATTTCATCTAATCAGTTAACTCATCAATCTATTTTGTTCTTAATTATATGCAATTAGTTCTCAATCACATGCATTTAGTTAATTCTCCAATCAATTCAAGTTCATTGATCAATCTATTCTATTAATGGATCAATCTAATATTTTAACAGAACCACCAAGTTAACTCAACAATCAATCTAAGTTAACTTTTCAATCACACCCAATCAATCCTTCAATCACGGAATCTTGATTGAGACCCCTAAAATTCTTATAAATAGAGAGCTAATTCTCTTATTTTGGCAACCACAGAATTTGAGTTCTCATGCTAGCATAATTTTGAGCTTATTGCTCAAAGCTCAACATTGCATAGAGAAGGAGAACAATGATGGAGGACTTTTGCATATTCATGTATTTTTGAATTGATCGAGGATTACGGTTAACAGATTGAGGATTACAACTCATGCAAGTGGTGATTGGAAAAGATGGACTGATGGAAGTAGAAATAATAATAATTTCTTGTCATGTTTTATGGGTGGTTTTTTGTGTCTTCGACCATTCTATAGAAGGTGATTTTTTGGGTATTTCTTGTGCTGAGATTGTTAGAATTAGTAATCTTTCCTTGGTTGTTTTATTTAATTTGAGGATAAACCAAGGTATCCTCTTTTATTTATTTTAGGATATTCCTAAAGGAATCTCTACATGTAATTTTGTCCTCTAGTCCAAGTGGGAGGACAACTCATATTTTGTAATTCCTTTAATAAGGAAAATAGGTTATTCCTCTTTACGAGGATGCTCACACTTGACACACACTAAGTATGAATGTGGCACTCATACACACAGGGAGTTACATGCAAACTCTTTCACTCATCTCTACTTAAATAGATATTTCTCCACACACTTAAGACACTAATTTTCTCACAATTCTCTCCCACAATTTCTCTCCTCTTGCATAGTAGTTCTATCATATTGTATTGAGCTTCTTGCTCATATTCTTTCTCTCTCTCTTTAGGTCTTTCATGTCTCATTCATAATACACAAAGGGGTTTTTCTTTATTTTTCCCCTTACAAAAATCTCTTGGCTCTTGTTAGATTCTTGGAGTCCTATCTTGGTTTTGGTGGTTGATCTAGCATCTCTCTCTCATTTGATTTATGGTAAAACTCTTCTTGCACTTCACTTCTTGGATTGTTATTTTGATCTTGTTTTCATTCATTTATTTCTTCTAACATGGTATCAGAGCTAGCTACTAATCTTTGTTTAAGTGTTTTGTAGGAAGGCAACATTCAAAGGAGCAAGATTTTTCAAGTTTTCTCTTATAGATCTAATACCTTTTTTGCAGCTCTAACTTGTTTATTTCTTAAGTTTGTTTCTCTCTAACCCTCTTTGGAAGGCTTTCCACCAAAGAGTAACTTAGTTTTTTAGTTTTTTTTGGGTTTGGTCAGTTCACCACCAAACCCAACTAATCTCTCTTCATTTCATGTGTTTTTTTTGCAAGCACTAATCTAATATTTCTTGCAAGTTTTATCTAACTTTTCATATTCAATTTTCTAAAATCTTGTGCATGTAGGCTATTTCACTTTGTTGCAGGCCTAACTCCATTTTTTTCAGATTTCTAATCCCTTACATGCAGATATTTTACTTTTTTTGCAAGCATTTCTCATTTGCATCAAATAACAAATTTATTGTTTATTTCATTCTCTTTGTTGGTTAAAATAAATCTTTTCTATATCTTGACAGTATATAACTCTCTAATCTACTATTAATGTATCATTTTACATCTATTTTCTATGCTTCTAATCTAATTTTCATTGCTGATTACTTTGATTCTTGTCAATAATATCTATTCTAATCTTTAAATCTGCTCTTAAATCTAATCTCTGTTTAAAATAAATCCTTAAGCTATCTTATTCTACAATTTTTTTGTTTCAATCTTTTGTTGTTTACGTTGAAAACCAGTCAACATAAATATATCGGTTAACTTTTTTGTCAATCTGTTACATTTATCTGCATTTTACATCTATACTATTTTGCTAATAAGCTATTTACATAAAATATTTTTACTTCTTTTATAAACTTTTGTGTTGCCTTGCTGCCTTGCACAGCTCTCTTCACTAGATTTCCTTTGTTACCCTTGTCTTAGTTGTTCGCTATTGTGTTGGTGATTTGGGCCTCGTGGCAGGGCTTTACGTAGCTCTAAATTGTTTTAAATTTGTTAAAGATCTTTGTCGGTGTTGGCAACATCTCCAAGAAGGCATCCATCTCACAGCTCTCTCCACTTTTGTGCGCACCTTTTTGTCTACAAATCAATACAATTAGAAATTAATGTAGTCTTGAAATCAACGGGCACCTAGGAAAGGCATTGTTTGTCCATGGAGTAGCACTTCATAGTGGTGCAACACTGCTACAAGTTTTTGTCACACTTCCTCATTAGAAGCAATTTTTTAATCCAATTTTTTAAACTATTTCTCTTATCTTCCCTTGTGTTTATTTTTTAAACATTTGGAGACACTTTGCAGTAGGTGATCAATTCAATCTTTCAAAGACTCAGCCCAAACTACCTTGCTACGTAAGCTCTTTTCTACTGCTTTGAGCAGCCTCTCCCTTTCCTTGACTGTTGCGTAAGCAGCCCAATCTACTCCCTTGGTTAAGTTCTCAAGTCAACTGATCCAGCTAGTTTAAGGTTTGAGTTTTCTTCCAATATTTGTAAATTTGAGTTCGTTGATGCTAAAACTTCTATTCTCATATAGCTAAGGAGATCTACACTGGGGTTTTTTCCCAAGGATTTTTCTAGTTCAAAGTTCCAAACGTGTGATGGTATTCATTATAGTCGAAGAGACATCCCTCAGGTTTAATTTGGACTGACAGAGCATTCACCTAAATGAAATTGTTACTGCTCCCCCTTCATATTTTTTGAACGCCAATTTCTTCATTCAACTTGCCTCTATCTGCAAACAATAATTACTTTATCTTAAAAGACAATTTAGATTATAAAACGTAAAAGGCATCAGTTTATTCTCATTACAATTGTTTATCTCTCTGCATAAATCTATTCTTGGTGAGGCATTCTGAAGCCTTAAATATTTAACATTAAATATTTTTTATTTGATTCTGGTTATTTCTGACATTTCTGATTTGATTCTCTTCCCTGTGTGAGCCTCCTGACTGGCTGCATCTGGTTCATTAAATCTTATTTTAGCTTCCAGGAAATTTAATCATATCTTTGGTTTTTTACCTTTTTTTGAGGGAATCCATTTCTTTGCTATTTTCAGTTTATTTTACTATTTTATTAAATCTGAAAGTTAAATTTTTTTATATTAAAATGCTAGCTTTTTTATTAAAAAAAATTAGTTTATTATATTAAATTAATTTTGTTATCTTTCAATCAAATCCATTGATACTTGTTTCATATTAATTCGTTTTAAAATTTGAAAGTTAGTTTTTTTTAATATTAGTTTTTTTTAATATTAGTTTTTTTTAATATTAGTTAACTTGATTCACATTGTTAATTTCCAAATCCATTTAAATCAAATTAATTCTAGTTTATATTTAACGTAAGCTTTTGATCTAAATTTTTTTTGTTTCTAACAATTTGTATAAACAAATCTTAATTAGCATTATTACATTGTTCATTATACTTTTTTGATTCTTGATTACACTCTTAATTTTAATTTTAAATCAATTTATCTCCTTTATTTTAAAACGTTTAATAAAATTTTAATTCTTTAAAAGAATTCAATTTATTTTAATCAAAAGCATGTTTTACCTTGAGTAAATCTTTTTTCTTGTTCTTTATCATTAGATATTAATTGTATCTCACTTTGTTCAAGTTCATTTAATCATCTAATTGTGTCTACCCTAATTCTAGAAATCAAGTTAAATAGCTCTAACTATCATCAATGGAAAACACACATCTCATTTATATTTCATTTTAAACATTTACTTCAAGTTGCTACAGATGTCACTACTGAACCAGTTGCCACTACTGCTCAAACTGTCAAAGATGCATGGCAAGTTCAAAATGAAGAAGCTCTTGGTCTAATTGGTCTTTCAGTTATTCCTGACTTATATGTATTGATTGGACATTGCACCAAATCCCATAAAGTGTGGACAATTTTGCAACAAACCTATGATATCTCCACCGAATCACGTAAGATTCAGCTCCAAGACAACTTGGAAGACCTCAGGTATATTGACTTTAAAAACATGGATGAATTTTTGCTTAAATTTGATGCTATTAAGACTCAATTAAATGGTGTGAATGTTACTTTAAGTAATATTAGACTAATTACTATTATTCTCAAGAAGTGTCTTCCTAAAGAGTTTCAACAATTTATTACTAACATTCATTCACAACTTGCTATTCCTACTTTAGCTCCTCAGTTAACTTATGGCATATTTCAAAATCTATTACGTCAAAAGGAAGCTAAGTTGTTGCAATTTGGTACTCTTAGATCTTCTAGACATGCTTTTGTGTCTAAACATCAAAATCAAAATAATAGATCTCATAATCATAATTCTTCTCATAATAATCATAATTCTCGTAATAATAATTATAATCATCATAACCATAATAATAATCCTCATAACAATAACAATAATCATAATAACAATAGATTTAATTCTAGGCCCTCATATAACAATAATGTTAATCGTAATAATAATAATTATAATAATCAACAAAATAAGAAACCTCATTGTACTTATTGTGGCAAAGATGGTCACCTAACTAATGTTTTTTTAAAAAGAAAAATGATAAGAATCCTATGAATAACAATAATCAAAATAACTTCAAATCTCAAGGTTATCAATCTCGTCGTGCTTTTACTTCTTGTTTTAAAGCTTCTCATGCCTTAGAATGGATTATTGATAGTGGGGCTTCTCACCATGTTACATCTCATAGAGAAGTGTTTGACTCTTTGCAACCTGATAAAACAAATATTCCTATTCAATTAGCTAATAATCATAGTTGCAAAGTTGACGGATTTGGTGATGTTAATGTTCCAAATGGAAAATTACACAATGTTCTATATGTTCCTGAATTTAAATCCAATCTTCTTTCAGTTGCTCAATTATGTCAAGATTACAAAGTTGAATTTCATAAGGACATGTGTTACATTATTCATCCTAAGAATGATCATGTTGTTGCTAATGCTAAGTTGGATCATGATAATTTGTTTAAGTTTTATGAGTTTGCCTCATCAAGGTACTCTTTGAAAGTAAATATTGATTTCAATGTATGTCATGAAAGGCTTGGCAATTTGAATTCTAATTATATTTCTAGATTGCTAAAATCTAACATGGTTGAAGGATTACCACATATTGTTCCATCCAAAATTACATGCACATGGTGCATGAGTGGCAAAATGAAAAGGGAGCCCTTTCCTCATGGTGCTTCATGGAGGGCATCTCATAAGTTGCATTTGATTCATAGTGACCTTTTGGGACCAATGGAGAACACCTCCATTCAAGGTTCAAAGTATGCTCTTACCTTTGTTGATGACTTTACTAGAAGAATTTGGATCTATTTCTTGCATAGTAAAGATCAAGTTCTTGATATATTTTTGAATTTCATATGTTTTTGGAAAGGCAATCAGGCTCTAAGCTTCAAATTCTTAGAACAAATAATGGTATTGAATATGTTAACAATGCATTTCATTCTTATTTGAGATCTTTTGGTATAAAATATGAGCTTATTGTTGCTTATACACCACAAAAAAATGGTGTGGTGGAAAGGAAGCATATAACTATTGTGGAAATGGCTAGATGTATGTTGCATACAAAAAATATTCCTTACAAGTTATGGGATGAAGCAATGGATTGTGCCACTTATATTCTTAATAGAACTCCTACTAAAGCTTTGCAAGACATAACTCCTGAGGAAGTGTGGTTCGGTAGAAAACCAAATTTACAACATTTGAGAATTTTTGGATCTATTTCTTATGTTCACACACCCAAACAAAAAAGGAAAAAACTTGATTCTAAATCTTCTCCATTTATCTTTGTTGGGTATGATGAATTTACTAAAGGTTATAGAGTTTATGATCCTACTACTAACAAGGTGCGCATTGCAAGAGATGTTTGCATTACAGAAAATGAAGTCCATGATTGCTCCAAGGTCAATGATGATGAATTTAAAGGAGGCACCATTGAGATTGTGGAGGACCAACCTCCTTTTCTAAACCCTACTCCTAATGCATCTATTTTGAGTCCTACTAATAATACTGATGATGATGATGATGATGATGATGATGGTAATAATATATCTACTCCTCATATTACTAATGTTGATCATGATGATAATGATACTTCTCATAGTGATATTTTTGTTAATTCTAAGAGAAATCCTATTAGGAATGGGAACACTGAGAGGGGGGGGTGAATTAGTGTTCACTATATTTGATCTTTTTCTTAACTCTTGAAACTTAACTTGAATGCTTAAGTACTGAAATGAATATTAACATAAACAAGAAACATAAACACAACACACAACACCAATATGATTATGGGGAAACCCAAATAGGTAAAAACCCCGGTGGGAATTGACACCCACTAAGAATTGCACTAGTGTCTTGTGATCCTTGTTAGAAGATCTTCAACCCTGTTAGGAGTTGTTCTTTACAATGCTTTTAGTACAATGACCTTATCAAGGGTCAGACCCTGTTAGGATTCTTTGACAATAACCCTGTTAGGGGTGGGGACACACTGTCCTAGAGATCACTTCTCAAGTGGTGAAGGCTACAACCTTCTGATGTTAGATACACACTATATCTACTGAATGAATTGGCGTTGTGACACTGCTTGTCTGATCAGTTCCTTTGATGTGATGATGCTTTGACCTCTTGCAAAGCTCTAATACATTCTATTTTCTCTTTGCATACCTCTGCTCTACTTATCTTTTCTCTATATCAACTTCCCTTGTTATTACAAATGGCACATCTCATATTTATATGCGCTCATCGAAACAATTAACTAGGTCGGCCTATAACTGATTACATACAATGCTTCCAAGTGAATTGGCTCAAGCGTGTTTACAAACAAACATAATTATATGTCTATAAATTAATTACAATAGGTGCATAACCTTCACAAAACAATATTATAACCACTAAACAAAATACTAACAATTAGCTACATACTCTATTATGTTCTGGCGTTCATTGGCTATACCTCTTCAACTGTCTGTATCTTCGTCATACTTGCACATCTAATCATGCACTCTTAGACTTAGCATGAATACACTCTTACCAACTTATCTTCTAGGGAACATACCATAACTCGATCATACACACATGCACTGATGCTCTAACCTTCTGGTACTCTACTAACTGTCCAGCCTTCTATACTTAGCCAAATTTTGATCTTCTGATAATGTGCGCTGACTCCAAAACACTATATGACTTTGTTGCCATAATGAAAACACTATATTTAGTCATATACAATAGTATAGACAACTTGCCAAAAAATTCTAAATGGTTTAAAGATTTACTTAATGAAGGTGATGATTATATTTCTAGAATGGGTGGTCGTAGACCTAGGAGAGTTAATTATTGTAACTATGCTTTAATGTCTTCTCTTATGAACTCTAATGATCCTCAAACCTTTTCTCAAGCTAAAAATCAACCTCATTGGCAAAATGCTATGCAAGAAGAATATGACACTTTAATTTCTAATAATACTTGGGATTTAGTCCCTTTACCTCATGGTAAAAATCTAGTTTCATGCAAATGGTTATATAAAACTAAGTTGAATGCCAATAATGAAATTAGTAAGTTTAAAGCTAGGTTAGTAGCAAGAGGTTTCTCTCAAATTGAAGGTTTAGACTATAATGAGACATTTGCCCCTATTGCAAAAATGGCTAACATTAAAGTTGTTATTGCTTTAGCTTCTAAAATAAATTTGCCTATTCACCAAATGGATGCTAAAAGTGTCTTTTTAAATGGTGATTTGCATGAAGAAATTTATATGTCCCAACCTCCCAGTTTTATTCAAGAAGGTCATGAACATCTAGTTTGCAAACTAAATAAATCTATTTATGGTTTAAAGCAATCTACTAGAGAGTGGTATTCCAAAATTACTGCTTTCTTTATTTCTCAAGGTTTTTAAAGAAGTAAAAATGATCCTAACTTGTACATCAAACATAGTGAAGATGACATTATTATTATCATTCTTTATGTTGATGATTTTATTCTTACTTCCAGTTATAACCATTTAATTTCTGATATTAAGTTCCAACTTAACCAAAAATTTCAAATGATTGATTTAGGACTTTTATATTATTTCTTATGAATGAAAATTTGGCAAACCCCTAAGGGTATTTTTATTTCTCAAAGTAAATATGATAAATATCTTCTAGATAGATTTCATATGAATGATGCCAATCATATTTCAATTCCATGTGAATTAGGAACTAAGTTAATGATAGATATGAAATCTCCATTCATAGATGCTACTCCTTATATAGAGCTTGTAGGTAGTTTAAATTATCTAACTCTCACTAGACCTGATCTATCTTTTAGTGTTGGTTTAGTTTCAAGATTCATGTCCAAACCTCAGCAAACACACTTCAAATTTTCTAAAAGAATATTATGATACATTAAAGGTACTATTAACTTAGGATTATTTTATGATGCAAATTTTGATTTTTCTTTAAAACATTTTACTGATTCTGATTTAGGTGGAGACCCCAATGATGGGAAATCTACTTTTGGGTATTGTTTTTCTCTTGGTTCAGGTGCTATATCTTGGAAAAGTAAAAAAGATCAATCTTTTTCTCTATGTTCTACTGAAGCTGAATACAAAATTTGTACTCATGCCTCTAACGAAGCTTTATGGCTTAGAAGAATACTTGAAGATTTGGGTCTACCTCAACAAGAACCTACACCTTTATTTTGTGACAATCAAAGTGCAATAGCCTTGGCAAAGAATTTGGTTTACCATGCAAAGTCAAAACACATTTCTCTCCACTGCCACTTCATTAGAGAAAAAATTGAAGAAAAGAAAGTGGCCCTCATCTATTGCAAGGGTGAAGATCAAGTTGCAGATATTTTGACAAAGCCTCTTTCTAGAGAAAAATTTGAGTTTCATTGCAAAAATTTGGGTTTGATACCCATTGATGTAATTACCCCAAGTAAATATTAAAGGGGGGTGTTAGAATTAGTAATATTTCCTTGGTTGTTTTATTTAATTTGAGGATAAACCAAGGTATCCTCTTTTATTTATTTTAGGGTATTCCTAAAGAAATCTCTACATGTAATTTTGTCCTCTAGTCCAAGTGGGAGGACAAATCATATTTTGCAATTTCTTTAATAAGGAAAATAGGTTATTCCTCCTTATGAGGATGCTCACACTTGGCACACACTAAGTATGAATGTGGCACTCATACACATAGGAGTTACATGCAAACTCCTTCACTCATCTCTACTTAAAGATATATTTCTCCACACACTTGACACTGATTTTCTCACAATTCTCTCACATAATTTATCTCCTCTTGCATAGTAGTTCTATCATATTGTATTGAGCTTCTTGCTCTTATTATTTATCTCTCTCTTTAGGCTTTTCATGCCTCATTCATAATACACAAGGGGTTTTTCTTTGTTTTTCTCCTTACAAAAATCTCTTGGCTCTTGTTGGATTCTTGGAGTCCTATCTTGGTTTTGGTGGTTGATCTAGCATCTCTCTCTCATTTGATTTATGGTAAAACTCTTCTTGCACTTCACTTCTTGGATTGTTATTTTAATCTTGTTTTCATTCCTTTATTTCTTCTAACAGAGATTTTGAAGAGTGTTGTTAGCTAAAAAAAAAAGGATGGGAGAGGATTTGAGAAGGGAAGAGTCTAATAACTGCCCGAAGGTGAATAAAATGGCTATGGTGTGGAAGAAGCTGAGGAGAGGAGGCTTAACTCCCTATATGGAGAAGCTCCATGGATATGATAAGTCTATCACGTAGAAGTTCATTGAAGGGTGGAAAAATGACTCTATTACAATTGATGGGAAGAAGGTGGACCTCATAGTTGATCTCATTGCTAATATCATTGGCATTCCCAATACGGGTCTAAATTTCTATATAAATCATAAGGTTTTGGTCACAGTGGCTAATTTATTTTTGAAATCCATGAAAGAGAAAGGTAAATTTAGTGATGCCAAAGTGAATGTAGGTTTCTTTGATGTTAACAAAATTAAGGAGGTTTGGCACAAATTTTTTATTGTGATAATGGAATATGTAACTATCGATGGGCATTTTACTAGGGCTCAGTCACACCATTTTGTGCTCTTGAACCATTTTAGATACAAAGACCTAGTTAATATTTTGTTTTACTTGCATATCTCTATGACCAAGAGTCTTATTGCGAATAGGAAAAGGGCTAACAAATCTATGTTGTATGAGGGCATTATTTTAGTAATATTTGAGCATATAAGGGATAATATCCCTAAGCTCTTGAACAATACCCTGACTATGGGTAAAGGAAAAAGGAAAGCAAATGCTTACATTGAGGGGAGCTCGGAGAAAGGAGGGTCAACTTCTAGTAAGAAGGAGTCTAACTCCAATGACAATAGTGAGGAGGAATATTTTGAGATGAAGGACTCTTTTGATAAGGAGAATGTTTCTATGGCCATGGCTTCCATCTTGGATTGGGATGAAGAAGAGACTGAGGATTCTGGAGAGGATAATGAAGCCCAGGAGGATTTTGAAGATCAAGATTTGGAAAATGATAAAAATGAAGAGCAGTCTTTGGTGAAGGATGACAGTGTTATTTTGGAGCCTGTGAATGATGTTCTTCCTAATATTGAAGGTATTTCTAGTGAGAATATGACCCTTACTTCTAAGAATTTTAAAAATTCAGTTGAGAAGGTTGTTCAAATGGCAAAAAAATATAATTTTGGTGGTGTTAGGGGTGAGAATACTAGTAAAGTTCCCACCTTTGATGATTTCGTAGAGGGTACTAGACATGATGTGCCTATTTCTCATGAGAATTTGGAGGAAATAGAGGATGATATGGAAGATGTTAGTTGCCAACGAGTGAGGGAGTCCTGCATTAAGTTGGTGTTTGATGATTTCAATGACAGAGAGGAAGTTACTCTGGGGGCATTGCAAACTGCTAAAGTGGAGGCCCTTTACACCTTCAGATTTAACAAATGGTGCTTTTAGGAAATTAAGATGCTTAATCTAAAGTATCAAAAGGTGAAAGAAAGGTATAATGGGATGCAACATAAAATAGAGGGGTAGAACGGTGAGTCTAGACTTATTCAGCCTCAGGATAAGGGGAAGGCTTTGGATGTCCTTACTGGTAGAGTGGATAAGTTTGAAAATACAATTTACCAAATCCTCCAACATAGTCATGAAAACATGAGGGATTCTAATACTAATCTTATAGCTTTGGTTAACATGTTGGATAAGGGTATGGGTGAAGGTGGAGAAAAGGGGGATTATTCTTAGGGAGAGAGAGGTGGACCAAGAATGAGGACTAGGGCAAGTGTGAATAATAAGTTTCCTACAACAAGAAAGTGTGTCAATGATATCAAGACCATCATTGGTAGAATGGAGGAAATCAAAGAAAAAATGGAGGAGACCCTTAAGGGTCATTTTTGCTCTACTTCGGTGATCTAGTTTTTCCTTTGGGTGGTTTCTTTTTTTGCTAGTGTTATCTATCTTTTTCACTATTAGTGTTGTAGCCTCTTTGAAGGCCTATTTTTTGGTTGGCTCTCATCTTTTTCTTGTGATCTTTAATGCTTAATCTTTTGATGTAATGCTATGTAAAGGGTTTTGGGTCCCTTCAAATCCTCTTTTTGCTAATTATTCAAAACTAATCACTAACAAATCAATGCCCAAAGGAATAGGTGGCTGATAATTATTACTTAGTAGGCATCTAAGTAATAACTGGAGGGACTAGTGTTGGTAATGTTGTTCAAAACCTAAGGTGTATATCACTTATATTCAAAGAATAGGTAGGGTACTCATTTGGATCTATAGAGTAAACAAGTTGTTATTGCTACTATTGTGGTTTTTTGTTTGGGTTAGGAACATGTTGAGTAGGTAATTGAGTAGGCCTAGGAGAATTAGTATTGGTTGCAAGAGGTGGCATTAAGGCTAGCTTCTACAATTTTTCATGAGGTGGCTTGAGATAACCAACTAATTGATTTGGAAATTGCTAACCTCCTCTCCATTATGGATTTTATAGATCCATTTAGCCTGAGGTAGTTTCCATGGTGCTTGAGGTTATGGCTATCTCTCTTAAGGTTGCTGCCAATTCCCTTTAGGAGGCTTCTATTGAGTTTGGCCAAGAGTTTTGAGGATTACTCCAAGGATGAGGTGGATAACCTCAAAAAAATTCATTATATTAAAGTTGTCATTGATTATTAGGAACATAAGTATTTGAGTAAGGACCACTAAAATTTGAGTGGTCTTGTGGAATACCTTGTCTTGGATCCCATGGCCTTCTTTGAGCAATGAAGAAAATATAGTCATCATCTCCTTCTACTAGCTTGGATTCAATAGGATTTTTTTTTACTTTCTATGTTAGCCAACATCTTGCATTTATAGTCCTTCTACTTCTATCTATAGTGAGGGCAATATTTAGCCATCATTTAC
>BSBK01005181.1:0-52500 GCA_027943335.1 Chamaecyparis obtusa
TTAATAAAGAAAAAATAAAATTATTTTATTTTATTTAAATATTAAAAATGAAAATTTTTTATTTTAAAAAACTTATTAAAAAAAACATAATACAAAAATCTTATTAAAGCCCTTTTTTAAAGACATTTAACAAAAACATATTTAAAAAAAAAAAAACCCTTACAAGGCAGTGCGAGTACCACACTGCTAGTGAAGTACCGCATTGTGGTGTGGGTATAGGAAAAGGCCTACAGACTGAAAACAAATTTATTTATTTTTTAACTATTTTTTGTTTCTACGAAAAATTGGAAAAAGTGCCCACCCTTCAATTAATTCAATGTTTTTTTTTTAATAAAATGAAAAGCAAAAAAATGAAAATTAATTTTAAAAAAATAAATTTGTACCTACAGACTACCCAAATCCATACTTCAAGCCAAGGAGGGGATTTTTTTTTCTTCTGACACCAATAGTGTCTGATTTGGGTGAATGAACACTCGATCCTAGGGTTTTTTTGCCACTCTGATCGTGATGGCAGTGTTATATTTGGCCCAAAGTGCTCCAAATTTGCAAATTGGCCTTAGGGGTCCGATTTGCAAAAACCTTTTGCCTCAAATTTGACAATTACCCAATATAGACAAATTTATAGTCAACATTTATCAGAATGGCCACCTAGATGCAAGGGTGAGGTTAGATCTTTCTCTAGATGCTCTCAAAAGGCACTACACCTCTGGATTTGAATTGTGGCCCTCTAGAAGTTAAAGCAAAGAGCTCTCTAGAATGACTATGTAATGAAATCTTCTACGACTCTGATACCATGTAAGAATTTTGATATCCCTCTAATACCATGTAAGAATTTTCCTAAGGAAAAGAATGAAAATGCCAAGATCTAGAAGCTCGATTGATAGCACAAGAGAGAAAAATATGATATGATCAATTGAATGATTCAATATTGATCAATAATGAAATAGATACAAAATTAATTTAATAAATAAAAAGTAGATGTGTCTGAATATATAAGAAATGTATGATAACTAGGAGAGATGCAAATGATAACCTATCAACTAGACAAGGTGTAATCACATGTCCACCAAAGGTGGATCATCCTCCATTGTACAAAAAATTATGTGCAACATGTGCAACAATGAGAGGATGATAATGTGATAAGAGCACTAAAGGTGGATCTCACACCTAAAGTGGAAATTCTCCTACACCATGTGCTAAAATGAAATGCAAACTCCTAAGTGTCTCAATGACAACTAATATGAAAATGCATTATCCTTAGCAAACATTAGTAAAGTATAATTATTAAATAATTAATTACACCAACAATAACATCAAACAATAGATACTCATAAATGTAACTTATTTACAGATTACAAGTCTCATGGGTTCCATGACGTAGAATTACACAAATATAAATTAATCTACTAAGAACAATCCATAACAAAATCACATGATATATCTTGCATAATTTTAAAACCCAAATTAAAGTATTCATAATCCTTTACTTAATCATAATGAAAAGAACACAAATCATAAAGTACACTAACATATTCATTTCAACTAAATAATAAGATACATCCATTACATCAATGAAATCAAAGGTACATACAACAAGATACAAACTAATACATCATAGTCTTCAAGATAATACATCTTCTATTGCACATGTCATAGGGATAACAATAATACAAGTATATGCACATGAGGATGATAATCTTAAAGTCTCCAAGAAATGAACAAAAAGATATAAGCAACATCAAGGATCATTCAAGCACAAATTCATGAATGTTGGATCTCAATGGTAAAAAGAATCACTACCATGCGACCATGTGGATCATAAAGGTCCAGTCCCACCGTGTTGAGGAGATAACACTAGGCCTTACTCAAGGAAACATCCAAAACAAGAAAAACTAATCACAAGGTACACTAGATAAAATGGCAGTAAAAAATTACAAAATTATCAAGAATAAATGATTATGACATAAATCAGGTTTACCAAATACAACATAGGAACCTAGGACACATATAGGGGAAGTGTCATCACATTCGTCTAACCCTTGGACTTCATCCTGACAGCCTCTTTGGACCCTAGCACCCAAGTGACCATATGTGGTATTAGTAAACATCTCATATAGACAAGGCTAATAACTATGCCAAAACACACACCAAACTGGGTATAAAGCATCATCTCACACATCCTAGCCTATACTAGCACTCAAGGCATTGTTAGGTACAAAATTATCTTATTAATTTTTTCTCTCAATAAATGTATTAAGTTACCACTTTTTCAAGCTACTTACAATGAGTGATCCTGGCATCCACTTGAGGCCCCCAACACTCATTGCAAGTCACTTCCCCTCTATTCTCCTAGATAACCTACCCTAGTTCTTCCAACAAAATAAACAAAGAGAAAGTAAATCAAGACCATAAAAGATTTTCATAAATTAGTTAACCATGAATGCCATCAAATACAAGTGTTGGAGCATAACAAATAACTCATCCTATATAAGGATCCAAATTGTCCATCCCATACTGAACATCTCAATAAACTATTACCAATTCTCATAGTTCACATCACAAGATCAAATGATCATGAAAAGCATCAAAGCATCTCTCTCCAAACATGGAGTAAAACATAAATCCATAATATCATCTTTCAAATCACATAACAACTACAATACAAGAATCAAGGTGACCAAGTAGAATCACAAGACAATAATGGTTGCCACCTTTTGTGGTCAAATAAAACCTAATGATCAAGACCCAATAGAAACATGACATACTCAAAGATGCACCCAACATTACAAAAACCAATCATAATATCAAATGGTTATGAAATTCTCACAATATAATCCCCAAAGAACAAAAGGCATAAAAATCATAAAATAATTCAAGTTGCAAAAGAAAAAATCCACCTAGGGCATCAAACTACCCTAATTGACCTTATTCAACAAGGCCAAACAAAACAAAACCTCAATCAGAGACACTATGCCTTTAAGAACACTCACATCAAAGATTCCATTAAAAGTAAATCAAATATTTACAAAAATTAACCTTTATAAGTTAATTTATAAATTCCCTTATATAAATTAATTTATTAAGTATAATTACTAATTAACAATATAATTAAATTTTAATAAAAATCAATAATATAAACCTCTATAAATATAAATTAATTTATTAATTTTAATTACTAAAAGGAAATAATACAATTAATTAACAATATAATCTATTCAATTACTAAAATTTAATAATATTGTAAATAAACTTTATATTACTAAATTTACTATACATTAAAATTTAATATATTAAAACAAAATTTTAATAAAATAAATCTTATTTTATTTATTTACATATTTTTAAAATATTATATGGGGGCAGAGGGAGGTTCGACCCCACCACCCCTGCCCTTTTAAGGGCTATCGACAGTTCCTGCCAGTCATGACAGAAGTATTGTCGACGACAATACTCTACCGTGTAACAAGCTTTTGTGTAGGCAATACCTACTGTGCACGTAGGTTTCTGTGCCGATAGGCTACCAAGTAGTTGTGGGGAGCGGGGGTGGTGTGTCGCCTCCACATTTAAAATATATAATTTATATATATATATATATATATATATATATATATATATATATTATAATTTTCTAATAATAAAAAGAACTTCTCTCCTTTTTCTTTTTAATAATTCTATCTTTATTTCCTCAGGAAAATATATATTTATTTTTCCATGAAAAATCACAATAAAGAAAGGGAAACCAAAAATAACAAAAAAAGAAAACCTAACAAGTAGATGATTTTCTCGAAACCCTAATAACAAGGATTCCTCTACAAGATGAATATTTCAAACCTAAACATGCAAAAATAAAACCATATTCAAGAAGATAACTTATCAATATTCAAAATAAACCCTAATTCACAATCTTTGAAGAAGACACCCAACAATCACACATAAGAAGCAGGAACAAAGAAAATAATCTTTTAAATTGAAATTACAAGAATTCAAACCCTACCTCAAAACCAAGAACAAGTTGAGAAGAAAAGAAGATGAAATTTCATCTTTCAAAACACCAATTCTTTAAATCCCAAATTTCATAAGAGAGAGAGTTCTTCAAAACCTGATTGAATATCTCTCAAATGGCCTCCTAAAGCTATTAAATAGAAAACCAGAAACAAGATTTGACAGAATGCAACTCCAAATTATAGAATTAGAGCTCAACTATTAAAAACAATGAAACAGTTAACTCGAAATCATAGAAATCAAAACTCAATTCCAACCTCGTTAATAACGAACCTTTATTTATTAAAAGAATTATTTATTTAATTAAAAATTCTAATTCATGCAAATCACTCAACTTGTAATCTTAAACTTATATTTCAATTTTGTTAAATGAATTTAAAAGTTTAATTGCATAATTAATATTTAATTAAAAATTAATTTTTTTAGCACGTAAATTGATAATTAAATATCAATTCATTAATTTGTTAAAAATAATTATAACTAATCCCTCAGTTAAGTCTCTTAATTCAACCTTCTAATTTAGAACTGATAAGTCAATTCCTTTTTACCAGTGTGCCCTATTGAAATCCTCAGTGGCCTAAATGCATGCTTCCTCTGCAAAAAAGAGGGCTATGTCCATAAGGACTACCTGATTCTCAAACATAAAAGTGCTACCTCGAAAACCCCTAAGAAATCCACTACCCCTAAGGGATCCTCTATCGAAATTAATATGAACTCTGTGAAGAATTTAAACAAAGAGGCCCTCGCCTCTATTACTTGCCCTAATGTTGAACAATTTTCTATTGAGCCTCCCACCAACTCTCCAAATGGTGACGCTCTTGAACAATTGGAGAGTGATCAACAGGATAGATTCCAATTTGTCTCCCATAAATCCAATAAACGTATAAGGAAAAATGCTCAACAAGTTTCCATTGAAAAAATTTGGGCCGCCAACCAAAATATTTCCTCCAACCCTACTCATGACAATTTTGTTTCTCCTTTGGTTGATATTGATATGGCCAACTCCCCAGCTCTGCAACCTGATAATTCTCTGGTGAAGTCCATCATTAAAATCTTTGAGGGCTCTGATCGGGCTAGTAGTGATCTTAGGGTGGGAGGTGGCTCTGTGAGGACTCCTCTTAGATCTATGTTGCCAAATTCTAGTCTAGCTCGATCTCTTACAAGAGCCCCCTTGCGTTGAGACCATTTCTAACCACACCATGAGCTTACCCCCCAAATTATTTAAAGAGCTTGATGATAACTGTGTTATCAAGGACATTGTTGTAGACCCTAGTGGAGTTGACAGGAACTTGGGTTTCTCATTTTCTCAAGACTCAAAATTTCCTTGGACAAGAATTGAGGGAACCCCCAACAACATGGGCCACTCCAAGGATTTGGAATATGGTAATGACTCTCAACTTGAGGTTGACTCTGGTGAAGAGGAAGGTGATTTCATTGATGGAGATGCCTAGCCTAAAAGGTGAGGTAGACCTTTTGGATCTAAAAACAAAGGTCTTATGAATAGAAAGATAATTTGGGGTCTGAAAGGCCCCACCGACTGTTCTAGCAACATCAAGGCTGCCAAGAGTTCTTAATTTTCTTTTGTTCCTAATGAAGTGCATATCTTGGAACATTAGAGTTTTGGAGTTTCCAGATAGGAAGTAGATTATTAAAAGGTTTTGAACTTTGATAAAGATATTGATTTTTTTATGATGCAAGAGCTTAAAGATACCAACTTCACCCTTGAGGTGAACCTTGACTTCATTTGGAAGGACTCCTTTAAGGTCTTCTCTGATCATCCCAAGGCCATAGGTGGGTTTGGTTTTCTTGTTAATCCCAAGTGGAGTAATCACATTACTGGTAAGGGCATCTCCCCCTGTAATAGGGTTGTTTGGATTACTGTTAATATTAATGATAATGTTGTTGGAGTCTGCTCTATTTACGCTCCCAATGACTAGAAGGATAGATCCACCCTCTAGAACTAGTTGGCTTCTCTTCTGGACATCCCTTGGTTTATTGGTGGGGATTTTAACATGATTGAGTATCAAGAGGATAAGACATGAGGGATCCCTGTTGAGTGGAAGGGCTCTGAGAAGCTTCAATGGGATAGATTGAAACATGGAAAAAACTTATTTGATCCGCTTGTTGGGAATAGAGGTGTGACCTCTAGGATCTAATTTACTTGGTGCAATTACCAATAAGGGACTAATAGAATTTACTCTAGATTGGACCGGTTCTATGTTAATAAGGACTATTTTTACTTTTTGCCTGATGAGCAAGAAAATATTGTTTTTGTTTGGCTGGTCTCTCTCTTTGATCACCACCCCATCATTACTCATCTCAGGTTTGGAAATTCCTTGACCCCTTCTAGGCCTATGGGAAACAAATTCCTACTTAATACTCATTTTCTTAGGGACCCTGATGTTTTGGCTTCTATCAACCTTATTAGAATCTTGAACAAGAATAACAAGAATCTTCCCTCACACATTAACAGGTGGAACTCTAATGTGTCTTCCTGGAAGAAGCTTTTGTAAACCATTGGTCAAAAAAGGCTAAAGACTATAGATTTGTGGAAAAATCCCTTTCAAAAAAACTCTAATCTACTAAAACTAAAATCCAAAATAATCCCATTGACAGTTATCTTATTGCTCAAGCAGCTCATGCTAGGGATGCCCTTAGATGCCACCAACAAGTTAAAATCAAGGGGGCCATGATCAAATCCCGTGCTCATTGGTTACAGTTTGGAGACAAGGGTTCTAAGTTTTTCTTCAATATGCTCAAGCAAAAGAAAAACATAGAGAAATTTGATAGAGTGATTGTGGAAAATAAGGAAATTTTTGATCTTGACAATATCAAAGATGCATTTTCCCTCTTTTATAAGAATTTATTCACCTCAGAGGATAGTGAGGATGCTAAGTCCATGAGGGATATATGCGGAAGCATTATTCCCTATAGGGTTTTGGAGGAGGATTCATCCCTTTTAAAACAAGGGATATTTGTTGAGGAAATTGAGAAGGCTATTAGATCCCTTAAAGATGATAAGGGTCGGGGCCCCGATGGCCTCCCTGAGGAATTCTATAAGGCCAAAATAGACTGGATTTGTAAATATTTACTTGAGGTTTACTCTGAGTCTCTTGATTCAGGTTCCTTAGGTGATACCATTAATAGGGGAGCCATTAAACTTATACCTAAGGATGGTGGCAAAGATCTTATTAAGAACTGGAGACTGATTACCCTTCTCAATGTTTCTTATAAAATTATTGCCAAAATTTTGCTGCTCTTCCTTGAGAAAATTTTACCCAAATTCATCTGGTCCACCCAAACTGGGTTTATAAAAGGAAGATACATTATTGATAACCTTATCACTAGCTAGGAGGCTATGGAATGGTCTAGGGCCTCTGGTCAGGATATGACTATGTTTTTTCTTGACTTAAAAAAAACCTATGACAGAGTTGAATGAGATTTCATTATTATGATGCTTGAGGTGTTTGGCTTTCCTGTGAAATTTTGTAGTTTTGTTAGAGTTTTGCTTAAATATTCTTCAGCTCAAATTGATATCAATGGCACCCTTTCTCCCTAAATCATGCTTGGGCAGTCTATTAGGTAGGGCTTCCTTTTGGCCCCTGCCCCTTTTGTTATTGCTTCAGATGCCCTCTTCTATCTGCTAAGAGATAACTCTCTCTCCCCCTCTTCAGTTTGTTGATGATACTTCTCTTTTCCTTGATCTCACCAAACAAAATCTTGAGGCTCTTCATAAAAAAATCAAAATCTTTGGTAAGATTTCTAGTGCTTGTATCTCCCAGTCTAAGTCCATTTTTCTTGGTTGGAAGGAACACCCCCTAGATTGGCTTAATCAATATGGATACGTATGGGGTGGCCCTAACAAGATTGTTAGATATCTAGGCATACTGTTCTTTGTTGCTCCTTCCCTTAAATAAATGTAGATGTGGGTGAGGGACAAGATTGACAAAAAGATGAATAAATTGAACGATAGGTTTCTCTCTTTGGCCAAAAGGGTTCAATTTTTCCAAAAGATCCAATCCTCCTATAATATCTATTGTTCTTCTATCCGGATGTTTAGTAGCTATCAAATTCTTCAAATTCAAAAAGCTATAAGAAATTTCTTGTGGTCTGATGGTAAGGGGAATAAAAAGATACGTGTTGTTAAGTGGGATTGGTGTCATGGTGATAAGAAGCTTGGTGGCCTTGGGCTTAAGGACCTCAAGACTCAGGGTATTGTCATTTCTACCAAATCAATCTTTCATGTCCTGGATGGGCAAGAACCATGGAAGGTGCTGATTAGAAGCAATATTGAGCATGGTGTTCCCAAATATGCTATGTCTTGGAAGTCCCTACCCTTTAGTAACTTGGTTGCTGGTGATTTTCCATTTTATGTCCAAGGCTCTTGTGTCTTCAAATCTATATGGAAAGCTTGAGAGCATGTTAGGAATTATTTGGTCAACACTAGTGTTTGCAACAATGATCTTGTGCATGGTGAAATATTGATTTGGTGGAATCTTTCTCACTTGTCCAAATTCTTATCCCTTACATAGGGCTTCTTGGCCAAATCTTGGGCCAAGAAAGGTATCTCCTACCTCATTGATATTCTGGAGCATGATGAACTTATCATCTGGGAGACTCTTAGTTCCAACTTTAACCTCCCCCACTCTCAAAAGAAAACTTATAATATGATAGATAATGCCTGTCGGGTTCTTTCCCTTTCCAAGGAGTGTCCTGTTGACTCTCACAAGTTTCTTTCTTTTAAATGGATTGATGGTAATATTCTCTCTAAAATTAAGGCTTGTAATATCTATAGTGTCCTTATGATGATTCTATTATCAGACATATTAATACTTTATGGTATTTTGACTTGAATGAATTCTTGTGGTAGAAATCCTTTAACCGGATGTGGAAAAGACCAGTTGCTCTGAAGATTAAGTGTTTTAAATGGCTTATGATGCTTGAAAAGCTTCCTATTAGAAGGGATCTTACTAATCTTGATTATCATAGCATTTATAGATTGGTTGATACTTGCAGGCATATTCTCTTCGATTGTTCTATTGCTAAAGAGATATGGCTAATGTTTGGCATCCGCATTCTGAATCATATCAATACCATGTAAATTATCACTGGTTATATACATAGGCTTAAGAAAGACTCCAATTTATTTTGGTTTATTCTCTCTTCTAATATTCTTTGGTATATCTAGAAGATCAGAAATGAAGATAGATTTCAGGGTAGTTCCAGAGTTCTTATTGAGTCTTTTTGTAGACTCACTTTTTCTAAAATTTCTATCCAGGTTTCTATTAACATGGATGTTGAAAGGAATAAGCTCTTACAGTTTCTGAAAGACAGACATGCCTCCATGTTCATTTATGAGATGAAGGATGGCTAGGAATGGAGAAGAAACTTGGATAGCATCTCCACATTTGTGGATGCCCTCGCCAAGATGATGAATGAGATTAAAGATAATAGGGAACCCCCATTTCCCAAGCTTGATATGTTTTCTTAGATTTAGGAGAGGAAGACAATCATCTGGATGGAAGGCCCCCTCGACTGGACCGCATGGGTTGAGACCCATGAGGGCGTTCTTCATTGATTTTTTGCTACTCTTCTTTTTTTATTTTCGGCTCTGCCCTCTTGTATATGGTTCTCTCTTGGATGCATAGTTTGTGGGCAGTCCTCTAGGTCAAACTCTTTCTTTTTTATGTTCATAGTACTCTAGAATAGTAACTTTTCTTTTGGTGTTGAGGCTTGGCCTCCCTGGTTTTTGTTACATTGTAAACTTTTTTATTACCCTATTTCTAATATTAAAAAAATTATAACTAATATCTTTAGCACAACTTAATAAGCAATTTGATAAATAATATCAATTTATATTATTTGAATATTTAATTTTGATTTTGATTCAATATTTAATTAAATCTTTATTTCCATAATTAGACTTTTGATTAAGTCTTTTAAATAATCAATTATATTTAATTAATTTTAAAAAATTAAATATCTATATATTTAATATTCCATATTCATCAGATATAATTATTTTAATCTCATAATTAATCTGAATTAAATATTTAATGCATTAATAACACAAAATTCACATCAAGACACCTCATAAACAAACATGAAGGAAAAATCAACCAAACCCATAAAGTAATAATCAAGCTCAAACAAAGGGTTCATGAATGACATCACCTTGACAAATTCAAAGAGTAGTAAATAAGATACTTGTCCACTATTTGAGGACAATAAATGGCTTAGGTTAGGATTTAGACTTAAATAGTATCTCCCCTCTTTTACCATTGAGATAATGCAATAGGGCACACTCATCCTGGAAATTCAAGGAAGTCGATGCCTGGTACTTGAAAACCTGCATAAAAGATGAGCATGTACATACATGTATAAATATATAATAGACAATCATGTGGATCTCACAAGCAAGTAACTACAACTTCGTCCCTCAAACACATCAAGCATGTCAAACAGAAAAGTAAAACATACATGTCAACCATACACATGCAAGTATGTGGTCAGTAAATCTATAAATATAAATGAAATCATAAATTATTGAAAATCAAACTATGAGAGGGGTATTAGACTTCACACACAATCAAATCCAAAAATTTTCTAGCAAGCTATGTCATGCCAACTCATCTATCTACTACAATATATGTGTGTGTGTGTGTGTACACACACACACACACACACAACTAAAACTACTTTCTTTTCAAGATTAAAGACAATACTAGCTACTATGTGGCATTTGTTATCATTGTAAAATGTTTGTCATATTAATTACAATATATATATATATATATATATATATATATATATATATATATATATATATATATATATATATATATATATATATATATATATATATATATATATATATATATATAATACAGGATTTTCAACTCTTAGCAAAAAACTATAAAACAACTAAATGTAAAATAAATACATACCTCATTTATTCATGTTAGTGTAATTATTTAATTTAATTTCACTTAGTCTTATTAATCCTAATTAGTCATCTATGTTCATTTGGAACCTTTCTACACAAGCCGTCATCTTTTAGGAGTCAACTAAAGATGTGTTGATTTCATTTCAACATCATCCTAGTCTCTTGGGTGGGTTTTCCACCACTCCAGTTAGATTTCCTTCTTTTTTGGTTGGACTTGGTTGCACTGTCACATCCATATGTACTTTTATTCTCTAATGAATAGATGGTTGACTTTGGGCTCTAAAATTGTTATTGAGTTTTATTTTATCTCTTGCAGATCTTGGAGAAATCTACATGGTATATGAGAAAATGAGAGAATTTTTTAAAGCCATTCAACTTCATTTTTGTGAAGGTTGTTGTTTAACATTGTCTTCCAGGGAGTGATGAGAAGAGCCTTTGTGAGCTGAAAACCCTTGCATGGTCGCATGCGGTTGCAGCTTCGTCGTCGACTCGTGAAAGAGGCTCAGTCTTTTGGTTGTGATAATCTATTTTGGCCTGTGTCTCTCTTCTATTGGAGGTTAGTTTGATTCGCCCCCTATTTGAAGATGAACGGTTCATGTTGGGCTTGTCATTTCTCATGTTGTTTAGTGTTTGAAATTTGGCCCAAATCCCACACAGTGGTGTGGAGTTTGAAAGTGGTAGGTTTTTTTTTTAAAAAAAAGGTGAAAGTGGTAGATAGATCCTACCTATGTGTAGGTTTTATTTTAAAAAGAAGGTGAAAAATCATTCTGCATTGTAAAGGGGGCGACGACCATCAAGTTAAAGCAAGAAAAAGTGGCACATTCATTCAAAAAGTTCTTTTTTCACTTTTGATGACTAAAGAAATTCAGGGGGTGGGGTGATGTCATGAGGGAGGGGTGCACTATTTTGAGAGTCTAGCCTCGAGTCACAAGATTTTTTAGCCCCTGGTTCTTTCCAAGCCCAAGGGGATCAACTTTGGCCTTCTATTTTTTAATTTTTGGCAAATTATTTTTCAGTGGAGATAAAAAATTTCAACATAATTCTTTTTTATGAAGGAGGATAATTTTGTAAAGAGACAAAAATTCATTTTCTCATAACTTTTTCTCCTTAACTCAAAACTGAGCTCTTTTTTATTTTAAAGTTCATGTTTTTTCATCATGAATTCAACGGACACACTCACACACTATCATTATAAAGTTACATTTTTAGTGTTTTTGGTGGGTTTGGTTACAAATCACTCCTTCTATAAAGTTCCAAAAGGGGGGGGGGAGATAATCAAGGGGATGTTGTGTCTTTTCTATTTTTCACACTTCCTTACAAAGTGCCTCTTTATTTCTGCAAGGAACAATCTAAGTCTAGAAGTCTAGAAGCATGGATCCTAATGTGACTATACAACCTCTAACACCTTTCAATTATCATGATTAGAAGTTGAAATTCATTATTGTTGGATATTGCTAATGCATTAGGGAGATTGTCAGATACATTTAATATGTTTAGTCACTATGTTGAGTGATGTTGGAATTACTATTGTTGTCATTAGTGTTTTGTCACTGATGTCAACATATGTTTCTATGAAGAGAACAGGTTGGTTATTACATTGTACGGATATTGTACAGATCATTTAGAATGTGTGAAGTTAGTTGTGTGTATAGGAAGGTGTTTTGATCTTATATCTAAGATTGCATGATGTAATATTGCATATTGGCTAAGTTACAGAAGATTTGGTGAAGACTAGTTACTGGACAATGATAGTGGAAATTGACAAAGTAAGTCTCTAAGTTTTGGGTATATCTTACAGGTGATGAGGAAATTTATGCAAGCTTAAGGGATGATAGATAGGGTACTAAAGAATGTTCACTAATCTTCACAAGGTACGGAAAGCAGGATGATGTCAGTTGTGGTGTGTGTTCTAGAGATGACCTATTTGGAAGCCAACTTGAGAGTTGTAGTGTGTATCATGAATGTCAAGCATGAATTATGGATGTCAGTCCCTTAATTATTGAATTGTAATTGTTGTATACTTGTTTTAGCTAGCATGTGTATCTTAGCAAGGAGTTATGAAATCATTTGTATATTAGGAAAGCCTAATTGACCAACTTGATCATTTGGTTTGTAATAGTGTATATATGTAAGATCTTTTATTTTGAAAATATATGGTAGAATGGATGTGATGTAAAAGAGGATTGTGGAAGCTACGAGCTTGAGTCTACTATATGTAAAGAAGAGGATATCTTATATACTTCATTTGAACTGATCAAGAAAAGACAGTTGCTATCGGATAGTTCAAAGATTTTGTATTTCTTTATATACACTTGTGTTGCGAATAGTGAGTTTTGAAGGTGGACATAACCTTCTTTGGGAAACTAGCCTACCTTATTTTCTTGACTCCTAACAGGGTATATCCTCTATTAGGGACTATGTACTATAATGTTTTAATCATCTCCTAAAAGGGCTAGATCTTCTAACAAGGATACTATACTCTCAGTGCATCATTAGTGGGTGTTAATTCCCATTGAGGTTCTACCTTTAAAAAGGTTTCCTAGACAACAAAATATTGTGTTATTGTGTTGGCATTCATTGTGTTCATTGGATTTGATATTATTGCTATTCAAAGTTTAAAGTTTAATAATCTGACATACAACTGATTCACCCCCCCCCCCCTCTCAATTGTATTGGTGGACTGTTATTCCTAACAATTGGTATCAGAGCTACTGGTCCTTAGAGAGAAAGCTTAACAGCTTGAGGTGATCTTGGAGATGGTATTCTATAGGAAGGATAGTCCAAAATTTGGTCTTGAAAACTTTGACAGTTGGAAGAACAAGATGCAAACTCATTTGCTATGTTTGGGCATTAACCACTAGATGATTACAAAGGATCAGGTGGCTATGAAGGCTAAGTATGAAATGGAAAAGGGTATGTGCAAGATCATGAGGGGCTAAACTATGCCCTTAAGTGGCAATGAAAAATCAGCAAATCAGGGTTAGTCAACTTGACGTGGAAAATTTCAAATAGCTATGAACCTAATATCAAAAAGTTGTAAGAATAGAATCTGTAGAAAATTGAATGTAGTTTCTAAAATACTAGGCCTTTTTTGAGAAAAAGTTAGTATGATTGGTGAAAAGTATAGATTTCAGTGCAGCAGTACAAAAATTTCAGGAAAAAAATAAGAAGTAGGTGTATGTCTGACCACCTTAATCATAATCAAATGATAATATTTTATTATAAGATTTTATATATAAGTAGTAGACTCATGCCCGGATGTGACACATATTTTTTTGTAATTTTATTCCAAAAAAAAAAAAAATTATGAATTTTCTGCTACAACATTTTCAGAATAAAAAAACTCCCATGTCTGACCACCTTAACTCATTCAAAACTTTACAAAATTCAAAAAAAATAAAAATTCCTTATAGTAGGTGAAGCATAGAATGTGACACATTTTTCGGATTTCCAAAATGTTATACCATTTGAAATTTATAGTCATTTTTCAATCAGTATATAAATCAACACTTTAGAGGTAGCTCAATTGAAAAATAACTAATAATTACTTACCGAATTCAAAATTTGACAGCAATTATATCGATAAAAAGCTGATAATCTCCTTAAGATACTCTTTTCATTTTATCAATTTGGGTGAAAAAAAGTTGTCAGCTACATTGTCAAAGTCTGGAACTTAGAGAAACAGGGAAAAAACACATATTTGAGACATTCCAATAGTTCACCATGTAGGTTTGGTGCACAAAGCAATACCAAGCCTAATCGGGTACCCAATATTTTTGGGTACCCAATATTTACCCGAACATGACGCACAATTTTGAATTTTCACTTTGCCTCCACTTTCTCCCTTCCATTTCTCCATCCTTCATAAACATATATATATTAGATATATATTAGATATATTAAATATTATATAATATCAATTATATATTAAATGTTATATAATATATATTTTACATTAAATATTATTTAATATATATTAATATTAAAAACTATATATTAGATTATATATTATATATTAAATATTAAATAATATACATGTTACATTAAATATTATTTAATTATATATTAATATCCAAAACTATATATTAGATTATATATTATATATTAAATATTATATAATATACATTTTACATTTTAAATATTATTTAATATGATTCTGAGCACGAGCATGAGTCCCTACAGGGGCATAGTTGTGCCTTTTACAGGCGCCGAAAACCCTAACTACGCAAAAATGGAGGCTTTGAAGAATAGTTCACTGGAGGTGGATTATAGAAGCAGAGGGAAAGAGAATCACTCTGTTTCCACCGCCTGTGGCTGTGAAATGGTATCTTTCCCTGCTTTTTCAATCAGAACGCTAAATTGCAAAGGTTCTTGAAATAGATTCTGGTCACCGGATAATTGTACCACACTTGTTGATAATCCGGCAGCTCAACAGAGTCATTGGGAGGTTAAACAAGAACAAGCGGACAGACCTTTGAACCAGTAGAAGATTATGGAGAGTGGGGAAGGGTTTGGTAAAATGAGTAGTTGTACTGGAAATTATGCAGGCGCTGTAGAATTGACCGCATTAATAATTTAAAGAAGAGATCAGCGGCGGCGTGACATTATGAGGAAAGGCTTATCGTTTCTATGGTGCTGCCCTGATATTATGAAGAATGTCTTGCCACTTCAATGCCAGCGCCGTCTCTATCTTAGACTTTCGCCATTGCTTCTCATCAATACTCTGAGATATGGCAGGGATTGCAGGCTTTTGCATAGCATAGTCCATCATAAATTCTCTATAAATCATCGGTGCGTTCTAGTATTCTGCGCGTTTCTGAATGACTTGAAGAATTTAATTTTTACCATAATTTTGGATCCATGGATTGTCATTTTGCGCTCGGAGAGAAGCTATGGATTGCAAGAATTTGATAAATCTGGTTTATATCATTTTCTTTCTTTGCCATTTCTAAGTAATACGATTTTTGTTTTTGTCCATCTTAAATGATTTCACCTGAAGTTAATGAATTTTTTTAGATGATTTTGTCTAAAGTTTTAATGAAATTTCTTCCATGGATGCTAATGAAATCTCTTCCATGAATGCTGATAAGATGTTTAAATTCAGAGTTAATAAATTCTATAGCTTGAATGTTCTTTGTTGTAGAAGGTTATTTTCATGGTTTGTGATTCATGCAATTCCTTAATAGTTTCATTCTTAAAAGGAATTCATAACTAGATTTTCGATAGCCAATTTTCTTCTTGATCGTTGCAATATTTTCTCCTCCACTGAACATTTTGTAATCAGTTGATATACAATTACATTTTTCTCTTGGCCAATTCTGTGGGCTCACGATTGAGCCTGTAGATCCACAAAAGGTTGAAATCTGGATTTGGTGGAAGAGTAGTATTAGCAAAAATTAATTCACTAACATCTCATTTGGGTCATGGGGACTCCTAGGGGTCCTAGTATGCCTTATCATGCGTTAGGACCCCTAGGGAGTCCACATGACTCCTTTTGACACATGGGAATGCTCAAGTGTGTCTTAAGGGGTCCTAAGACCCCTTAGGACACACTTGAGCATTCCAATGTGTCAAAAGGTGTCACGTGGACTCCCTAGGGGTCCTAGTACACCTTATCATGCATTAGGACCACTAGAAAGTCCCCATGACCCCTTTCGATACATTGGAATGCTCAACTATGTCTTAAGGGGTCCTAGGACCCCTTCGGACACACTTGAGCGTTCCAATGTGTCAAAAGGGGTCAGGGGGACTCTCTAGGGGTCCTAGTACACCTTATCATGCCTTAGGACCCCTAGGAAGTCCCGATGACCCTTTTTGACACAATGGAATGCTCAAGTGTGTCTTAAGGGGTCCTACAACCCCTTCAAACACACTTGAGCATTCCAATCTGCCAAAAGCGGTCATCGGGACTCCCTCGGGGTCCTAACACATGATAAGGCATACTAGGACCCCTAGGGAGTCCCCGTGAACCCTTTTGACACATTGGAATGCACAAGTGTGTCTTAAGGGGTCGTAGGACCCCTAAAGACACACTTGAGTGTTCCAATGTGTCAAAAGGGGTCACGAGGACTCCCTAGGGGTCCTAACACATGATAAGGCATACTAGGACCCCTAGGGAGTCCCCATGACCCCTTTTGACACATTGGAATGCCCAAGTGTGTCTTAAGAGGTCCTAAGACCCCTTAATACACACTTGAGCATTCCAATGTGTTAAAATAGGTCATGGGGACTTCCTAGGGGTCCTAACATGTGATAAAGTGTACTAGGACCCCTAGGGAGTCCCCATGACCCTATTTGACACATTAGAACACTCAAGTGTCTCTAAGGGTTCTTAGGACCCATTCGGACACACTTGAGAATTCCAAAGTGTGAAAAGGGGTCATGGGGAAACCCTAGGGGTCCTAGTATGCCTTATCACATGTTAGGACCCCTAGGAAGTCCCCATGACCCCTTTTGACACATTAGAATACTCAAGTGTGTCTTAGGGGTCCTAGGACCCATTCAGACACACTTGAGCATTCCAATGTGTTAAAATGGGTGATGGGGACTCCCTACGGGTCCTAACACATGATAAGGCATACTAGGACCCCTAGGGAGTCCCCATGACCCCTTTTGACACTTTGGAACACTCAAGTGTGTCTGAAGGGGTCTTAGGACCCCTTCGGACACACTTGAGTGTTCCAAAGTGTCAAAAGGGGTCATGGGGACTCCCTAGGGGTCCTAGTATGCCTTATCACACGTTAGGACACCTAGGAAGTCCCATTACCCCTTTTGACACATTAGAATGCTCAAGTGTGTCTTAAGGGGTCATAAGACTGCTTCAGACACACTTGAGCATTCTAATGTGTCAAAAGGGGTCATGGGGACTTCCTAGGGGTCCTAATGCATGATAAGGCATACTATGACCCCTAGGGACTCCCCATGACCCCTTTTGACACATTGGAATGCTCAAGTGTGTCCAAAGGGGTCCTAGGACCCCTTAAGACACACTTGAGCATTCGAATGTGTCAAAAGGGGTCATGGGGACTCCCTAGGGGTCCTAACCCGTGACAAGGCATACTAGGACCCCAAGAGAGTCCCCATGACCCCTTTTGAAAAATTAGAATGCTCAAGTGTGTCTTAATGGGTTGTAGGACCCCTTAAGACACACTTGAGTGTTTCAAGTGTCAAAAGGGGTCATGGGGACTCCCTTGAGGTCCTAGTACACCTTATCACACGTTAGGACCCCTAGGGAGTCCCCATAACCCCTTTTGACACATTGGAATGCTCAAGTGTATCTGAACATGTCCTAGTACCCCTTAAAACACACTTGAGCATTCCAATGTTTCAAAAGGGGTCATGGGGACTCCCTAGGGGTCCTAGTAAGCCTTATCATGTGTTAGGACCCCTAGGGAGTCCCCATGACCCGTTTTGGCACTTTGGAACACTCAAGCATGTCCGAAGGGGTCCTAAGACCCCTTAAGACACACTTGAGCCTTCCAATGTGTCAAAAGGGGTCATGGGGAATCTCTAGGGTCCCTAGTACACCTTATCATGTGTTAGGACCCCTAGGGAGTCCCCATGATCCCTTTTGACACATTAGAATGCTCAAGTGTGTCTTAAGGGATCCTAAGACCCCTTAAGACACACTTGAGTGGGGACTCCCTAGGGTTCCTAGTACACCTTATCATGTGTAAGGACCCCTAGGGGTCCTAGTACACCTTATCATGCATTAGGACTCATAGGGAGGTCCCATGACCCCTTTTGACACATTAGAATGCTCAAGTGTGTCCGAACAGTGCCTAAGACCCCTTAAGACACACTTGAGCATTCCAATGTGTCAAAAGGGGTCATGGGGACTCCCTAGGGGTCCTAGTATGCCTTATCACATGTTAGGACCCCTAGGGAGTGCCCATAACCCCTTTTGACACATTGTAATGCTCAAGTGTTTCTTAAGGGGTCCTACGACCCTGTAAGACACACATTGGAACACTCAAGTGTGTCTTAAGGGATCCTACGACCCCTTAAGACACACTTGAGTGTTCCAATATATCAAAAGGTGTCACGGGGACTCCGTAGGGGTCCCAGTACACCTTGTCATGCATTAGGACCCCGAGGGAGTCCCCATGACCCTTTTTGACACATTCGAATGCTCAAGTGTGTTTGAAGGGGTTGTAGGACACCTTAAGACACACTTGAGCATTTCAATGTGTCGAAAGGGGTCATCAGGACTTCCTAGGGGTCCTAACGCATGATAAGGCATACTAGGACCCCTAGGGAGTCCCCATGACCCCTTTTGACACATTGGAAAGCTCAAGTGTGTTGTAAGGGGTCTTAGGAACCCTTCGAACACACTTGAGCATTCCAAAGTGTCAAAAGGGGTCATGGGGACTTCCTAGGGGTCCTAATGCATGAGAAGGCATACTAAGACCCCTAGGGAGTCTCCATGACCCCTTTTGACACATTATAATGCTCAAGTGTGTCTTAAGGGGTCCTACAACCCCTTAAGACACACTTGAGTGTTCTAATGTGTCAATAGGGGTCATGGGGACTCCCTTGGGGTCCTAGTATGCCTTATCATGTGTTAGAAGTCCTAGGGAGTCCTCATGACCCCTTTTGACACATTGGAATGCTCAAGTGTGTTTGAAGGTGTCCTAGGACCCCTTAAAACACACCTGAGCATTCCAATGTGTCAAAAGGGGTTATGAGGACTCCCTAGGGGTCTTAGTAAGCCTTATCACATGTTAGGACCCCTAGGGAGACCCCATGACCCCTTTTGACATTTTGGAACACTCAAGTGTGTCCAAAGGGGTCCTAAGACCCCTTAAGACACACTTGAGCCTTCCAATGTGTCAAAGGGGTTCATGGGGACTCTCTAGGGGTCCTAGTATGCCTTATCATGCGTTAGATCCCCTAGGAAGTCCCCATGACCCCTTTTGACACTTTGGAATGCTCAAGTGTGTTTTAAGGGGTCCTAAGACACCTTTAGACACACTTGAGCATTCCAATGTGTCAAAAGAGGTAATGGGGACTCGCTAGGTGTCCTAACATGTGATAAGGCATACTAGGACCCCTAGGGAGTCCCCATGACCCCTTTTGACACATTGGAATGTACAAGTGTGTTCGAAGGGGTCTTAAGACCCCTTAACACACACTTGAGCACTCCAATTTGTCACGAGGGGTCATGGGGACTCCCTAGGGGTACTAACATGTGATAAGGCATACTAGGACCCCAAGGGAGTCCCCATGACCCCTTTTGACACATTGGAACATTCAAGTGTCTCTTGAGGGGTCATGGACTCCCTAAGACACACTTGAGTGTTCCAATGTGTCAAAAGGGGTCACGGGGACTCCCTTGGGGTCCTAGTATGCATTATAATGCATTAGGACCCCTAGGGAGTCCCCATGACCCCTTTTAACACATTGGAATGCACAAGTGTGTCCGAAGGTGTCCAAGGACCCCTTAAAATAGACTTGAGCATTTCAATGTGTCAAAAGGGGTCATGGGACTCCCTAGGGTTCCTAGTAAGCCTTATCATGTGTTAGGACCCTTAGGGATTCCCCATGACCCCTTTTGACACTTTGGAACACTCAAGTGTGTATGAAGGGGTCCTAAGACCCCTTAAGACACACTTGAGCCTTCCAATGTGTCAAAAGGGATCATGGGGACTCCCTAGGGGTCCTAATACACCTTATCATGTGTTAGGACCCGTAGGAAGTCCCCATGACCCCTTTTGACACTTTGGAATGGTCAAGTGTGTCCGAAGGGGTCCTAAGACCCCTTAAGACACACTTGAGCATTCCAATGTGTCAAAAGGGGTCATGGGGACTCCCTAGGGGTTCTATTATGCCTTAGCACATGTTAGGACCCCTAGGGAGTCCACATGACCCCTTTTGACACATTGGAATGCAAAAGTGTGTCTGAAGGTGTCCTAGGACCCCTTAAAACACACTTGTGCATTGCACTGTGTCAAAAGGGGTCATGTGGACTCCCTAGGGTTCCTAGTAAGCCTTACCATGCGTTAGGACCCCTAGGGAGTCCCCATCACCCCTTTTGACACTTTGAAACACTCAAGTGTGTCTAAAGGGGTCCTAAGAACCCTTTAGACACACTTGAGCCTTCCAATGTGTCAAAAGGGGTCATGGGGACTCCCTAGGGGTCCTAGTATGCCTTATCATGCGTTAGGAACCCTAGGAAGTCCCCATGACCCCCTTTTGACACTTTGGAAAGCTCAAGTGTGTCTGAAGCTATCCTAGGACACCTTAAAACACACTTCAACATTCCAATGTGTTAAAAGGGGTCATGGGGACTCCCTAGGGGTCCTAGTAAGCCTTATCACGCGTTAGGTTCCTTAGGGAGTCCCCATGACCCCTCTTAACACTTTGGAATGCTCAAGTGTGTCTTAAGAGGTCTTAGGACCCCTTAAGACACTCTTGGGCATTCAAATGTGTGAAACAGGGTCATGTGGACTGCCTAGGGGTCCTAGTACACCTTATCATGTGTTAGGACACCTAGAAAGTCCCCATGACCCCTTTCGATACATTGGAATGCTCAAGTGTGTCTTAAGGGTTCCTAGGACCCCTTCGGACACACTTGAGTGTTCCAATGTGTCAAAATGGGTCAGGGGGACTCCCTAGGGGTCCTAGTATGCCTTATCACATGTTAGGACCCCTAAGAAGTCCTGATGACTCCTTTTGACATAATGGAATGCTCAAGTGTGTTTTAAGGGGTCCTACGACCCCTTCAGACACACTTGAGCATTCCAATGTGTCAAAAGGGGTCATGGGGACTCCCTCGGGGTCCTAACGCATGATAAGGCATACTAAGACCCCCAAGGAGTCCCTGTGAACCCTTTTGACACGAAGGAAGGCACAAGTGTGTCTTAAGGGGTCGTAGGACCCCTTAAGACACACTTGAGCATTCCAGTGTGTCAAAAGGGGTCACAGGGACTCCCTAGGGGTCCTAACACATGATAAGGTGTACTAGGACCCCTAGGGAGTCCCCATGACCCCTTTCGACACATTGGAATGCTAAAGTGTGTCTTAAGAGGTCCTAAGACTCATTAATACACACTTGAGCATTCCAATGTTTCAAAAGGGGTCCTGGGGACTTCCTAGGGGTCCTAGTACGCCTTATCACACATTAGGACCCTTAGGGAGTCCCCATAACCCCTTTTGACACATTGGAATGCTCAAGTGTGTATTAAGGGGTCCTACAACCCCTTAAGACACACTTGAGTGTTCCAATGTGTCAAAAGGGGTCACGGGGACTCCCTAGGGGTCCTAGTACACCTTGTCACATGTTAGGACCCCGAGGGAGTCCCCATGACCCCTTTTGACACATTGGAATGCTCAAGTGTGTCCGAAGGGGTCGTAGGACACCTTAAGACACACTTGAGCATTCCAATGTGTCAAAAGGGGTCATCGGGACTTCCTAGGGGTCTTAACGTGTGATAAGGCATACTAGGACCCCTAGGGAGTCCCCATGACCCCTTTTGACACATTGGAATGCTTAAGTGTGTCATAAGGCATCTTAGGACCCCTTCGGACACATTTGAGGATTTGAAAGTGTCAAAAGGGGTCATGGGGACTTCCTAGGGGTCCTAATGCATGATAAGGTGTACTAGGACTCCTAGGGAGTCCCCATGACCCCTTTTGACAGATTGGAATGCTCAAGTGTGTCTTAAGGGGTCATAGGACCCCTTAAGACACACTTGAGCATTCTAATGTGTCAAAAGGGGCATGGGGACTCCCTTGGGGTCCTAGTACACCTTATCACATGTTAGGACCCCTAGGGAGTCCCCATGACCCCTTTTGACACATTGGAATGCTCAAGTGTGTATGAAGGTGTCCTAGGACCCCTTAAAACACACTTTAGCATTCCAATGTGTCAAAAGGGGTCATGGGGACTCCCTATGGGTCCTAGTAAGCCTTATCACATTTTAGGACCCCTAGGGAGTCCCCATGACCCCTTTTGACACTTTGGAACACTCAAGTGTGTCGGAAGGGGTCGTAAGACCCCTTAAGACACACTTGAGCCTTCCAATGTGTCAAAAGGAGTCATGGGGACTCCTTAGGGGTCCTAGTATGCCTTATCATGCGTTAGGACCCCTAGGAAGTCCCTATGACCCCTTTTGACACTTTGGAATGCTCAAGTGTGTTTTAAAGGGTCCTAGGACATGTTTAGACACGCTTGAGTGTTCCAATGTGTCGAAAGGGGTCATGGGGACTCCCTAGGGGTCCTAATGCATGATAAGGCATACTATGGCCCCTAGGGACTCCCCATGACCCCTTTTGACACAATGGAATGCTCAAGTCTATCCGAAGGGGTCTTAGGACCCCTTAAGACACACTTGAGCATTCTAATGTGTCAAAAGGGGTCATGGGGACTCCCTAGGGGTCCTAACACGTGATAAGGCATACTAGGACCCTAAGGGAGTCCCCATGACCCTTTTTGACATATTGGAACACTCAAGTGTGTCTTAAGGGGTCGTAGGACCCCTTAAGACACACTTGAGTGTTCCAATGTGTCAAAAGGGGTCTTGGGGACTCCCTTGGGGTCCTAGTATGCCTTATGACATGTTAGGACCCCTAGGGAGTCCCCATGACCCCTTTTGACACATTGGAATGCTCAAGTGTGTCCGAAGATGTCCTAGGACCCCTTAAAAAACACTCGAGCATTCAAATGTTTCCAAAGGGGTCATGGGGACTCCCTAGGGGTCCTAGGAAGCCTTATCACGCATCAGGAGCCCTAGGGAGTCCCCATGACCCCTTTTGACACTTTGGAACACTCAAGTGTGTCCGAAGGGGTCCTAAGACCCCTTAAGACACACTTGAGCCTTCCAATGTGTCAAAAGGGGTCATGGGGAATCCCTAGGGGTCCTAGTATGCCTTATCACATGTTAGGACCCCTAGGAAGTCCCCATGACCCCTTTTGACACATTGGAATGCTCAAGTGTGTTTGAAGGGGTTGTAGGACACCTTAAGACACACTTGATCATTCCAATGTGTCAAAAGGGGTCATCGGGACTTCCTAGGGGTCCTAACGCATGATAAGGCATACTAGGACCCCTAGGGAGTCCCCCTGACCCCTTTTGACACATTGGAATGCTCAAGTGTGTCTGAAGTGTTTCTAGTACGCCTTATCATGCGTTAGGACCCCTAGGGAGTCCCCATGACCCCTTTTGACACATTGGAATGCTCAAGTGTGTCTTAAGGGGTCATAGGACCCCTTAAGACACACTTGAGTGTTCCAATGTGTCAAAAGGGGTCATGGGGAGTCCCTAGGGGTCCTAGTATGCCTTATCATGTGTTAGGACCCCTAGGAAGTCCCCATGACCCCTTTTGACACTTTGGAATGCTCAATGCCCCTAGGAAGTCCTCATGGCCCCTAGGAAGTCTCTCTCTCCGCGTCCAGTGAACTATTCTTCAAAGCCTCCTTTTCTATGTAGCTAGAGTTTACGATGCCTGTAAAAGGCACATTTAATACAAAGATTTAGCTGACCACCTTTAAAGACCTAAAAGAAATGAGAAAAAACTTTAGGCCAAAAATACATATCGCATTTCTGTATGTAGTACTGTAAGCTTCAACAATCCAGTCGGCTTCCTCTGCTAAGGCATGAAGAACTTCATTAATGTATGCTCGAGGAGGAAGATTATAATTTCCATATTTCTGCAAGAGATTCTCCAAAATTTTTAATATTATATATAATATATTAGTATACATTAGTATATGTATTATATATATATATATATTATATACATGTTAGTATATATAATACATTAGTATATTATAATACATTAGTACATATAATACATTAGTATATTATAATACATTAGTATACATATAATATACATTATATATATATCATATGCATCTTTTATTTATATTTATTATATACATCAATATATGTAAAAGTTAAATTTTTTCCATTTGTTCCCGCCTTATTTTCATCAGCCTGAGAATATCGAGTACCCGATATGAAATCGGATACCCGATTTTTGCCAGGTAATATTTTACCAAAATATTCCTTGTCCCCACAGACCAAACAATCACGGGATTTGATACTTTTTTCACGCGTTGGGAAAAAAAAATGTGATTTGGGGACCATTGTTTGATTTTTGTCGACTTGTGGTTTCACCATGGGAAGCAGTAGTCATCGAAAGGCTAAACACAAGAGGAAGTTGATAGATGACAAAATTCAAGCATATAGGAAAAAAGATAAGGAAAATCACCGAAGAAGGAGAGAAGGTATGTTAAACATTAATCAAGGTGACCCCGTAAATGTAGTTGTAAGTGAAGAGGATGTTCAATTTGAAAATGCATAGATGGAGATTGAAAATGTAGACTTTGGGAACAAAAATGTTGCACAAGAACCACATGAATGTTATACATCTCCAAATTATATGCGAAATGAAGTCCCTTGCAATAAAGATAATCAATCTTCAAATTTGGGGCTTTCATGAACACCTAAATGGTTAATTGAAATTGAGGAGAACATTATGAATAATTGGGAAGGAAAGAGGTCACATAGAACCGTTAGGTTGTGGGCTTCAAGACTTTATGATCAATTTTTTCGAAGCAAGACATTGGTTGAGAAATGTCAAATTTTTGTGCAGTTGTTAAAGATGCAAAACATGAGACCTGTCCTTGTGAAATTGAAGATTCGTGTGAACAAGAAAACGGAGAGAAATGCCATTGTTGTGAAGAATCTTTTCAATGCTCTCAATAGCATTGGGAAGACTAGTAGAGAAAAAGACAAGAGAGTTGCTAGGAGGGTTATTACAACCTCCTTAGTAAGTCATCAGTTGAGAAAGGCTCATTTGATGAGACAAACTTGTGTTGACTTCAATATAGACCATAAAACTTTTGGTAGAGCACTTGCAAGAAGAGAAAGACTTGATGATCTGCTTCAAATTGATACATGGGCTTATGGTGGGAGACTTCAACGTTTCGATAAGAAGCTAATAGATGTTGTCAAGGATGAAATTCAACAATTTTGGGATGCTAACTCAAGAGTGTCACCAAATGTGAAGGATGTCTTAAAGTTGAGAGTTGGCAATGGAGACCACACTCCACATCCTAAACATTATGTGGAGGTAAGTCAAACAATGTTGTATAAATTTTTTTGTGAGACACATCCAACATTGAAAATATCACAAAGGTCTTTTGAATCCGTGAAACCATTTTATTGTGTATCCCTTAAGATTTGAAATACATGTTGCAAATATCATGTTGAGTTTTCAATGCATCATGAATTATTATGGTCCATTCGTTCTACTTTGCATACTAATGAAATGCTAGAGGATTGTGGTGCAAGTGGTCTTCCCAAATCATCAAGAGACTTGCTAGATCAATTTTTATGTCATAGAGATGATGGTTGTTTATTTTATAAAAAATATTGCTTAAATTCCAAGTGCTCAGTTGACTTCATTTGCATTTGGCAAGGCGATCTCAGTGACCCCAAGGTGCACTAAGCATGATTGGGCAGCGATCTTCCAGGGCTTGTATCTCAGACTTCGTGAGAGGTATCGACAAATTGTCAGGTGCTATGGGATCATGTTTTTGAATTCTACAATAACCTCTCTCGGTTTTTGGCGATTCAACTTCATTTGCATTTGGAAAGGCAATCTTAGTCGATACCAAAACTTGTAGTGAGGGTCAGTTGAAAGTGGCTCAGTAACGTATCTTTCAAACCGTCTGACCTGGCATTGAACCGTCTACTCCATCGGCTCTAGTTGGCCGGGTAAACACTAGTGACAACCCCGTTCTACCCACAGAGTCACCAGAACACTCGTGACCACGCTCGACCCAAGTGACCCCAAGGTGCACTAAGCACGATTGGGCAGCAATCTTTCAAGGCTCATATCTCAGACTTCGTGAGAGGTATCGACAAATCATTAGGTGCTATGGGATCATGTTTTTGAGGTATACAATAACCTCTCTCAGTTTGGGGCGATTTGAATTTGTTTGCATTTGGCAAGGCGATGTCAGTTGATGCCAAAACTTGCAGTGAGGGTCAGTTGAAAGTGGCTCAGCAGTGTATCTTTCAAACCATCTGACCTAGAATCGAACCATCTATTCCATCGACTCTGGTTGGCTAGGTAAAAACTAGTGACAACCCCGTTCTGCCCATAGAGTCACTAAAATGCTTGCGACCACGCTCAACCCAAGTGACCCCAAGGTGCACTAAGCACGATTGGGCAGCGATCTTCCAGGGCTCGTATCTCAAACTTCATGAGAGGTATCAAAAAATTTTCAGGTGCTACGAGATCATGTTTTCGAGGTCTACAATAAGCTCTCTTGGTTTTGGGTGATTTGACTTCATTTGCATTTGGCAAGGCGATCTTAGTCGATGCCAAAACTTGCAGTGAGGGTCAGTTGAAAGTGACTTAGTAATGTATCTTTTAAACCATCCAACTTGGCATCAAACTATCTACTCCATTAGCTCTGGTTGGCTGAGTAAATGCCAGTGACAACCCTATTCTACCCACAAAGTCATTGGAACACTCGTGACCACGCTCGACCCAAGTGACCCCAAGGTGCACTAAGCATGATTGGGCAGTGATCTTCCGGGGCTCGTATCTCAGGCTTCGTGAGAGGTATTGACAAATCATCTAGTGCTACGGGATCATGTTTTTGAGGTCTACAATAACCTCTCTCATTTTTGGGTGATTCAACTTCATTTTTATTTGGCAAGGCGATCTCAGTCGATGCCAAAACTTGCAGTGAGGGTCAGTTGAAAGTGGCTCAGCAATGTATCTTTCAAACCGTCTGACTTGGCATCAAACCGTCTACTCCATCAGCTCTAGTTGGATGGGTAAACACCAATGACAACCCCATTTTTCCCACAAAGTCACTGGAACACTCGCGACCACGCTCGACCCAAGTGACCCCAAGGTGCACTAAGCATGATTGGGAAGTGATCTTCTGGGGCTCGTATCTCAGAATTCATGAGAGGTATCAATAAATTGTCAAGTGCTACGGGATCATGTTTTTGAGGTCTACAATAACCTCTCTCAGTTTTGGGCGATTTGACTTTTTTTGCATTTGGCAAGGTGATCTCAGTCGATGCCAAAACTTGCAGTGAGGGTCAGTTGAAAGTGGCTCAGTAGCATATATTTCAAACTGTCTGACCTAGCATCAAATCATTTTCTCCATCAGCTCTAGTTGGCTGGGTAAACACCAGTGACAACCCCATTCTACCCACAGAGTCACCGGAATGCTTGCGACCATGCTCAACTCAATTGACCCCAAGGTGCACTAAGCACGATTGGGCAGCGATCTTCCAGGGCTCATATCTCAGACTTCATGAGAGGTATCAAAAAATCATTAGGTGCTACAAGATCATGTTTTTGAGGTCTATAATAACCTCTCTTAGTTTTGGGTGATTTGACTTCATTTGCATTTGGCAAGGCGATTTCAATTGATGCCAAAACTTGCAATGAGGGTCAGTTGAAAGTGGCTCAGCAATGTATATTTCAAACTGTCTAACCTAGCATCAAACCATTCACTCCATCAGCTCTAGTTGGCTGAGTAAACGCCAGTGACAACCCCATTCTACCCATAGAGTCACCGGAATGCTCACGACCACGCTCGACCCAAGTGACCCCAAGGTGCACTAAGCACGATTGGGCAGCAATCTTCCAAGGCTCATATCTCAAACTTTGTGAGAGGCATCGACAAATCATTAGGTGCTACAGGATCATGTTTTTGAGGTCTACAATAACCTCTCTTAGTTTTGGGTGATTCGACTTCATTTGCATTTGGCAAGGCGATCTTAGTTGATGCCAAAACTTGCAGTGAGGGTCAGTTGAAAGTGGCTCAGCAGCCTATATTTCAAACCGTCTGACCTGGCATCAAACTATCTACTCCATCAGCTCTGGTTGGTCGGGGAAACACCAGTGACAACCCTATTCTACCCATAGAGTCACTGGAATGCTCATGACCACACTCGACCCAAGTGACCCCAAGGTGCACTAAGCACGATTAGGCAGCGATCTTCTGGGGCTGGTGCAGGGCACCCTCCACTAGTAGGAATTTGAATTGCATTGTTATGTTTGTAATAAATAGGATGGATCTAAATAGATCATCCTAATTTTGGTTTGGAATCCCTAATGTGTGATCAAGGACCTTTTGGCAATGTTATAAGCCTAAGATACCTTAGGTCATGGGGTTCACCTAGTTAGTGATAATTTGCTAGGTTAGGCTTATGGAGTCTTAAAGGTTGATTTTAGATTATTTTCACTTGAAAAATCATGTTGATAGGTTTTTATCTAAAAAAGAAATCATAAACTCTATCAAGTTCATAAAATGGCATATTTTGCAAAATTGCAAAAATGCAATAAAAGTTGTTGTTGCAACTTTCTAAAATTTCTTGAGAGATTGGAATTGGAAACCCAAGAGTCAAATGGGTTCTCCAATTGATATACCTTCATTTTTAAGGTTATATATGCTCATCACTTCAAACCATAATGGTAAGAAGTTGATTTTTGTAAACTGATGCCATAAAGGAGGAATACAAACCATTTTTGAGCCATTTCTCAGAGTTGTACAGGCGTGTACGGACTTATAGGGTCATGATTTGAATGTGGGAATACTATATTGCATGTTAGTGAACATTTTCATTGATTTGAAGAAGTTTTAGTTTTATTTGTTAAAGTTATTTCAATTCTTTTCAAAATAGTCCAGGAAGCAAGCTTTTCTAGGGCCCTGAACACTAATGGAGGCCTAACTTGCATTCTAACCATGGGTTTAACCTAAGAATTTGGAAAATGAAAGTTATGTCTATGTATCAATGGATTCTAAAGGCTCATGTAGTGGCTCAAAGGGAAAGGCCTTCATGCATTAGGCCCTAGTCTGAATTTTTGAGAGGATTCAGTCTAGAAAGTAGAAGAAAGTTGTAAAAAAGTGCATAGAATAGATAAGTGAGTGAAGTAAAGGTGGTTTTGAGTTATTTGGGGTTGGAGAAGAATATATGAAGCACTATACCAGTTCCATGAACCCTATACCTCATACTTGCTTTGTAAACCAAGCTTAATTAGGCCAATTAGGTCTGTGTCCAAGGTGGGTGTTAGGTAGCACTGGAGTGGATTTGGAAGGCAAGGCTTTGGGATCTTAAATAACTTCCAAATGGGTGTCTGAAAATGCCCTGATTGTATCAATATACTTAGTTGTGCAAAATTTAGAGTAGAAAACCTTTATTGAGAAGGCTACAAGGAAATTCGCGTGCAGGTCTAGTTTGCCATGGTATGGTTTTGGTGGGAATAAACCAAGTGTTATTTCAGAGGCCTTAGGTCATATGAGGACCATCTAAATTCTTGGGAGTGGTCAAGAAGTCCACTGGTGAAGAGTTCTATCAATAAGTTAGTTTTAGGCCTAGTGTCCCTAAAGCCAAAAAGGCATTGAAGTTTGATTGAGTGTGTAACTTTGCAAAGGGAGTTTATTGGGATAGAAATACATTTTTTGGTTGTGTTATACCATCAAAAGAGTTTGGGATTACCCTTAAGCCTTTGCAGTTGGTTGGTGAGTTGTGGGAGGTAGTAGAAGGGCACTCCACTTTCTTTCTGTAATCTCTACATTAGGGGCTCGTATATGTAAACTATTTGACAGAATGCCTATAAGCAGAGCACGACATATGGAATTATAGATAGGAGTAGTAGAACTAGTAAAAGGTATCCAAAAAAGGAAGTTTCCAAAGCTTTGTTAGGTTAGACTGGTCGATGACAATGAGAATTGGTTTTGCACATCGACAGTATTGGCATTCGAGAACATGATAATCTATAACACAATTTCAATATTAAGACATTATCATTTCCTGAGAATGCCCCAACATCGAATGTCAAGGAGGACCTAAAATCTTCCCTGATGGACAGAACCTTGTTTCATGCTCAGTTGTTAGATTCATTGAGGTCTGGGACTATATCAGTGGGAAACTTAAGAGCAATTTTCAATACCAAGCTGATGATGCCTTCATGATGCATGATAATGCAATTCTTTGTGTTGACATCAGTCATGATTCAGAGATGTTGGCTTCAGGTTTACAAGGTGGGAAAATTGAGGAGGACATGCTCGCAATTGAATCCCAATATACGTATGTATGATGGCTTCGACCAAATGTTTCTTGGTGTCACTTGCATGAAGCGATATGTGTGTGGAGAGCCATAAATGACATGCTCTAGTTATAGCACCAAGCATCCAATCAAAAAATAGAGGCATTAACACTTGTGTTGCAATAAGATCTAGATGGCACTATTCTATAGGAATAGATCCATTTTGAAAGATGTAGAGCGCCAAGTAACATGGACTTTCATAACAAAATATTACTAAGGCACTCACAAAGGGAGACTTTAATGTATTCAAGAAAGAAGATCTGGATAGACACATCCTCAAGAATTAGTTATTATAATAGGAAATAAACTGACCGAAAGGGGAAAATAAATAAAGCTCGTAGAGGAGATTTTGGGGGTTTTGGATTCCGCTTGACCTGAGAGACTTTGTGCTAGGGGAGGGATAGATTAGGATTTTTATTGTAATGCAGGGAAAGAGGGATTTTATTTTCAGATAATGATTAATGTATAGGAACAGTAGAATCTTTGTTTTTTTGCTGTGTTCAAAGAAGCATATGTTAGCATATTAAAACTTTGATTTTAGATGCTCACTTTCTAATTGATATTCATCTTTGAATGATATTGGTTTCTTCTGAATGTGTATCTATTATATCTGATCATCAGCATGATCATCTGTGGACTTTATGCTATAGTTTTTCATGTATTTGGAAAGAACCATTCATCTTTCTCTCTTATTTTCTTTCTGTAATGCATTATTTAGGCAAATGAAATTTCTAGTGTTTACTGTCCTTTTTTTTTCAGTAAATTACTCCCTTTGCGTCTATCTCGTGTTTACGAATAGATGTTTGTAAGCCTTTATTGCTTTCAGGTTAAAAGCATTATCATTTATAGTTTAGTTGATTCATTGTAAATCCTGCACGGGGAGCTGTACCTGAATAATTCAGAGGGTGTTTACTCTTCTCAATAGCAAAGTGACCCAATTGTTGGTGTTGGTTGAGTCTTTTCATTTAGGCTTTAAGGTTCATTTTGTAAGTGTTTCTTTGGAAGACAAATCTGTTCACCAACAAGAAGTTAAACCTCAAACATAATAAGCTCCATGAACAGGGTATTCCAGAGTAAAGAAAAACAAATGTAACTTCAACAAGATATAATTTAAATCATAATGATAATCATAGTCAAGATATAACTTCACCATTCAACTCCATAAACATGAATAATAAATATGTATATACAAAAGATGACACAAATATAACATATAAATGAACATGTTCTATATATGTATCAAATGTATCAAAAGTATGCCCATATACAAATATGGCACATTCCATTTCAAAATGTCTACAAAATCAATGTTTTAAGGTGTACATTGTGGCATTTATGCCATCTCAAAATGTGTCAAGTGTCATCTCTAAATGACCACAAAACTAAAAATGCATCCTATGTTGTAGGGGGATCATCAAAATGTAGCCTCTTTGAAGAAGTGTTGGGCTCTAATTGATCCTGCATAAAAAATGAGTTCAAACCAAAGTTAGATTGCTTACTTTATATGATTTGTATATATATATATATATATATATATATATATATATATATATATATATATATATATATATATATATATATATATATATATATATATATATATATATATATATATATAGATATATATATATATATATAACTCATAATTTTCAAACACCAATTTAATTAAAATTATAACTAAATACAAATATTTGTACTTGGTCTCTCAATCGCCTACCACGAGCAGGTGTCCTAGCATAAGTCCTGGGTAGCGAAGGGACCATGCCGGCAATACCAACTCTGACCTATAAATATATATTTGCAATAATGAGATTAGTAGAGTGGTGCAACATAGAGTAATAAATCTACAAAATAGGATGATAGCATAATATAATTACAAATTGATTGAACTAAAATTAAAAATTACATCTGGTGATCCCTCCTCTGGAATAGTGGGATGGTTCAACAAAGAAATGAAGGATTCTCGTGGGCCCTCCCTCACAGTCGGAGTAACCTATGAGAGTAAAAAGATTGTCAATTATATATCAATGTACTTCATCATAGCAAACTTGGTTACAAAATACAAATAACAATATGTAAAAGTCTACGTACAATAGGGCTATCACTCTGAATCGAGATGCCTATAACCCTACGCTGTCAAACCGGTGTCGGGACATCATCAATAGCCACACCCTATACAATAAAGTGCAAGTAAAATATTTATTACTACACACAAGTGGCATACATATGCATGCATGATTAATCTTAAACAATTAACTACCTTTCCTTTGTCGACACCTGATGAAGGAACCCTCTCATGCCCCCCACTGACATCGGCTGTAGCCTGCAAGAACACAATAAGATGACAATATATATTAGTAAATGTATGAATTGTATTGCTCTAATTGATAGAGATTTAAGCATGTACACCAAATGATATAAAAAAAACTAATGGGTACATAATTTATAATATACTGTATAGTCATCAAGGCCAAATGAAATGGCCGAAAGTGTGGACTCATCCACCTGTCTCACCTCCTCTCGTGTCATCGACTGAACATAAATGGAAAAAATATATATACATAAGTGCATGCAATCATTAAAACTAATCTAAATAAATAAATTATTTTTAAATTAAATAAGTCATGTGACAAATTTATTTATAATGTTTACTCTTACCATATCAATAGGAGTCAATGGCTCTGCCTGCACCTCCTGAGCACTCTCATGAGATGTAGATGCTCCATGAGGTGTTGCAGCCTCTACAACTATGTCTCCTTTATCCCCCTCATCAATATAATGAAACTGAGATATATCAGAATCAGTAAGTGGTCTGAGGCACATATGCCTGCACGTAATGCACATATGGGGCTCGCATACATGTGAACTCTAATGAGCTATCGATGTACGAGGAGCATCCAAAGGAGGAAACACTGACCTGGTCTGAGTGATCAACTGATCACTCAGTAAATGAATGGCCCTAATAGTCTGTGAGGTAGCCTTTGCAATGATATCAGGATGTTGCACTGGAGGAGGGGGTGTGACATCAGTGGGGGGGACAAAGGTAGTGGCCTTTCGGCACTGGGAAGATGGCCTAGTCTGAGGAGCTCCTTTGCTACGCCCATGTTGGGCCTCATACTCCAATAATCAACATGGTGACCAAGCACAAATTCAGCATACAATTTTTTAAGGAAATAAAATGGGACCTCCAAATTGCTATGGGGTGGCTTATCAAAAACCATCCACCAGCGATCCCAAAAGTTTGTGCACATTGCTTCATTTGTGCACCATTTTATTGATAATTTGGGCTTTTTCGGTTCAACTGGTATTCCGGTTTTAGGATCAAAAAAAAGGGCGGCTATATCTTCCTTACTTATATTAAGGGCCGCAATCCCATCATGGTCAAGCCTGTCATCAAATTGGGCATGCATATCATCACGCCAATGAAGAGCAGCATTATGTTGCTGTGTGAGTGTGTCAATGTTTCCAACAATTGTATTTAGTGTGGCAAGCATGGGACCTAATGTAGGTATATTTTGATACGTGTTTTGGAAACCCCGTATTGTGTTCAAATTTTCTTGTATCAAATCTTGTAAAGATGGAGGGTTTTGAAGTGGGGGATTGTTTTGGGGATCGTTATTTGGTGCGGGAGGGTTATTTTCTTCATTGTTGTCAGCCATGCCTGATTAAATAAAAACAAATCTAAATTTCAATCTAATTTCATATATTATTACAAATATAAATACAAAATGCTATTTAAAAAAAAAATATTACATTTAGCATGAAAATGAAATAAATTAATAAAAATCATATAAATAACTACTTATCAAATATGCTTGGAGTTGAATTTGTTGTTTGTAATATCAGGTATCCGAAAATATATCGAGTATCTGAAAATCGCGGAAAGAACTTAAGAAAATCGCACAAGGAAATGAGGAAAAGGGCTCGTGGGTTTTGGATTTATGCCACAGTTATCGGGTACCCGATTAGGCCTGTTCTTTAGTGGTAGGTTTTCCCAGGTGTACTGACACCCAGGCCTACTAAAAAGTCAACAAGCACTTTCATGTGCTTTTGGACGAGTGAAAAGTGAATGTTTTTCACATCGCCACTTTTTGGCCCCTCATGATCTTGCACATATCCAAAAAGCTACTGATGATGAAAAGAAGATATTTTCATATAACATGGTTGCATGGGAAGCATTGATCAACACACTCTCTGAAGGTGAATTTAATGAAGTTAAAGATCTAGATTGAGCACATAATATTTGGACAAGATTAGAAGCATTGTATGAAGGAAACAAGTTTACCAAGAAAGCGAAGTTACAGAACTACAAAAAAATGATGGAGAAGCTAGAAATGAAGGATGATGAAAACATTGGGGCTTATATACACAAAGAGTTACCAAGGTTGTGATTGGAATTAGAAATTATGGAGGCACTTATGAAGAGGAAGAAGTCATTACGAAGATCCTTAGATCATTGACACCAGTCGATGAGACCAAAGTTCAGGCTATAGAAGAAATTATACATTTGACTCCAAACTTTAGCGGAGAAATGTTGATTGCAAAGCTAACTACCTTTGAAGCTACATAAATGGGAGATTTTGTACCTAAAGTTAAAACAACATTTAAAGAATATACACACAGGAAGATAATGTTTACACTTCCAAGCACCAGTAGTGAGAACATAAAAGAAGAGCTTGGTGAATATGCTGATGAATGGGAACAAATACAAGAAGAAGAAAGAAATCTAGATGAACTTGTTGCATTGATCGCTAGAAGAGAAAAGAGAGGTAAGGGTAAATTTGAAGGAAAGTTACCTCTAAAATGTTTTTCATGCAATAAGATAGGTCACTTTGCATCTAGATGTCCTACAAGAGTTCCTAAGCACAAACCTAAGTTTTTCAAGCCTAAGTATCCAAAGGATAAGGAATGTTATTATGCTAGTGAAGGTATTTCTAATGATGATGATTTGGATTATGAAGAGATTGGATTTATTTCTATTAAAGATGAAAAACCATTACATGAGGAAAAAGCTTTAGTATCACATGTTGATAAGAAATATTAATGGGTTATAGAAAATGTCTTCTCACATCATATGACAGGAGACAAAAACAAGTTTGTTAAACTAATGAACTATGATGGTGGTGTTGTAAGATTCAGAGACAATGTTACTAAACCTATCATAGGAGTAGGATCTATTACTTTGGATGGAAGGACTAATACTGAAAATGTACTACTTGTTGATGGACTTAAGAATAACTTGTTGAGTGTTGGACAACTGATGGATAAGGGATATCAATTAAAGTTCATTGATGGGAAATTTTTTTATCAGAGGCAAGACAAGAAACTTGATTGCAACCGGTACTAAATCTAGAGGTAATATATTTGAGTTAAATACATCTAGAGCCTCTTGTTTTTTTGCGAAGGTAGATGACAGTTGGTTATGGCACAAAATATTTTTTCATGTTAATTTTGATAATATTGTGAAGGAAATCTTGACTAATGCAGTAAGTGACCTACCGAAGACTGTAAAACCATCTAATATCGTATGTAGAGAATGTGTTATGGGAAAATAGACTAGAAGCAGTTATAAAAGTAAATCATATACAACAAAAGGAAAGTTGGATCTGGTACATACAGATCTATGTGGACCTACAAGGATAAGATCATACTATGGTGAAATGTATTTTATACTCTTTGTTGATGACTTTTCAAGAATGATGTGGATCACTTACTTGAAAGAGAAATCAGAAGCATTTGACAAATTCAAGATATTCAAAGCAAAAGTACAGAATGAATCAAGCTTAAAGATAAAATGTTTAAGATCATATAGAGGTGGAGAGTTTACTTTAGATCTATTCAATTCATATTGTGAAGATCATGGAATAAAAATGCAAACATATGCTCCTAGGACTCCACAACAAAATGGGATAGCAGAGCGAAGAAACAGAACAATACTGGATGCTACTAGGACAATGTTGCTTGAAGGAAATATATCTCATGTGCATTGGAGAGAAGCTATTGGGACATCAATATACACATTGAACATAATTCAAATAAGAGAAGGTACAAGTAAGACTCCTTATGAATTGTGGTTTAATCATTCCTCTTCTGTAATATATTTCAGAATATTTGGTAGTAAATGCTATATCAAAAGAGATGATGAGATAGAAAAATTTGATGCTAGAAGTGATGAAGGAATTTTCCTTGGTTATTATAATAAAGCAAGGCTTACAAATGTTTTAACTTGAGAATAAGGAAGATGATTGAAAGTAACAATGTGAAGATAGATGAAAAGTTTCAGATACAAGAGAGAATGTATGATTGTAATCAGAATACAGAGATCAAGGAGGCTGCTACTACAGAAGAAGAAGAACTTATTGAGACTGAATGCAAAAATGAGACTTGTGATGATGACAAAAATGAGGCTATTGAGATTCCTAAAAAAAATGAGGTATGTAAAGAAAAACCATCCTGAAAATCAAATTATTGGTAATACAAGTCAAGGAGTAATGACTAGATCAAAGACAAGGGAATAAATTTGTTTGATTTCTCAAGTCAAACCAAAGACTACTGATGAAGCTTGTAGAATTGGTTCTTAGACCTAAAGAAAAAAAATGTAAAAAATGTAATAGGAACTAAGTGGGTTTTCAAAAAAAAAATGTATGAAGGAATTGTTGTAAGAAACAATGCAAGATTGGTATGTAAAGGTTATTCACAACAAGAAGGCATAGATTTTGAAGAGACATTTGCTCCTGTCACTAAGATAGAAGCTATGAGATTATTCTTGTATTATGCTACACATAAGGACTTCAAGGTACATAAGATGGATGTGAAATCTGCATTTTTGAATGTGGATCTTGAAGAATAAGTTTATATAGAACAACTGGATGGATTTCCTCTATCCGAAGATAAAGACATGGTATGTAAGTTGAAGAAAGCACTGTATGGAATGAAGCAAGTTCCAAGGTCTTGGTATGTAAGGTTAGACAAATACTTACTTCACCTTGGGTTTAGAAAAGGTAATGCCGACAGTAACTTATATTTAAGAGCTAGTGAAGATGGAATTCTGATAATAAAATTTTTTGTCGATGATATTATCTTTGGAGGCAATGATGAAATGTGTAATAAATTTTCGAAAGAGATGGAAAATGAATTTGAGATGGCCATGATAAGCAAAATGAAATTCTTTCTAGGACTCCAAATAAATCAGAGAAAGAATGAGATTTTTATTTCTCAGACTAAGTATCTTAAAGAAATGTTGAAATTTTAACTTGAGATTAAGGAAGATGATTGAAAGTAATAATGTGAAGATAGATGAAAATTTTTAGATACAAGAGAGAATGTATGATTGTAATCAAAATATAGAGATCAAGGAGGCTACTACTACAGAAGAAGAAGAACTTGTTGAGACTGAATGCAAAAATGAGACTTGTGATGATGACAAAAATGAGGCTACTGAGATTCCTAAAAAAAATGAGGTATGTAAAGAAAACCATCTTGAAAATCAAATTATTGGTAATACAAGTCAAGGAGTAATGACTAGATCAAAGACAAGGGAATAAATTTGTTTGATTTCTCAAGTCGAACCAAAGATTACTGATGAAGCTTGTAGAGATGAATCTTGGATCAAATCTATGAGGGAAGAGTTAGATCAGATAAAGAAAAATAACACTTGGGAATTGGTTCTTAGAACTAAAGAAAAAAATGTAATAGGAACTAAGTGGGTTTTCAAAAAAAAAATGTATGAAGAAGGAATTGTTGTAAGAAACAATGCAAGATTGGTATGTAAAGGTTATTCACAACAAGAAGGCATAGATTTTGAAGAGACATTTGCTCCTATTGCTAAGATAGAAGCTGTGAGACTATTCTTGTATTATGCTGCACATAAGGACTTCAAGGTATATAAGATGGATGTGAAATCTGCATTTTTGAATGGGGATCTTGAAGAAGAAGTATATATAGAACAACCTGATGAATTTCCTCTATCCGAAGATAAAGACATGGTATGCAAGTTGAAGAAAGCACTGTATGGAATGAAGCAAGCTCAAAGGTCTTGGTATGTAAGGTTAGACAAATACTTACTTCACCTTGGGTTCAGAAAAGGTAATGTCGATAGTAACTTATATTTAAGAGCTAGTGAAGATGGAATTCTGATAATAAAAGTTTTTGTTGATGATATTATCTTTGGAGGCAATGATGAAATGTGTAATAAATTTTCTAAAGAGATGGAAAATGAATTTGAGATGTCCATGATAGGAGAAATGAAATTCTTTCTAGGACTCCAAATAAATCAGAGAAAGAATGAGATTTTTATTTCTCAGATAAGTATCTTAAAGAAATGTTGAAATTTTTTGGAATGGAAGATTGTAAACCAGTTGGTACACCCATGGTGATTGGTCATAAACTAAAAAATAATGATGAGACAAAGTATGTTTTTCAGACCAAGTACAGATCAATGGTTGGTGGATTACAATATCTGACTCACACTAGACCAAATATTTCTAATGTTGTTGGAATTGTGGCTAGATATTAGGTAGAACCTAAAGAGACACACCTAGCTACTATGAAAAGGATATTTAGATATTTGAAAGGAACAATAGAATATAGATTATGGTACATGATAGAAATGATGACTTTGAACTTCATGCTTATACTGATGCTGATTGGGCAAGGAATATTGATGACATGAAGAGTACTAGTGGAGGTGCATTTTTCCTTGGGAAAAAGTTGGTTTCATGGCTAAGTAAAAATCAAGATTGTATATCTCAATCTACTGTAGAATCAGAGTATGTTGCTTCTGCTATTAAAACTGCACTCAAATTGTTTGGATGAAACAAATGTTGAAAGATATTAGAATAACTTTTGATGAACCAGTGGTTATCCATTGTGATAATACTAGTATAGTAAATATGTCAAATAATCATGTGATGCATTCTAAAACTAAGCATATTTCTATTAAGTATCACTTCTTGAGAGATAAGGTAAAAGAAAAGGAAATAATATTAGAATACATTAGCACAAAGGAATAGATAGCAGACATCTTTACAAAGTCATTTCCAAAAGATGCCTTTGAGTATCTCATAGGTATGCTTGGGGTTCAGACCCCTCCTAGTGTGAATTAAATGATGCAGGGATGCATCAGTCCAGAGGTTTTCAGAGCCTTATCATATTCTGTACTTGATGTGTGGATCTACTCCTTAGGGGGAGTGATCGTTGAAGATAGTTGATGACTTATGGAACCCTTTTCCATTGTTGTCAAAGGGGGAAAGAGACTATGTAAAAATCCTACGGGAAAGAGACTATGTGGTAAAGGTACTGAGAGAATAATTTTGGGTTGATGGATTTTCCCATATGTTTCCATCAACACCAAAGGGAGAGATTGTTGGATATTGCTAATGCATTGAGGAAATTGTTAGATACATTTAATATGTTTAATCACTACATTGAGTGATGTTGTAATTACTGTTGTTGTCATTCATGTTTTGTCACTGATGTCAATATATGTTTCTATGAAGAGAACGGGCTGGTTATTACATTGTACAGATACTTTACGGATGATTCAGAATATGAGAAGTGAGTTGTATTTACAAGAAGGTGTTTTAATCTTATATCTAAGATCACATGATGTAATATTGCATATTGGATGAGTTGCAAAAGATTTGGTGAAGATTGGTTACTGGACAGTGATAGTGGAAACTGACAGAGTAAGTCTCTGAGTTTTGGGTATATCTTACAAGCGATGAGGATTCAATGTATGTGAGCTTAAGGGATGATAGATAGGGTACTGAAGAATGTTTTTTATCTCCGCAAGGTACATAAAGTAGGATGACGTTAGTTGTGGCGTGTGTTCTAGAGATGGCCTATTTGGAAGCCAACTTGAGAGTTGTAGCATGTATCATGAATGGAGAGCATGAATTATGTATGTCAGTCCTTAATTATTGAATTGTAATTTTTGTATACTTGTTTTATATACCGTGTGTATCTTAGCAAGGAGTTATGAAATTATTTGTATATTAGGAAAGCCTAATTATCCGACCTGATCATTTATTTTGTAAGAGGGTATATATGTAAGATCTTTTCTTTTGAAAAGATACGGTAGAATGAATGTGATGTAAAAGGGGATTGTGGAAGTTGTGAGCTTGAGTCTGTTGGATGTAAAGTAGAGGATATCTTATATACTTCATTGGAACTGATCAAGCAAAGACAGTTGCTATCAGGCAGTTCAAAGATTGTGTATTTCTTTATATACACTTGTGTTGCAAACAATGAGTTCTAAAGGTGGACATAACCTTATTTGGGCAGTGAGCCTACCTTATTTTCTTGACTCCTAATAGGGTTTGTCCTCTAACAAGGATTGTGTACTGTAATGTTTTAATCAGCTCCTAATAGGGCTAGATCTTCTAACAAGGATACTATACTCTTAGTACATCATTAGTGGGTGTTAATTCCCATCAGGGTTTTACCTTTAATAGGGTTTCCTCAAAAATAAAACATTATGTTATTGTGTTGGCATTCATTATGTTCATTGGATTTGATATTGCTTCTATTCAAAGTTTAAATTTTAATAATTTGACATACAACTGATTTACCCCCCCTCTCAGTTGTATTTTTTGGGTTGTTATTCCTAACAATTATTGTACTAAAGAATAAATACTTATATAGGGTAACAATGGGAATAGAAAAAGAACCTAATGCAATTAAGGACAAATAATTTTTTTTCAATAAGTGTGACTAGGCATTTGGCTTTCTATGTTTAAATTTATCTCTTGAATTAGTATTTCAAGTTGGGAACTTGAAAACACCCAACCAAGTTTGGGAAGCTCTCAAAACACTATATGGGACAATTGATGAACTTAGAAGTCATGAGTTGGAAAATCAACTCCTAGGTCTTAGTCCTTCTATTTTTTCATTTTTAGAGGGCTTCTTCAATAAATTTAAATCTTTGAAGTTGCAGTTAAAAGATTGTAGAATTGACAAGAAAGATGATCAATTAATCTTTTCTATACTTTCCAAACTAGGGTTTACATTTTTGTGTTTGTCTCTACCTTCTATTATACTAAAAGAGCCCTTGGTACCTCATGGTATATGCCCTCACTTGATAGCTTTATTGATGATATTACAAGGGAGCAAGAAAAGATAATTCAAATGGATACTTTAAAATCTACTAAGGCACAAGCTCTAATTGCAGAAAATGAAAAGAAAAAAATGCTAAAGGAGAGAAAAGTAACACTAAAAAGGATAAAGAAGGGAAGAAAGAAGACAAAATTTATAACTTCAAAAAGGATAACTCATATCAACAAAGTAAATCAATTACTAAAAGAGTTAAATGTTCCTTTTGTAACAAAAAAGGTCATAAAAAATATCAATGCATGGAAAAAAAATTGAGCACCTCACTTTTATACTCAAAAAGAATAATATTGAAGTAACTGATTTTGTTAAAGAATCTTCTTCAAATCAGGAAATTACCAAGGACAAAGAGAAATTGAAAGGAATGGCCTTATTTTCTCAAGCGATTATAGATTCTGGTGCTACACATTATATGAGCTCTCAACTTGATGTGGATTCTTCAACTCCAAATTCCACTCCTCATAGTTCAGATGATTTGACAAATGACAATCATATTCAGGAAGATTTTTCAAGAAGAGCCACATACTCTTCTCGGTGTGCAGCCTACATTGACAACATCATCCTTTGGGGAGGCCTTATAGGCTTCTTCTCTTCTTATCTCTTTTCTGGAGGATATTTTTCTTCCCACTGGGTTTTCTATCTTTCTCCTTTTATGAGATATTTCATCGTACATGGGTACCTCATTGGACTAATAATTGGGACTCATTTGTTATCTTGTCCTCCTAAGTTATGCTTAAGGAGGGGGGGTAAGTATAATTATTTAATTTAATTTCACTTAGGCTTATTAAGTCTAATTAGTCATCTATCTTCATTTGACACTTGTCTACACAAGTCATCATCTTTTAGGAGTCTACTAGAGATGTGTTGAGTCTATTAGAGATGTGTCGATTTCATTTCAACACGTCATTCTAGTCTCTTGGGCAGTTTTTCCAACACTCCAATTCTTTCCTCCTTTTGTGGTTGGACTTAGTTGCACCCTCACATCTTTATGTACTTTGCTTCTCTAATGAATAGATGGTTGACTTTGGGCTCTGAAATTGTTATTGTGTTTTATTTTATCTCTTACAAATCTTGGAGAAATCTACAATTTATAACAAACTTGCAAGTCAATTATTTTAAATAACACTTATTTAAATCTACAATAACATTAGAAACTTGACATCTCACCCCTCATAGAATTCAACTCTCTCCCTCCAATTTATTCCCACATCACATGGCTGATTCTTTTCCTTTAACTCTACCTTTCCTCTTCTCTTCGTCCCTGTCCCATAGTATATTTTATTTTTGTTTATGAACTTGCATTTAAAAGAAAATTAAACCTATTTCTTTTAAAGTGTTCTTGTGTGTTTTACCTTTTTTTTAGCTTCAAAAAGTTATTTAATTTATCATTTAGTTTGAGGAATAACATGGAATGGAAAGAGGATGTTTCCACTAGAAAATATCAAGTTTTAAAACTTGCAAATATGAAATTTACACACTATTTTTGGCTCCTACACAAATTATTTTTCAATTTCGAATATCTCCAAATTCTTTATGCAATAGAAACATAAAGTTTAAAAGTATAAAAATATATTATTTATTTTTTACAAAATCTTTATTATCTTTCTAAAATAATTCAATCCAAATTAGTGTTTTAGAATTGTGCAATCACATTTATTTTAGCTTTTTAAAATTTTGAAAAATAATATTTTATTATAAATTGTCCACAAAAATTGATAATTGTAAATTATCCTTTTTGATGAAGAATCTAATTATGATAATTCATCATTTTAGAAAAAATGCATTCACAAATATCTCTATAATTTTTTTTACACCAAGTCTAGTGAAAACTCATTTTTCCAATTTTGATAAATCAAAGATTCTCTAATGTTGAGAGATTCACCTTGCACTCACATGTTCCTACATCAATGTATCTAATTTATGTTTTAAATTATTTCAAGAGATTAAAATAAAAATTTAGAGTTTACATGAATAAGGAGATTATATGCTTTGGGAAACTTTGTCAATGTCATAGGTTTTAAAGTGAATTATACATGATTTGTGTATTATTATATCACTTATATTTGTCCATCAAAAGAGATTAAAAATCATTTACTACCAAAGGGTTGTAGTTCAAATGGTTGTGCACAATTAGTGAGGGGATAGTATTGTCATTGATTGCATCATCCACCAAGATTCAAACCTTACATTCTACCATAACAAAAAAAACTAATATAAAATAGATTAAAATTTCTTTATTCCAATATGATAGCAATTGATTGAGCACAATTAGTAAGAAAGTAGTATATTAATTGATTACACTATCCACTAAGCTTCAAACTCCACATATATAATATAAAATATGAAGAGGTGGTATGTTCATTGATTGTGCCATCTACTAAGATTCAACTCCATAGTTATAATATAAAAGATAAAATTAGAATTATATCCAAATGATTTTGAGGAAATGAACAATCTACTTTTTAAAAAAAATGCTTATTATAAATTAGATTAAAAAATAGCTTCATATCAATCTAATATCAATGAAAGGATGATATGTGCATTGATGGGACTATCCACCAAGATCCAAAATCTCGTAGACAAAACCAGATCAAAATCATCCACAAATAACTTTGGAAAAATCTCACTATAAATCAGATAAAGGAATCTTTTCATGCCAATCTAATAAACTATAATAACTCCATGTACATTATAATATAAACATAACATTCATGAGAAAATACCACAGAATCAAAAAAATCTGTGACTCGAACAATCAGCCAATATCTGTCGAATAGGTAAGCCCATTAATGGTGGTGCATATGAGCCGTGTTGACGAGGTAACAGTTATTTGAGCTGTCAGATATGAAGACGACCTCTGTTTCTTGCATATCAAAACAAAACTGAGAGGTGGATATGGACTGATAATGGCTGATGACTCCAGAAAAACAAATATGATTAAAATGGTCGTCTAGAAAGCCCCTTGCATGAACCCAAAAATGCAAAATGACAATTTATGCAGGAGAGAGTTGTGATCAAATTCTCTTCGCCTATTCCAGTTAAAAGTTATTTAAACCGGACAAAAGCTTTTGTCAGGTTTTATTAGTGGCAATCCCATATAAAGATGGGCTAATAATTGCAAAACTGTGGTGGACGATTTAATTGAGTATTTTCCATGACTAAGCTAGTAACCTGGACAAATATAGAAGGTTGGTGAGTTTAAGGGATAACCCTCACCAGCTTAAAATCAATATGGTAAATTTTTGTGGAGATATTATGTTTCTACAATCTACATTAATGAATATAAATGCATCACAAGTTGACCTAAAACTTTTATATAAAAACTATCACAGTTAATTTTAGATTAAGTAAAATGTTTTAGAATTAATTCTTGAGTGTGATCTAAAATTTTAATTCAAAAGCTATCACAATCAATTCTAGAAGTAATCTTTTGGACACTAAATATATTGTGAAAAGTTCATATGACTATCATACCTTTTTTGTTGATGATTTTATCAATATGATATCAAATATATAAATTCTCACTATTTTTAATTTAGAATACAATTATTTAAAAATTGATTTTAGATTTTTTTTGAGATATTATATTTCCATGAACTATAATAACAAATAACCAATCTAAATCCTTCACGTATGCCTCTTTTTTGTGATGATGGATTTATATATGTGTGATCCAAAACTTTGATTGGCTTGTGGAAAATTTGTATTAGTATCTTACTTTTTAGATTTTTCTATGTCAAACTTATTTAAAGAGTATTCTAGATTTCTTTGAGATATTATATTTCCACTATCTATAGTATTGAATCTAAATGCTTCGAGAGTAATTATGAATGCCTTCTCTTGATGATGATGGATAGTTAAGTGTGATCCAAAGGCTCCATACAAAAAATTACATAGTCAATTCTAGAAGTAATCTTTTGAATAACAAATGGATGGAAATCTCATGCAAACTATCGTTGCTTTTTATGGAAGGGAAATTGTTATTAAAGCAAAACATCTCATGAAGCTAAAGATCAAGCTCACCAAATGAATGCTCATATTCTTAATAATAGACAATTGGGTGTGATTTAAAACATTCATACAAACATACACAATAAATGATTAGACTATTTGTGAGGTTTTGTATCAATGTTTTTTATCACACTATGTGATCCATCATAAAGATAATATATAGCTAAGAGAAATACAATATCATGATGGATCACGTAGTAATAGGAAGCTATGAGAGAAAAGATTGAGATAATAGAGAGCTAAAGCCTAGGAGAGACAAAAGGTGATGATGGATCATGTACCAATAGAGAGCTAAGAGAGAGAAAAGGTGATAATGGATCACAGAGTGTGATGCAAAAAATTGATACAAAAACTTACAAATAGACTAATCCCGAAGCAACAAAAATTGAATTATGGATTGCCGAAATCTGATACCATTAATCTATAAATCAAGCTCTCTAAAAGGATTCTCTTACTCCTAATAATAAATCATTAAGTGTGATCTAAAATAACCATACAATGACATACACTATTAATTTCATAAATGATCATACAAAAAAATAAATAGATGGTTGAATTTGATCCAAATCAGCTATAAAAAGCATAAACAATTGATTTCATAAACCATCTTTCAAATATATTTACCAACATTCTAACCAACCATTGAACTTTGCTATAAAATAGAAGTTAAACAAAATAAGATTAGACTATTTGTGAGTTTTTGTATCAACGTTTCGGATCACACTCCATGATCCATCATAAAGATAATATAGAGCTGAGAGAAATACAAGATGATGATGGATCGTGTAGTAATAGAAAGCTATGAGAGAAAAGATCAAGATAATAGAGAGCTAAAGCCTAAGAGAGACAAAAGGTGATGATGGATCATGTACTAATAGAGAGCTAAGAAAGAGACTAGAAAAGGTGTGATGTATCACACAGTGTGATGTGGAACATCGATACAAAAACTTACAAATAGACTAATTCCGAAGCAACAAGAATTGAATTATGGATTGTCGAAATCTGATACCATTAATCTATAAATCAAGTTCTCTAAATGAATTCTCTTATTCCTAATAATAGATCATTAAATGTGATCCAAAATGACCATACAAAGACATACACTATTAATTTCATAAATGATCATACAAAAAAATAAATAGATGGTTGAATTTGATCCAAATCAGCTATAAAAAACATAAACAATTGATTTCATAAACCATCTTTCAAATTTATTTACCAAACATTCTAACCAACCATTGAACTTTGTTTTAAAATAGAAGTTAAACACAATAAGATTAGACTATTTGTGATTTTTTGTATCAACGTTTCAGATCACACTCCATGATCCATCATAAAGATAATATAGAGCTAAGAGAAATACAATATGATGATGGATTACGTAGTAATAGAAAGATAAGAGAGAAAATATCAAGATAATAGAGAACTCAAGCCTAAGAGGGACAAAAGGTGATGATGAATCCTGTACTAATAGAGAGCTAAGAAAGAGAAAAAAGGTGATGATGTATTACAAAGTGTGATGCGAAACATCAATACAAAAACTTGCAAATAGTCTAATTTTGAAGCAACAAAAATTGAACCATTGATTATAGACATTTGATACCATTAATCTTTTAAATCTATAAATCAAGTTCTCCAAATGGATTCTCCTACTCCTAATAATAGATCATTAAATGTAATCCAAAATGACCATACAAAGACAAACACTATTAATTTCATAAATGATCATCCAAAAATAAAAATTAATGGTTGAATTTGATCCAAATCAGCTATAAAAAAACACACAAACAATTGATTTCATAAATCATCTTTCAAATATAGTTACCAAACCTTCTAACGAACCATTGAACATTGTTTAAAAATAGAAGTTAAACAGGTTCGATCCATTTTACTGCCAAAATTGAACCGACTAGGTTACAATCCTGTAAAAACAAGAGAAATGTTATGGTATTTGCAGAGCCACGAGTTAGCCTTCCAAGTGGAGAGTCGGAAAGTGTGGTTGACAGACAAGGTTTGAAACCACAGACATGTCATTGTCAAGTGCGTTGACAAAAAGTACGTGCGCAGTCAGTGAAAAGCCAATTTATAGTACGACAAAAATTTGTGGGCCCAACCGGCGTAGGAAGGAAAGTGACAGGTAGTGGGTCCAGTCATCCGACAAGTGGCCGGAACGATGACGTGGATGCGGCGGTACGGGGTTCTGTAACGGCTGAGCGCGCAGGATGCATGAATTGCCCGTCATTTTAGTGATTGTTCATCACGCTTCAATCATCTCTTCCTGCTTTGCAATAGAATGTTGCTGCCACGTGTCACCGCCATTCTGTTGATCTGCACGGCACTCCAAATTCCTTTCCCTATAAATGAACCATAAAGAGTGCTCCAACAATCTGGACTGCGCATTCATTTTCCTTTTTTCTTTTTTTTTGAACTCAAAAAATTACCATCCAAGTGGGAATTTTCAGCATGAATCATCCCATAGTTTTGGCCCTCGGCATCCTTGGTAACCATTAAAGATCTGTTCTTTTTCTTTTTGTTTCATTTTCCCTGTGATTTCAAGGAAATTAGGAAATGAACTAACTTTTGTTTTTGTGTTTGATTCACAGGGAATGTCATTTCGTTCATGGTGTTTCTTGCTCCATTGTAAGTTTCACTCTATGAAATTCATCAGTTTTCTTATGTCTTTTTGGTTTTTTGGAGGATCATGACGTTCAATCTTTGTATGCATTGTCTTTGAATTTAATTTTCTGAGGATTTTGTCCCAATAAACTTTATGATTTGTTATCAGGAAGGAAAAAAATGGGTCATTTTCAGTTTCATAATGATGAATCGTGGAGTTTATCAGAATTCATTTCTCTTCTCCTTCTTTTTGCTTTTGATGATATCATTTTCTCCTTCTTAATGATGGATCACCCAGTTTGATCAGAATTCATTTCTCTTCTCTGATTTTCTGCTTCTAGATGATCTCGATTTTTCCTTCTTGATAATAGATCATAGAATTTGATCAGAATATGTTTCTCTTCTTTCACTTTCTCCTCTCTCGCTTTCTGCTTCTTGATGGTTGATCATAAAGTTTGATAAAAACATTGAGAAAAGCTTCTTGTGATTTATCATAAAGTTTGATAAAAACATTGAGAAAAAAATAAAGACTGAACTCATAGAATTAATACATACTACTATCATGAGTTGTAGAAATTTCTTTCACTTTCTGCTTTCTGATGATAGAACATAGAATTTTATCAGAATTTATTTTTTCTCTTTTTAGAAAGATAAAACCAAAACACACAAAATGAAATTCAGAAATAATGATACTTGAACTGCACAAATTATAGATCTACAACGTTCAATATTCCAATTTAACTTGAAGCCCAACTTGTACAAGAGACATCTCTTCCATTAAAAATTCAGTATTCATGAACAAACCCATGATTCAAAATAACCATAAACGGCCCAGTTTCAGAAGCTTTTAGCAGAGAGATGAATGTGTATATTTTACTGTAACGCCCATTAAGCATGTTGGAAAGCATTCAATTTTCCTCTGATCCTCTCGATAGAATTAGGGTTTTTATGTGGTTTCACTGATATTATACTTTGTTCTCTTCTCTGGGCTTTTTTCTCTTTTCAGGCCAACTTTCATTCGGGTATACAGAAAGAAGTCCACTGAAGGATTTCATGCAATTCCATACATAGTTGCCTTGTTCAGCGCCATGTTTTGGTTGTACTATGGCATGATGAAGCCTGACTGCACTTTAATTGTGACAATAAATTGTGCTGGTTGCATAATTGAGACCCTCTACCTCTCCATATACGTAGCCTATGCTCCTAAACAAGCCAAGGTATGTATGCACTTACATATATGTATAAATAAAACAGTAATAAGTCCATTTTCACAAAATTTTGAGGATGATTTTAGTAAAAAATTTTGTTGCCTTTGAAAATGAAAGCACAAAACTCCAGAAAGTTTTGAATCTTTTGAGATTTTGGTATTATTCAGGAATAGCGGCCTGCAAGGAAAACCCTAAAACTAGAAAATGGGTCTCATTACTATTATTTTGATTGTTACTGTTTTTGGTCTCTTCTTAATTTTGTGGGTCTTAGTTGGCCCATAGATCCTGAATAAAAAAGTGTATGCATATAGTGTAAATCAGAAACTTTTATATCTTATAGATCTTATTCAAAAATAGGTTGAATAACAATAATTAAATAAACTTTAAATTTTTATGTTGTATAAATTAATGTTATATACAATATACTTCTACAGAGAAAACTGACCATTTATAGAAATCAAAATATTTTAGATAGATTATCATTGTTTAAGAAAATTTACTAAGACTTCTTTTTAGACTCCACTTAAAAAATCTGTTATATCTGACAGATGCTTTGCGTATACAGATTACGATTGCAAAATTGCTCATGTTTCTGAACATGGGTGTGTTTGGGTCTGTGGTATTATTCACCCTCTTGTTTTCAAAAGGAAAGAAGCGAATCCTCATAGTGGGTTGGATCAGTTCAGCAATATCTGTCACAGTATATGCAGCTCCTTTAAGCATACTGGTAAATCAATCAGACACATTTCATAACATGATCATTCCATTGTAAACCCTAATTTTTTTAACGAATGTCTGATGAAGTTTCCTAATGTTTGTTCATGGCAGAGATTAGTAATCTGTACAAAGAGTGTTGAGTTCATGCCCTTTTATTTGTCCTTCTTCCTGACTGTCAATGCCACAATCTGGTTTGCATATGGATTACTGATCAAAGACATGTTTGTTGCAGTAAGTATATTAATACCAACTTAATCTACATAGTATATATCTATTTATTTTAAAATTTAGTGACATGGGTTATGACCTAATGGAATTTTTTTTGCAGCTACCAAATGTCTTGGGCTTCCTCTTTGGAATAGTACAAATGGCAGTGTATATTATTTATAGAAATTCAAACGAAGTGAGAGATGAAAAAGCCACAGATCTTGCAGGGATTAATGGAAAGATGAACTCAGTAAGTTTAGCAGAAATTCATCCCATTGACATTCCACCTTGCGAAAATGATGATGATGAAAATTCAGGAAACACAGTACAGATGAGTGTTTGTGAGGTTGACAGAAAGCAGTCAGAATTAACAGCTGTTTAATCTGAAATTAATCGCTTTAATGGCTCTCAGAATTTCTAATGATGATTCCATCAGGGAAGACAGTAATAGCTGCTGATGCTGCTTCATGGAGCAGAAAATCTCATAATATGCAGATCTGGGGATAGAAAATTTCTTCCATGGGAAGTGCTGACCATGGTTTTTGTGGAGTGTACATATTCATTGCTTTTCTCTTAGTTTTCAGTTGTTCAAGTATTCATTGTTTTGAGACTTTGTACTAGTTGTGATGGTGGTCATACCTGCATCAGTGATTCAATTCTAAGTCTACTCTTTGATTGAGGATAAATTTGAAAAGAAATTTAAAAACAAATGGTTTCACAAAAATGGTAATAGTTTTTTTCTATTTTGATCTATCTTTCAAATTTTCATACAACATTCCTTAAGCAATATATAAGCTTATAAGAGTTAGCTTTTCATTTGTTTTTAGCATTGTAACTTAAGGTATACAAATGTGTCAAGATCTATCGAATTAATGATCTTTTAAAAAAGTGTATTTTTGTGTAGACAATATTCATGGTAATATAATATTGTAGTTCTTTTCAACTATATGGTTTTTTTTTTCCTCAAGGATCACCACTAAATCTAGCACCTTATTTATACTTACTAGAAAATATATTCATTATTTTTCTTGGTTTTAAAAAGATTTTAAAAATTTATTTAAATAAATAGTTAGTTATTTACTTGTCAAGGATAGGAGAGGTTATATTAAACTTAAAATTAGATATGAGTTCTTACATTTTACTTACTATTTTTTTCAAGGTAGTCAAGTTTAAAGAACATTTTATGTTAGAAAACTCTTTATTTTAGACACTTATCACCACTTCTACCCACTCATATATATCTTAGAGGCCACAATTAATTGATCTTTAAGGAGCTGAAAAAATCCCTTGAACCTAGAAACTTCTAAATTCCTATTGCCAATCTCTAGATCCTCTCAATCCATTACCATTTAAACCTTATTGCTTTGTTCCGTGTTTTATTCTATAAATTTTAAGGTCTCTTCTAGGCTCCAATATAATATTGAATATTTTGTCTCGATATGATTTACAGACATCATTTGTGACTTTGTTTTGAGGCCAACAACCTTTATTCAACTTCAGTTAGCTTATTTTGAGCATCTTTCATTTCATCATTATAGTAGCAAACATCACAATGAGCCCATGCCCCTACAAGATTCTCCTCAACCATCCTTA